>SJYV01016703.1:224853-303753 GCA_006410875.1 Neotragus pygmaeus | reverse complement strand
ACAGACAACATAAAAATGCTACCAGTCCTCTATTCTTCACACTCAACTTAGGTCTTGCCTTTCCATCTGCTCCTGTAAGAAGCTTTCTTCCTTCTACTGGCAAGAGCTATTTTCTCAGGATGTCTGCCTGCATCCCCAGACTCCTCAGAACTCTTTTGACAAAACGAAAATACATACATTCACCCGGATCTGACAACTGAGCAAGCAAAACAGGTGGGGCCGCCTCCTTTGCAATATTCCTTTTTCGTTTGGTCTGTGTTACACTGGATTCCCTTCTGCTCCACTTTCCTCTAGTTTTTATGGAGAGATAAAAGCCAAAGCACTGACCTAAAATACCTGGGACACATTTTTGGATCTGCAGTCTCCTATCGCAGGAGCGGGTGCCTCCAGCACTGTGATCCCCGTGGGGAAATGACAGTAAGTGACTTCAGCCCTCAGGCTATTGCGTTTGCAGGGGTGGCTTTACCTGGTATTTGGGAAGCTGCTCCTTGGCATGTGGTAAAGATCCCCCTGACGGGCCATGAGCAGCAGGGCCACCTCCTGAGCAGCTTTTGGCCGGCACTTTTGCAGGGAGGTCCTCCGTTCTCTGGGTGAAGAGGGAGAGGCAGGGTGAACACACCACCACCAAGTGTACCAGGCTCCCTACACACGCTCGCTGGGGAGTCCTTCCTTAAACCACTCGGCAACTAAAGAGTAGCCCCTGCTTACTGCAACTAGAGAAAAGCCTGCATAGCATCGAAGACCCAGCACAGCCAAAAATATAATAAATAAAATTATTTTAAAAAAAACATTCTCTTTGTTTTATTATTATCATTGTTTTCTTTTGGAGGTATGGTGCAGCTTCAGGGATCTGAGTTCCCCAACCAAGGAACGAATCTGGGCCCTTGGCATGAAAGCGCTGAGTCTTAACCACTGGACCACCAGGGGATTTCTCAAGAATATTCTCTTTAAATAACGCAGCTGTTATTGAAGTTTCAATTCATACTTGAACATCGTCAATGAGACCTGACCTCTGTTTTGATTATTAGAGGATTTTGGAGTACTTTGTAGAGTCATAGATTAGAATACTGATGAGGATACAGTCCTTGATTCAAATTTAAATTATCACCAGGCAAAAGGGATGAGGAAGGCAGAAGGATTCATTTGGAAAGTCCGAGCATGTGCTTTCATGACACACCCTCCTGCACTGCTTCAGAGAAAGTCACGCGATCAGGCTTGTGAAAGATGAAGACAGAGCGCTGAACAGGGGCTCCTATGATCACCCAACATGTGACGCAACACGGCCTCCAGAGGTCATGGCTCGCGGGGCACGAGCCACACACATTTCCTACATGGAGTCCAGGGCTGGTGTCTATGATAGTGACACAGAGAAATAAAGATACACCTGTACTAACGTTTCCCATCCTCTTGTGCCAAGACACACTCCCCGCTACAGACGCAGCCTGCCCCCTCTGTGATGCACGGTTTCTATCCTCAGTCTTACTTGCTTTTTGTGTGCAGCTTTGCTTGGACAACCATGAATGCAACTGCAGCTTATCTAATCTGCAATGTGACAGTCACACTGGTGGTCGAATGCAAATGCCTGCAGTCATGTGCCTGCTGCCAACTGCTGACGCTTGGTGCCTGCCGGTGGGGGGAAGGCTGAAGATGGGGAGGGGTGGAAGGGGAACAGGAAGCATGTGTCCCCACTGGTCACGGGCAGGGATGGAGGCCCAGGATGTGGCGTCCTCCCTGAGCATATGCACACCTCAGTGGTCTCCTCGGGTCTGCCTGCTGCTTCATGCTGCTGAAGCCAGGAACATGGCCCTGCAGCGACACGTGATCCACACCTGTCCCACACCACCAGGCCCTCTGGCCAAGCCATCCGCGGGTGGTGACAGCACCCAGTCCAGTGAGCAGAGCCCAGACTGCACTTCTTCAGTAGGCTCAGACAGCTTCCAAGCCTACCCAGGCCCAGCTGCCTCTATAATTATTAATAAATGAGCACTTTCCAGGACACTTCTGTTGCACACCCCAGGGTCATCACTGCCCCTACAGACACGATTCTGGTTCCTTTTGCCAACCAGTGAGAATTTTTTCCCTCTACCTATTACCACCATCCAGAGCCCAGGTGATAGAATGTGGATGTGCAAATATACCATCTGTGCAACACCTTCAGGGAAATAGGAAATGATGCGGGAGATCAGGGGGAAAACGCATGCTGTTTACCAAACAAAGGGCCAAGTACCACCTCACCTGAACTTAGATACGAATCTACCATGCAAGCCTCAGGGAATCATCTGAGAGACTTCTCATCCCCCAGTCCCCCGCTTACCTAACAAGCCTGACAACTACTGTAATGATTAGCTACCTGGCCGACTTCCACCTGAGAGCACCATGGGATCTGCCCAGCTAAACTGCCTTTAACCAAACACTTCCCTCCTACGGAAACGACTTTATCAGAAGCAGGAAGATANAAAGATTGAGGGTATCTGGAGAAGGGGACAACAGAGGATGAGATGGCTGGATGGCATCACCAACTCAATGGACATGGGTTTGGGTGGACTCTGGGAGTTGGTGATGGACAGGGAGGCCTGGTGTGCTGCAGTTCATGGGGTTGCAGAGTCGGACGCGACTGAGCGACTGAACTGAACTGAACTGAGAGTTTCCTTTACCCACACATGACATCAGAATGAGATGCCAAGTATTTTTTGATATTAAAAAATGACAGTATGAAATAGCATCTCCATGTAAGTTGTCACAATAATGAGTTCAATTTGGCATTAGTTCAATGACATAAATCAAAAGCATATCACATTTACTCTACTCTCAAAATAAAAAGACTCAGGAACTGAAAAGTTAAGGAAGAGCTTTCCTTCTGCTGTGTGGGAGGTAAAGCATCACAGTACATTTAACCTTCAGACCCTTGCCTCCTGTGGATGTACACTTGGAGTCGCATGTCACTTGCTTTGCTATCAATACTCATTTCCCCACTAAATCTTATCCAATCACATAGGACAGAATTCATGTTCAAAATCACACTGGTGTACACAGTTGTGGGGAGGGGACACAAATAAACTGCAGAGGATTGGGGTCTCACCAACTCTCCCTCCCTCCCCCCATTCTTGGCAAGATCACTTCTCTTATCACTGCTGTTTTATTCTTTGGGTTTTGAGGCTAGAATTTAGAATTATATACTTTGTGTTTTGGGCTTCCCAGGTGGCACTAGTGGTAAAGAACCCACCTGCCAGTGAAGGAGATGTAAGAGACCTGGGTTCAATCCCTGGATTGGGAAGATCCCCTGGAAAAGGGCACAGAGGTATTCTTGTCTGCAGTATTCTTGCCTGGAGAATCCCTATGGACAGAGGAGCCTGGCGGGCTACAGTTCAGGGGATCACTAAGAGCTG
The DNA here is from genome assembly GCA_006410875.1 of Neotragus pygmaeus. Lineage (NCBI taxonomy): Eukaryota > Metazoa > Chordata > Mammalia > Artiodactyla > Bovidae > Neotragus > Neotragus pygmaeus. Next base: position 300,367 of record SJYV01016703.1, on the reverse strand, counting down.
GACACAACTGAGTGACACACACACACACACACACACACACACACACACACACATGAATACTGTGAATGAGCTTCTGGTATTGGGAAAGCAAACGTATTACAAATTAAGGTATATGGGCAATTTCTTTGTTTTTCTTTCTGTATTATTGAATGTATTTATAATTCCCAAAGCACAAAAGTCCCCTCATAACTGCTCTTATGTATTTATAAAGAGAATTCCGAATGTCAACATAATGGTTAAGATAATACAAATACAGAAATAGCATGTTTTCCCTTCATGAAGAAGTAATAGCGAAATTTGGTTTCCATGTAATTGTACTATTTAGTCTTATTTTTAAGGAATTCTGCTTAGGAATATTTTGGAGACCAAAAAGAAAACAACAAATGCTTATAAACTAAGCGAAGATTCAAAACAATTTATCATCACATTATTGTTATTATTAGATTAAAATAGTTGAAATTGGAATTCCACCCATTGGAATGAATGATGGATCCCTTATTTTTATAAATGCAACTAACTTTTAATTTAAACAAATGTTTATTTTTATCTATTTGCTTGTTTTTGGCTGTGCTGGGTCTTCATTGCATTGAGGACTTTTCTCTAGTTGCGGCCAGTGGGGGCTACTCTTAATTTCGGTGTGCAGGTCTCTCTTGCTGTGGAGCACTGGCTCTATGGTATGTGGGCTTCAGTAGCTGCAGCTCCCGGGCTCCAGAGCACAGGCTCAGTAGTTGTAGCCCACTGACTCAGTTTCCCCGAGGCATGTACGATCTTCCCAGACCAGGGAATGAACCTGTGTCTCCTACAATGTCAGGCAGATTCTTTACCGCTGAGCCACCAGGGAAGCCCAATAAACAAACTACAGTTCTTTTAAAGTATTTATACATTTTTTATTGGGCTGCCCAGGTGGCACTAGTAGTAAAGAACCTGCCTGCCAATGCAGGAAATGTAAGAGACCTAGGTTCAATTCCTGGGTCAGGAAGACCCCCTGGAGGAGGGCATGGCAACCCACTCCAATTTTCTTGCCTGGAGAATCCCATGGACAGAGGACCTTGGTGGGCTACAGGCCATAGGATCACAAAGAGTTGGACAGGACTGAAGCAATTTAGTATGTATCATGCATACTTTTTTTTAATCAAGCTAAAATGTTTATGAAGTCATAGAATTATTACAGTGTAGTACAATTTTTAAAAACCTCACGTACTCAAGCTTTATCAAATACTAGCATTTTCCCATATTTATAAGCCAGTAGAGCTGTATAGCATGATAGTTAAGGGACCAGGTGCCAAACTGATACCCCCTGGATGAAATTTATATTCTATTACCTAAATAAGTTCCTTCTGCATGCTCACCTGTGCATTCTCAGTCATGTCTGACTCTTTGCAGTGCTATGGACTGTAGCCCACCAGGCTCCCCTGTCCACTGGATTATCTAGGCAAGAATACTGGAATGGGTTGCTGTGTTCTTTTCTAGGGGATCTTCTTGACCCAGGTATCAAACCTGTGTCTCCTGAATTGGCAGACACATTCTTTACCACTAATGCCACCTGGGAAGCCCATCTGAGTACCCCTACACAACTCCGTATCTCCTACTGGAACTGTCACTCTGAATATCCTCTTTTTCATTTTGAAGCATGCTTTTATGTCCTTACTAATGAAAATAAGCATTCCTTGGAATTCCCTGGGGGTGCAGTGGTCGGAACTCTGTGCTTTCACTGCTGAAGGCCCAGGCTGACCCCAGGTTGGGGAACTAAGATCTCATAAGCCATACGGCATGGGCAAAAAAAAAAAAAAAAAAGCACTCATCAATTGTATTTATATTTTTGTACCTTCCAAATTTTACATTAATAATAAACTTCATATATTGTTATATGACCTCTCCCCACCCCCCACATTATTAGCCTTCCTTGTGGTTCTGCAGTGAAGAATCTGCCTCAGTGCAGGAGATGAAAGGGACTTGGGTTCCACCCCTTGGTCAGGAGAATACCCTGGAGTAAGAAATGGCAACCCACTCTGGTATTATTGCCTGGAAAATTCCATAGACAGAGGAGTCTGGTGGGCTGCAGTCCATGGGGTCATAAAAAGTTGGACACGACTGAGCACCACACATACACACACATTTTTAAGATTTAGACATGCTTTATTAATTTCTCTAACAAGAACTTCATTGTGTGAGTAGACAGCTACTTGTGCTCTAATTGATGGGTGTTCAGATAGATTCCAGTTCTTTCACTTTTACGATGTCTCTGAACAGTGTTGTATAAATCTCCTTGTATACTGGTTCTTGAGTTTCTCTGGATTATCTAGAAGTTTAATGNGTGTGAGTAGACAGCTACTTGTGCTCTAATTGATGGGTGTTCAGATAGATTCCAGTTCTTTCACTTTTACGATGTCTCTGAACAGTGTTGTATAAATCTCCTTGTATACTGGTTCTTGAGTTTCTCTGGATTATCTAGAAGTTTAATGGTCAAATCAAATGAAATAAATCTTTTTTCTCTTTTTATTGGATATTGTTAAATTGTCCTCTTAAGCGGTTGTCCCAATTTAGGCTCCTACCAGCAGTATAAGAATTTCCTTTGTGCCAAGCCTCACCAACACTTGATATTACCAGACTTTGAAAATTTTCCCAGTGTGATTGGTGTAATACCAATATACCCATTTCTTGTTTTGGTTTGTCTATTTCTAGTTTCTAATTAAGCTAATATTTTCAAAAATTTGGGCTTCCCTGTTGGCTCGGATGGTAAAGAATCTGCCTGCAATGCTGGAGACCCAGATCCAGCCCTGGGTCAGGAAGATCCCCTGGAGAAGAGGATGGCATCCCATTCCAGTATTCTGACCTGGAGAATCCCATGAACAAAGGAATCCGGTGGGCTACAGTCATGGGGTTTCAAAAGAGTCAGACATGACTGAGTGACTAACACTTTCTTTTCACTTTTCATAAATTTATTGGGTACTCAGGTTTTCATAGGCTTCTCAGGTAGCGCTAGTTGTAAAGAACCTGCCTGCCAATGCAGGAGATGTAAGAGACACAGTTTTGATATCTGGATTGGGAAGATCCCCTGGAGGAGGCACAGCAATGCACTCTGGTATTCTTGCCTGGAGAATCCCATGGACAGAGGAGCCTGGCTGGCTACAGTCCATGGGGTCACAAAGAGNGAGACACAGTTTTGATATCTGGATTGGGAAGATCCCCTGGAGGAGGCACAGCAATGCACTCTGGTATTCTTGCCTGGAGAATCCCATGGACAGAGGAGCCTGGCTGGCTACAGTCCATGGGGTCACAAAGAGTCAGACACAACTGAAATAACTTAGCACATGTGCAGATTTTCATGTCTGTAAATCTTCTGTTCATATTCTATGCTCACTTTTCTACTAGGTTCTTGGACTTTGTTTCATTGGTTATGAAAGGAAAGTAAAAATGGAGTCAGTATTGCTAAGGGAGCTCCTTAAAATGGAGCCAGGATGCCATTGAGGAAGTGGGATAGAATTTGAAATTTGACCACTTCTTGTTCTAACGTAGCCATCCAGAACTTCTGCCTAATGTTGCAGAAACTTAAGATACTTATCGGACTCTTACTCCGAAATAACTCATGACAGCCTATCCCTTGAGGACAAGTATTTTCTACCTTGCTTCAGGTTCAATCATAATTCTTAAGTAGTCTGTGACTTTTACCTTTATAAGCCCTGATTCTTATTCTTCTCCGGAACACTCTTTTAAGTTTACCTAAATCTGTGTCTTCCAAACTGCAGTTCTTAAGACCTTCAAATGAAGTTCTTTGTACTTAGCAGCCTCCATACTGATTGCTATTCCATAGCAAGCAGGAGTTTTGTTTTGCTTGGTTAACATATTTGGATAAAAATCTTTTGGTGGTTATGTGTTTTGCAAATAATCTCTTCAGGTCATTGACTTTTTTGATTCCTTCTGTTTCATTTTCACTTAATTTAAGGTATTTTTTGAATACTCTTCTTTTCCTTTAATTTAGTCAAATTTATCCATCTTTATCTCTATGGTTATCATATTTTTGTCTGATTTTTAAGAAAGTCTTTATTACTCTGAGATGATAGATATCTTTCTTTATTATTTTTTAAAATTTTGAAGTTTTAAAGTTTACTTTTTGTGTTTAGGACTTTCAGCTCAGTTCAATCTCTCAGTTGTGTCCGACTCTTTGCGACCCCATGAACTGCAGCACATCAGGCCTCCCTGTCCATCACCAACNACTCGGCAACTAAAGAGTAGCCCCTGCTTACTGCAACTAGAGAAAAGCCTGCATAGCATCGAAGACCCAGCACAGCCAAAAATATAATAAATAAAATTATTTTAAAAAAAACATTCTCTTTGTTTTATTATTATCATTGTTTTCTTTTGGAGGTATGGTGCAGCTTCAGGGATCTGAGTTCCCCAACCAAGGAACGAATCTGGGCCCTTGGCATGAAAGCGCTGAGTCTTAACCACTGGACCACCAGGGGATTTCTCAAGAATATTCTCTTTAAATAACGCAGCTGTTATTGAAGTTTCAATTCATACTTGAACATCGTCAATGAGACCTGACCTCTGTTTTGATTATTAGAGGATTTTGGAGTACTTTGTAGAGTCATAGATTAGAATACTGATGAGGATACAGTCCTTGATTCAAATTTAAATTATCACCAGGCAAAAGGGATGAGGAAGGCAGAAGGATTCATTTGGAAAGTCTGAGCATGTGCTTTCATGACACACCCTCCTGCACTGCTTCAGAGAAAGTCACGCGATCAGGCTTGTGAAAGATGAAGACAGAGCGCTGAACAGGGGCTCCTATGATCACCCAACATGTGACGCAACACGGCCTCCAGAGGTCAGGGCTCGCGGGGCACGAGCCACACACATTTCCTACATGGAGTCCAGGGCTGGTGTCTATGATAGTGACACAGAGAAATAAAGATACACCTGTACTAACGTTTCCCATCCTCTTGTGCCAAGACACACTCCCCGCTACAGACGCAGCCTGCCCCCTCTGTGATGCACGGTTTCTATCCTCAGTCTTACTTGCTTTTTGTGTGCAGCTTTGCTTGGACAACCATGAATGCAACTGCAGCTTATCTAATCTGCAATGTGACAGTCACACTGGTGGTCGAATGCAAATGCCTGCAGTCATGTGCCTGCTGCCAACTGCTGACGCTTGGTGCCTGCCGGTGGGGGGAAGGCTGAAGATGGGGAGGGGTGGAAGGGGAACAGGAAGCATGTGTCCCCAGTGGTCACGGGCAGGGATGGAGGCCCAGGATGTGGCGTCCTCCCTGAGCATATGCACACCTCAGTGGTCTCCTCGGGTCTGCCTGCTGCTTCATGCTGCTGAAGCCAGGAACATGGCCCTGCAGCGACACGTGATCCACACCTGTCCCACACCACCAGGCCCTCTGGCCAAGCCATCCGCGGGTGGTGACAGCACCCAGTCCAGTGAGCAGAGCCCAGACTGCACTTCTTCAGTAGGCTCAGACAGCTTCCAAGCCTACCCAGGCCCAGCTGCCTCTATAATTATTAATAAATGAGCACTTTCCAGGACACTTCTGTTGCACACCCCAGGGTCATCACTGCCCCTACAGACACGATTCTGGTTCCTTTTGCCAACCAGTGAGAATTTTTTCCCTCTACCTATTACCACCATCCAGAGCCCAGGTGATAGAATGTGGATGTGCAAATATACCATCTGTGCAACACCTTCAGGGAAATAGGAAATGATGCGGGAGATCAGGGGGAAAACGCATGCTGTTTACCAAACAAAGGGCCAAGTACCACCTCACCTGAACTTAGATACGAATCTACCATGCAAGCCTCAGGGAATCATCTGAGAGACTTCTCATCCCCCAGTCCCCCGCTTACCTAACAAGCCTGACAACTACTGTAATGATTAGCTACCTGGCCGACTTCCACCTGAGAGCACCATGGGATCTGCCCAGCTAAACTGCCTTTAACCAAACACTTCCCTCCTACGGAAACGACTTTATCAGAAGCAGGAAGATATCTCAGCCCTGAAGAGACCAGACTGTGACAAACTATTCAGTTACTTAGCTGCACATTCTCTAAAGTGCCAGGATTCAGTCGATACAGGTGGCAGGTTACTGAACACGAACAGAAGGAAGAGAAAAGGGTTAAATTTGTAGACACCTGGATAACTGCTGAAAGGCGACCAGTCAGAACCACCCTGGACAGCCATCCTGAAGCCTCACAGGCAGGACCAGACTCTGCTCCCACCAGACACCTAGCTCTACCTTTCCCGTTCGGGTTCCAAGGGATCAAGGGCCACTCTGTCCTCATTTCTACCCCTCCCAGATGCCCCATGCCTCACCCCCCAACATCACCACCTCCACCATTACCACCAACCTCACCATCATCATTACTAGCACCATCTCCCCCACGACCACCATTTCCATCCGCATCACCATCACCACTACCACCACCATCACCACACCCAACCCCACCATCATATTACCACCACCATCCCCACCACGACAACCATCTCCAGCATCACCATCTCCACCAGCACCTCCATCACTACCACCACCACCATCACTATCATCATCATCTCCACCATCACCACCAGCAGCACCACGTCCAACCCCACCATCATATTACCACCACCATCATATTACCACCACCATCATATTACCACCACCATCCTCACCATGAAAACCATCTCCAGCATCACCATCTGCACCAGCACCAGCAGCACCACCAGCACCATCGTCACTGTCATCATCATCTCCACCATCACCACCACCAGCACCATGCCCAACCCCAGCATCATATTACCACCACCATCCCCACCACGACAACCACCACCAGCATCACCATCTCCACCAGCACCTCCATCACCACCACCACCACCACNCCCCACCATGAAAACCATCTCCAGCATCACCATCTGCACCAGCACCAGCAGCACCACCAGCACCACTACCACCATCGTCACTATCATCATCATCTCCACCATCACCACCACCAGCACCATGCCCAACACCACCATCATATTACCACCACCATCCCCACCACGACAACCACCACCAGCATCACCATCTCCACCAGCACCTCCATCACCACCACCACCACCACCGTCACTATCATCATCATCTCCACCATCCCCACCACCAAGCCCAACACCACCATCATATTACCACCACCATCCCCACCACAACAACCATCACCAGCATCATCGTCTCCACCAGCACCTCCATCACCACCACCACCGTCACTATCATCATCATCTCTATCATCACCAGCAGCAGCAGCAGCAGCAGCACCACCACCACCACCACCATTGTCTCCAGCACCACCACCATCATGATCACCACCACCAGCACCATCTCCACCACTATCACTCCATCATTACCACATCTTCACCATCACCACCACCACCATCACCATCTCCATCATCACCATCCCTATCATCATTACCATCTCTACCATCACCACCACCATCATCNATCTTTACCATCACCAGCAGCAGCAGCAGCAGCACCACCACCACCACCACCACCATCGTCTCCAGCACCACCACCATCATGATCACCACCACCAGCACCATCTCCACCACTATCACTCCATCATTACCACATCTTCACCATCACCACCACCACCGTCACCATCTCCATCATCACCATCCCTATCATCATTACCATCTCTACCATCACCACCACCATCATCATCATCACCTTCATCACCACTATTACCACTCTGCCCTCCACTAAAAAAAGAAAATAAATAAACTTCCTTGGCCAAGTAGGCTTGAGACGTAGGCCCATTTGTAGATGCAGGCCCTTTTGTTAGTACCCTGCAACCCCATGGCAAGAAAAGCTCTCCACTTCTGTTTACCCCAGTGCTACGTATCACCTCTTACTATCTATGGTAAATACCAGACCATCTCTACAGGCAAATGCTTCATGAATTTTAGAGTTCTTAGTTTTCTCATTATACAGCACATATTTGGCATCAAAAACCTAATGGACTGTGACTCACTAGCAAATTCATTTCCGGTAACATCTATAGTAGCTGCTTAGCATCTGCATGATGACTGGCTAACAGTCTTACCTGTGGGTATTAGTAAGTGCTCAGCTGGGGTGGTCCAGGAACCTCTGCCCCTGTTTCCTCTGAATCACTAACGAGGCTGTATGACTCAGCCCAGAGAGCAGATGCTGCACTGACCAGAGAGATGGTTAAAGCACAGATGCAAAAGAGGAAAGCAAATCCACATTTCCTACCTGAGCTGCCACCTCCTCCATCTTGTGAACAGCCTTAGAATCAAACAAGACTTGTCTGCCTCTCCTTTCACAGTCCTGGTAAACGATCAGGCGAATCTCGTTCAGGTCCAGCTCTGAACATGACCAACTGTCGATTAACAAGAGAGAAAGTAGTGTTAGTGGCAACACTCAGGCTGGTCACGGAAGACGAGTTTCCCAGCCGGCACGCATGTGCACGTGGCAGACACCGGCACGCACGTGCATGTGGCAGACACCAGCATGCGAGATCTCGTAGACTGGGGGCACACAGCCCTGGCTGCAGACTCTGCCAGGCAGTGCCCATGATGAAGGCTGGGAGCACTACTGAGATAATATATCCCTGGAGAGAAAAATTCTCCTTCCAAAGCAACTCTGGGGACTTCCCTGGAGGTCCAGTGGATGGGAATCTGCCGGCCAGTGCAGGAGACACAGGTTCGATCCCTAGTCTGGGGAGATTCCACATGCCTTAAGAGCAACTAAGCCCGTGCGCCACAACTACCGAGCCTCAGTGCTGCAGCCCCTGAAGCCCGAATGCCCTAGAGTCCGTGCGCTGAAACAAGAAGCCACTGCAACAAGAAATCTGTGCACTGCAACTAGATCCAGCACAATCAAAAATAAATACATAAAAATTTCAAAAAAGCAAACTCTGCTCAAAGAAGGCAGTCAGGAGTGGGACAGGTGTGTGGAGACAGCTGAACCAGATGCCTGGGTTCCGGGGGGTGGCAGGGCCGAGGCTGGAGGGCCCAGAGTGTTCCCACCTCTGCACCATCAGGAGGGAATCTGGAAGCAGTCAGGAGAGCCCTCGCTCTTCCTCTCCCAGCCACCCAGTCTCAGGCCAGACTGAGAGGAAAAACACCACCTGGAGCTTATTCTTTTCTTCTACTGTGGCTGGTTCTGACATGGAAGTTTGGAAAACCAAGTGCATTACTGCACAGAAGCTGAACTGCTGACAATGACAATCAGCCATAAAGGGAGCGTGTTTCTTCCTAAGCAAACCAAAAGCCACCGAGACAAAACTGCTCCAAACACAGGTTCGTTCTTCAGCCACAAGTGAAATCAGAACTCCAAGACTAAGAAAGGGCTGCACTACTTTGGGCTCTTCAGTCACAAGTCTGTTAACCCATTTGTTCAACACAGATCTGGGCACCTGCGGTCACTGTGCTCCAAGCTAGAGGTTGAGCAGCTGGTTAACTAAGCAGGCTTGACCGCTGCCCTCAGGGTGGACCTGGGTCAGTGAGGAATACTGGGCGAGTCGTCTATAAATGTGTAACTCCAGACTGTCCACGTACAAGAAAGGAAAGGATGTGGTAAGACTCATATTTTCAGGCTTAAGCAGTGGGGGAGGGCAGGGAAGTCCCTAGGGTTTCAGGAAGACAGAGCTGGAGAGGCAGGTGGGAGAGAGCAGGCCAGCTCACCTCCAAGGACAGCGAGGGGCCCAGGCCAACAGGTCCATAAGCTCAGTCTACACCTTCGAGAGGGTGGTCCCTGGCTAGAGGGGAAGCCGGGCTAGGGCAGAGCAAAACTAGAAGCAGGAAGGCCAAGGAGAATTTATTCTAAGAGTTCAGGGCCTTCAAATGAAGTGATGGCAACTGAGGCAGGGGGCAGGGGGGACAGATGCTGGCGGCAGGTGCATCCAGAGGCAGAACGACACGGCTCAGTGTGGACGGAGGCCAGCGGGGTGCCAGCTGCTGACAGCACTGAGGTAAGACGGTGGGGGCCAGATGGAGAATTAGAGGACTGATGGACAAAGCACACTGTAAGAGATGGGACGGCAGAGCCAACTCAGACACACGTGGTTTCAGATTCAATCTCAGATCCCATTTCTCCACCAGCATGCGAGTATTAACACCAAGCTCACAAGGCTGAAGCAGGGACTCCGTGGAAGTGTTTCACACAGAGGCTGACACAGCTAAGTGCTCCACAACAGTGGCAATTTCCTGAAGAACTGTTGATGCCACAATGTCTTAAGGACATTGCTACAGTGTCTAGTCCCCAACCGCAAACTGCGCATCACTGGTCCTTTCCTTCTCAGGCCCTGCTAATAATGAACACATGCTTTTCAGGGAGCATATTTGCTGTCTTAAATCGTAGCCCCCCAAAGCATCAAGTCCTGGTTGCACCTTCTCAACAATCCGAGCTCTAAGCAGCCAGGCCCAGCATCGTTCCTTCTAGTTTTCATACACCATGGCAAGTTTGTTTCAGAAATCTTTTATCTCCCACTTTCAATCCAGGCCTGGCTGGTCAGACACGTCCCCTGACCCCCACCTGGGCTGCGCAGCTGGGGCCTGTTTTTTGCCATCAGAGCTGAGAGCCGACCTGAGGCCCAGGACACGGGAGGAAGAAGTGGGGAGCGGTCAGCCAGCCACTCCTGGGAGCACAGCGCCCGGAGCCAGTCCTCTGCCACCCCAGCCCAACAACGCCCAGTGCCTGTAACTCCAACCACAACATTTTACACAAGATCATTATTAAAAACATCCTTTGCAGTTACTAAAAACACAGCACACAGGATGAAGTCATTGAGAGAGAAAACTGACAAAGATGTAATTGTCCTGTATTTTCTTGTTCAATCCATTTTGCCCAGACAGCGTTATCATTTACAGAGCAACTTGTAAATTATCATTACAGAGCAACTGGTTCAGCCCTTATTTTTGAGGGGTAACACTGACTCAAATATCAATAAAACTGAGGACAGCCCCTCTGGAAGAACTAAAATTTCATAAAGACCCTTGTGGCTCAGCTGGTAAAGAATCCATGCGCAATGCAGGAGACCAGGATTTGACCCTTGGGTTGGGAAGATCCCCTGGAGAAGGGAAAGGCTACCCACTCCAGTATTCTGACCTGGAGAATTCCATGGACTGTATACTCCACGGAGTCATAAAGAGTTGGACAAGACTGAGCAACTTTCACTTTCACTACAATGCCCTATAAATTGTTTCATGCTACTTTTTACTTTAAAAAGATGAAAAGATATGGGAAGAAAAGATTTTTGTCAGATTATCCAATTTATTAGCCCAAATACCTTAAAAAGTTTTTTTCTAAAACACGAGGAAAACTCTATTCTCCTACTTTCACACGAATATTGTCATTGGTTTAACACCTAATTGTAATTCTGACATTCCCCATCTCTGAACTTAGTACAGTAAGTCCCCTATGTATGAACCTTCAAGTTGTGAACTTTCAAAAGATGTGACTGCTTTCACATGTCCAATCACGTAAGTGAGTTCACGCATCTGGTGTACACTGTCACCTGCATGCATTTGCTACAAATGGTTGTGCTTTTGCGTACCTTACTGTATGGCACTGTACAGAGTTACAATATATTTATTTCAAGCCCAGGATGTCCACAAGCAGGCGTAAAACAGGAGTGAGGTAGCTGGTACTACTTACTGTACTTTTCATGGTACTGTACCGTAAGATTAAAAATTTTATTTTCTATGTTTGTTTTTCATATGTTTGTGTAACAATTAATGGTTCATATGTTTGTGTAAAACAAAGAAAATAAAAATTTTAATCTTACAGTACAGTATCATGAAAAGTACAGTAAGTAGTACCAGCTACCTCACTCCTGTTTTATATAAAATATATATTATTATAGTCCACTACACAGTCGATTGTGTTAGTTGGCTTACTTTGTTGGACTTAACAAACAAACTGAACTTACAAACCCGCTTTTAGAACAGAACTCGTTCATATGTCAGTGACTTGCTGTAGTGGGAATGCTAGTTAAGAGTCACCTGGGACAGGAACTNGTTAGTTGGCTTACTTTGTTGGACTTAACAAACAAACTGAACTTACAAACCCGCTTTTAGAACAGAACTCGTTCATATGTCAGTGACTTGCTGTAGTGGGAATGATAGTTAAGAGTCATCTGGGACAGGAACTGCAGGAGGTGAAATGGTATTTCAGAAGGCCGGGGGTCACACTATTGCTCTGGATCCCCTGTTGTGAGGATGTGTGGAGAGCTCCAGCACCCCGAGGGCTCCTCCCTGCCACCCTGGAGTTACCTGTGACCACAACCCATCCACATGCCCTGCATGCCCACACTCACTCCAACCTCCAGTGACCATGTAGCCTCCGGGAGCTCCAGCTGCAGCTCCTGGCACTTTGCTGAGGGTGACTCTCTGCAGGACTCAGGGGGTGAAAACAAGCCTTGGGCCCTTACCTTAAAATATGTGTCTGGTACTTTAAAGGCACTGGCTCTGATCAGAAACATTTTGCTGAAAACAGGGGAGGAACAGTGCCCTTGGCATCAGGGAACACAGTGGTACTTGTCTGCTTATGGTCACAGTTGTAAGACCTCAAGCACAAGAAAGTAAGACTGTTTGTCTACCTTTTCCAACTGTAAAATTTAAACAAAAGGACTTATATGAACCCTCTTCAGTTTGAGAATTCCAGGATGCGAAGATCTGCGCAGTTGGACCAGGTCTTATCTCTGGAACTGCAGATTAAGAGCGGGAGGCGAGTGATGACTCACCTGAAAAGTGACAAGCAGTAGCAGTGCAAATGGTTCTGAGTAGAGGAAACAGAATTGTGTTCCCCTCAAAGAGATGGCCAGATCCTAATTCCTGGTACCTGTGGATATGACCTTGTTTGAAAACAATGTCTCTGCAGATGTCACTGAGCTGAGGCTATCCTGGACCAAAATGCGCCCTCATCCAAAGACAGGTGTCCTCCTGGGAGGAGGCGAATCTGGACACAGACACAGGGAAGATGGTTCTATGATGACAGGACAGAGGTCCGAGCTGTGGTGACAAGCCTAGGGAAGTCCAGGGATGCTGGCCCTCAGGGGGATACGATAAATAAGCAATGTTCCCTGTTCTCAAGGAACTTGAAGAAGCAACACGTGGGTCACCACAGAAAACAACAGGACCAGACAGGGCACAGACAGCAGGAGAGGAACCAGGAGACAACCCAGAAGAGCCAGCATCTGCACCAGAGAAGGGATGAAGGGTGCAGATGGCCAGGATGGGGCGTGGTCGTGAGCGGGGGTCTTCTCAGGCCAGGAGCAGGGCACAGACACATGGCAGGGAGGCCCAGCACGCACGTGTTGGGTGGCTGGAACACTTCTCTTCAAGAGGGCCGTACAGACTTGGGAAGTTTAGGACAACCTGAGGAGGACCCTGGCTGGCTTCAAAACCACTGGGCTGAATGCCGTTTCGACCTTCTGAGAAAGTGAAGGACACCATCGGACCCGTCTTAGGATAGATCTAAAACTACCTGAGAAAACCACTTTTCCAAAAGTGGAGAGGGGCCCCAGCCGGCACACCAGGGTTTCCAGGAGTCAAGCCAGCAGGGTCCAGGGTGCAAGGTGGCCGGTTTGCTGCAGCAATTTGTCCCCCGGGACCCAGAGTTGGGCATCTGATTCCTCCCCTGCATGTTTACAGGGACCAGGCTGGAGGTGGGCTCAGTATGTCCAGTGGAACCGCAGTCTATGAGAGAAGGAAACTTCGGAAATTTGCTCTTCTTCTGACTCTCGCACGAAGAAACAAAGATCATCAAAGAAAAGTTCACAGGCAGAGTTGACAGAGACATCTTGTGATCTCAGAATGTGGATGTTTTAAGACTCAGGTACGTGGGGACTTCCCTGGGGGCGCAATGGATAAGAATCCGCCTGCCAATGCAGGAGACTCCAATTCAATCCCTGGTGTGGGAAGATCCCACATGCCTCGGAGCAATCAAGCCCATGGACCGCGACTATTAAGCCTGTGATCTAGAGCCCAGGAGCCACAACTACTGAGCACGCCTGCCTAGAGCCTGTGCTCTGCAACAAGGCAAGCCACTCCACTGAGAAGCCCATGAAACGCAATGGAGAGTAGCCCCCTTGTTGCAACTAGTGAAAGTTCAAACAGCAACAGGACCCAGTACAGCCAAAAATAAATGAAACTATTTTTTTTAAAAGAGAGTCAGGTATGATAGGGAACTTTAAATGGTTCAAAAAAAAAGGAAAAACAAAACTATACAAAACCAACAAAGCCGACCATGATGATGATAAAGGCTGGCAAACTCTGTCCATCTGCCCAGCAGCTCCCAGCACTGGGTGCTGGCTTGACCACGTGTCATGAGAGATGTCAGGAAGAGAAATCAACAAGATCGGCGCCCACCTCAAAAGACAATNCAAAGCCGACCATGATGATGATAAAGGCTGGCAAACTCTGTCCATCTGCCCAGCAGCTCCCAGCACTGGGTGCTGGCTTGACCACGTGTCATGAGAGATGTCAGGAAGAGAAATCAACAAGATCGGCGCCCACCTCAAAAGACAATCTGAAGGGGGAAGGTCAGTGTAAAAACCAATCATTAAATTCTGCTGTCACAGGAATATAGACAAACATCCCTAGAAGAAAGGAGAGGTTGAGTCCACCTAGTAGGGGTGAGAAGTGGGTCCAAGTCACGGATGACATGATGCCTGAGACATGGGTTACCCTTCAGGAAAGTCCAAGCTCCCACCTAGTTTGGCCACTTTCACTGGAGGTGACTTTGGGAAAACGCTGACTCCAGGGCTAAGCCCTTCCAAAATATAGCCCTCACCTGCCTCACAAAGCTGTCAGGAAGACAGAGAATAAGGACGAAAGTACTTGCAAAACTGCAACTGAGAATCAAAAGTGCGTTCAGATAGCCAGTCCTTTAGCTGAGATAGATCCTTGGGGCCAGATGTTTCAGAATTCAAACTTTTTTTTTAAATTTTCAAAAGACGTTTATACCACATATTATATAACAACTTCTCCAGGGTCTGAGTTGTAATCAAACCCCAACATGAAACAAATTAATATTTCACCAGTCCAAGTGGTGACTATTCAAGTGGATTATCGAGAGACAACGAATAGTCTTATATATAGTTCAGGTGGGTTCCAAAGGTTTTCTTCAGAGATCTCAGGATTCAGGGACTGTAGGATAAAAGGCTGTTGTCCAGTGTGATGCTTGCCATGCCTGAGGGTGGGTCAGTAGTCTCCCCACAACACCCTGGATATGAGTGGTTCCAGCAAGCTGGCAGCTGGGGAGGCTGCTGGTGGCTGGGAGCATGGTTCCTGCCAAGACAGCACTATGAATGACTACGCCAGTCACAAGCTCAAACCACAGTCTTCACCAACTAGGTTCCCACAGCAACGACGGAGCGTCATGAGTCATCATGCAGCCTATTTGGGACCTACAAACAAGAGGAAAGCGAACCCTGCACCGCCACCCACAGCCCCCAGCCTGAGCCACCCTACGTGGCCTCTGGGTGGGATGGAGCATCTGACCCCAGGCAACCTCCTCAGCTCCAGCCTGGCACCCCCTCTTCCTAAGTGACGAGCTGCAGCCAGAATGACCTGCAAGCCCTCTGACTCTGACACAAACCATCTACCAGGTGTGCAGTGTACAAAGTATAACAGGTGTCCTCAGCCAGAGAGGACAAGAGAAAACAAAAACTACCTTCATGGACTGATCTTCATGACTGCATGGCACCCTGGCCTTCCTTGATGGGCTCTGCACTGTGATGGAGAAGCAGACTTCTCAGCACAAACACATCTCTAACTGACAGAATGGTCCAAAAATGTTGGCAAAATATGAAGGTGAAAAGTGCAAGTTCTCTCAAGGCTACAGAGACGCCGAGTGGGCAGGAGTCACTGAGGGGCCCTGCTCCAGCCAGCATGCCACCCATCTGGCTTCCCAGATTCTGTTATTAACAGGGTCTTCTTTTTCTCCTCTTTAAAAACTTACAGAATCTCTAACCATGACTCATATTTTCCAAAAGGGTTCCTTCAATTTTTAAAAGAGCACTAATTCTTTTTTTTTTTTTTGTATCTAGAAGCTACAAATTATCTGGGTTTTTTTTTTTTTTTTTGGAAAAGAAGCTTTGTGATCCATCCCTAAGCATGCATTAATTCAGTATTTCCTGAGCTAATTCTTTCATGCTTGTGACAACATAATCCAAATCATCAACACTCATCTCTGTGTTCCAGGAGGGCTGAGATGTAACTTTCAGCTCTGCTCAGAGCTACCCTGCATCAACATGATTGCATCTTGTTCTGAACGTAAGGTTTCCCATCCTCCCCTCCACTCAGGGCAACTCTCTACTCATAACAGGTAGGTGAATGAATTTCAAACAGTCAAGACACAGCCTCATGTATGAGTCATTCTACATCCATTTAACTTGCACACAGATAAGGAAATAATTCTTTTTCCCTAGAGGCTTCTCAAAGTCAATTTTCCTAGATTTTCAGAGGTTCAAAGTATGACTTTCCATAAGATCTTTTGTTTACAAAATGGGAAAGTCAAAATAAACAGAAACTGTCCCTATTTTGGGGTATAAAATATTATACCTATTAAGAGATGGGTATAGGTGAGCAGGTGAGGGAGCAGTCAGAGAGTAGTGCTGAGGGCTGGGCAGCAGGGCAGAGGCCAAAATAAGGGAAAAGAGGGAGTGGCAAAGAGAGCGAGCGACATGGGGGGGAGGGGTGCTAACACACAGACTCACATACTCTTTGACCTAGATATCCCACTTGATAGGAAAAATCCTACAGATCAACTCGCATTGGTCCAAAATGGTTATGTACAAAAAGCGATGCACAGCAACACCATTCAGAGCAGCAAAGGACCAGAACAAAGCGTCCGCGTGGGATGGTGCATCCCTACAATGGGGGCTACACGGACACGACCCTGAACGGGGATCCTCCTCAGGCAGTGACACGGTATGCATTAGAAGGCCCATTTAACTGGAAAGAAGTATTGAGTACTGTGTACAGAACGCTGCCATGTGCATTTCTAAAAGGGACAAAACTCTGAATTTCACTGTCTACCCACAGAGTCTGTCTAGAAGATCTGTAACTGTGAGACTGGTGGTATCTGGAGTAGGACGCTGGTGGCTGAAAGAGAGAAGCAAGCGGGTCCCTCCCCACAGGACACAGTGAGAGCCCCCCATACGAACACCACCCCCTGCACCAGTGTCAGGGCCACAAACAAGGGGTCTGCAGGCCCTGGGCCAGCAGCCTGGGTGCTCGCCCTGGCCCGCCGCCTCCTGCCCACGCAGCCCACCCTCCCTCTGTGCTCTCAGCATCTCCACCTGCAGAATGGGGGTGGCAGTGGTGCCCACCTCATGAGCGATGTTTTGAGGGTTATCTCTGCTTATCACAGAGCCAGGCAGACTATGAGTGTGTGCAGGTAGGTGCTAAAACTTCGTGCTTTGTCAATATTTCACCATGACTGCACTCTCTCTTGAAAAATTAAAAATAATGAAACAGGAATACAACAGGAACACTGTTTCTTTTAAAACCCATCAAAGAGTCTAGTATTGTCTTAAGACAAATAACCGTAATGACAGTTTGCTCTATAAAGCTTCTGGTAGCTGAAGCCCGAGGCAGTGGGTGAAACTTCCATGGGGAAACTATCTTACTGAATTATAAGCAGTCCAATTCGGTTTCAAATATGTAGTCCGGCCTTGTGTGTGTTCAGTTGCTCAGTTGTTCTCTCATTTGTGACCCCACGGACTGAAGCCCACCAGGAACCTCTGTCCATGGAATTTTCCAGCCAGGAATACTGGAGTGGGTAGCCATGCCCTCCTCCAACGGATCTTCCAGACCCAGGGATCAAACCTGAGTCTCCTGCACTGCAGGCAAATTCTTTACCACTGAGCTTCTAGGGAAGCTCATAGTCTGGCCTTAGACAATGGCATTTACTGAGCTCCCTTCCCAGCCATCCACAGACCACACTTTCCTGCCCCTTTTCACCCCTGCCTCCCATGAGGACAGGACAAAGTTTCCAAGAAAGTAACGCCCTCTCTCATTTATCAAACCCATTTACAGGTTTCAGTTAGCTATTACTGTTTTCACTGTATTGAATTGATTTCTACCGTATTACAAACTGTCCTTTTTTACTGCATAATCTCAGAGCCTAGAGACGCTGGTTCCAGAAGGCCTGAAGTCTGAGACACTGAGCCCAGGAGCCCTGAGGTCTGGGTGCAGACAGGGAGGCTGGTGATGAGAGCTGCACGGCACATGAGAAATACCTGCCTAACCTCCTTCCAGAAGGTACCTGAGCTGGCCTTCACAGGTGTCCTTCACAGGTGTCTTGTGTTCTGTTTTACATAGAAGTTAGGAGACCACAGTAAGTGGCGAAGATGGAAGCCAAACCAGTGTCTCTTGACCCCAAATTGTGCTCCTCCAATGCGGCTGGGTCATCAGCTCCACATCACGAGGAAACAACTCGGGGTCATGTGCTCGCACCCTAAAACCTCCCTCTGTATTTCCATCTGAGGGTAAAAATGCACTATGTTCGAAAAATAAAAAATGCTGATGAAACAGTGTTAGGACTGAAAAACAGAACACAGGGTTATGTATTCAGTATGACCTCGATTATGTAGAAAAATGTGATCAAGCATTTTTTAAAAGGTTCACAAAATCCAGCTCATATCAGCAGCTCATATCACAAAGGATTAATCTTCCTAACATATAAAGACTAGTCAGAGGTCAATGAAGATTTGCAAACCAAAGGAAAGGTGGGCAATGAATTCAGATAGTTTACAGAAAAACAAAAATAATATGGTCTTTAAACATAGGAAAAGATGCTAATTCTCACTCTTGGAAAGAAAAAAGTAAATTAAAAAAAAACCCAAAGGTAAGACACCCCACCCAAGAGAAATGCAGGCGTAGGTGCAAATCGTTGCAACCACAGATGGAGGGTAACTAATAACAGCTCTTAAGATCCCCAGGGTTTATAACCTTGGACACCCGACCCCACTTCTGGAACTAAACAGACACAAACGTGTGATTGCAGTGTGTTTGATAAAAGCAGAAGACTGGAAACAAGTGGACAGGACATGGATGGGGAAAATTAAAACTCCTCGCTCTCCAACCACCCCACGGAACACCAGCAGCTGCCGCAGACGGTAGGTATGTGACCGCAGCCAAATCCATGGAGCAGGCCCGGATCCTGGGACAGACAGGCCGCCCTCTGCAGGGGAAGGAAGGATACAAACTGGCTTACTTCCATAGAAAAGAAATGTAAAAAGATATAGTTTACACAAATTGAATTTTTAAAATGTAGGAAGAGGAGGGATAGTTTTGAGCTCTGAAGGCGAAATTCACAAGAATATTCAGTTCTCCCAGGAAAGGAGTGAGGTTGGCTCATCAGAAGTGGGATTTTGCTCCACTGGTTCTGAAAGGGAGTTCCTGACCTTAGGGTCCACTCCTGGCTGTGGACAGATGTGGGATGAAGCCGACAATTGAGACCAGGAGCTGCTCCCACACTTCCTAAGCTTGTTTTTTAATTACATGGCCAAGATAGTTGATGAGCTGGCCTGGAAATGGCCGGGTGGGGAAGACAAGCCTTGCAAAAGACAGCACCGGAGTGCTGTTCTAGAGAGAGACCGGCAGTTGGTACCTGAGGCCAGAACATGCAAGAATGACACAGAAAGGCCCTGAGTGAAGAAGGGCTCATGGTTCATGCCTGTTGCCACNACAAGCCTTGCAAAAGACAGCACCGGAGTGCTGTTCTAGAGAGAGACCGGCAGTTGGTACCTGAGGCGAGAACATGCAAGAATGACACAGAAAGGCCCTGAGTGAAGAAGGGCTCATGGTTCATGCCTGTTGCCACGAGTCCTCTGTGACCCCACGACAGCACGGGGAACCCTGAGCCATACGGCCAAGGGGGCTGGAGAAAGGGCCCCTGCTACTTCTCACCCACCTGCCTGCTCCGGGTGGACACCCAGGACCTTTGCCTACTGTTCCTGGCATCTAAACTGCCCTTTCTTCATTAAAACACAGTCCATATAAAAACGCGTCCAGCAATCTGTAGAACATCTCTAGTCATGAGAGCCAAAACCATTCCATCACTGAACAGACTCCAGCTTGAAAGTGAAACTGCTGGTTGCTCAGTCGTGTTCAATTCTGTGTGACCCCATGGACTGTAGCCCGCCAGGTTCCTCTGTCCATGGAGCTCTCCATGCAAGAATACTGGAGTGGGCTGCCATGCCCTCCTCCAGGGGATCTTCTCAATTCAGGGATCAAACCCGGATCTCCTGCATTGCAGGCAGATTCTTTACCGCCTGAGTCACCAGGGAAGCCCATGATCAATAAAATATGATCCAGCACTAAAAAGGGACGAAGTGCCATTACAGGCCAGGACGCAGGTGAGTCTTGAAGACATGAAGGCAAGTGAAAGAAGATGACCATAAAACATCAGATGCTGCAGGATGCTGCTTGCCGGAAATGTCAGAAATAGGCAGATCTATAGAGACAGCAAATTCATCGCTGATTAGAACCCATTTGTAGGGAGACTAGAGGATGACAGCCAACTTTGGTGGGTGGTTTCTTTTAAGTTTAATGAAAATGTTCTGAAGTTTTGATGTGGTGAGGACTTTACAACCCTGTGGACACAGCAAATTCACTGAAGTATAGAAAGACTTCAGATGGGTGGGTTGTATGGTACATGAATTATACTTCGATGATATGACTGGAGACATATTAATATGTCTTTTTTCCTGAAAATTATTGACTGGAGATGTATCAATACGATTTTAGAGAGTGATACAATTATAATCACTGTGTGAAAGATGTTAAGAGCTTAAAAGTGATCAAGTGTTCATAATGCAACTAGTGTTTGTTGCTCTGATTCATATTTTGTTCTGTTGGGTTTTTGTTCCAACTTTGGGTATACTGTACACACAAGCTTTATTGTGTAAAATTTTAAAAAGTGACATCACAAAATTTTAAGTGAAGAAGAATTTTTCAGTGAATTTTATGCAGGTACTTTCTCTGACTGTCTGAGTGACATATAACTAGTGTCTCAGGAGATGACAGCTCTTCAGAATATAGTTTTGATTCAGATGATGTTAATATTAGACTAAAAAAATGACAAAAAACCTTAGTGACTGATTCTGATACTGAAGGTGAATATGAAACTCACGATGCTAGAGAAGACTTTACCGCTGTGTCAGTAAAGACTTTACAGTGTGTAACTACTAAATCTAATAACTCGCAAAGNCCTCTTTCACTTTCATCAAGAGGCTCTTTAGTTCCTCTTCACTTTCTGCCATAAGGATGGTGTCATCTGTGTACTGACGTCATTGATATTTCTCACGGCAATCTTGATTCCCACTTGTACTTCATCCAGCCTGGCATTTCACGTGATATACTTTGCATAGAAGTTAAATAAGCAAGGTGACAATATACAGCCTTGACGTACTCCTTTCCTTATTTGGAACCAGTCTGTTGTTCCATGCATCATGTGGGTGTCATCTCCTGGTCTCCATTGGCCAGTGGCATCCCTGGGTGGAGCAATGCCCTCAGTCCCTGAGGCGGGGAAGCTCGGTGCAGCAGGTTGTGCATGTTAGGACCATGGGGGCCACTGGTGTGCAGTGGGAGAGCATTCTCCCAGGTTGGCTGTGGCTCTGGGTATAGGCAGCAGTGGGCACGACCAGTTCTAATTGTTGCTTCTTGACCTGTATAGAAGGCAGGTAAGGTGGTCTGGTATTCCCATCTCTTGAAGAATTTTCCACGGTTTTTTGTGATCCATGCAGTCAAAGGCTTTGGCGTAGTCAATAAGGAATTAGATGTTTTTCTGGAACTCTCTAGCTTTTTCTATGATCCAGCAGATGTTGGCAATTTGAACTCTGGTTCCTCTGCCTTTTCTAAATCCAGCTTGAATATCAGGAAGTTCACCGTTCATGTACTGTTGAAGCCTGACTTGGAAAATTTTGAGCTTTACTTTGCTAGTGTGTGAGATGAATGCAATTGTGCATAGTTTGAACAGTCTTTGGCATTGCCTTTCTTAAGGATTGGAATGAAAACTGACCCTTTACAGTCCTGTGGCCACTGCCGAGTTTTCCAAATTTGCTGGCATAGTGAGTGAAGCACTTTCACAGCATCATCTTTTAGGGTTTGAAATAGCTCAACTGGAATTTCATCACATCCACTAGCTTTATTCGTAGTGATGCTTCCTGAGGCGCACTTGACTTTGCATTCCAGGATGTCTGGCTCTAGGTGAGTGATCACACCATCATGGTTATCTGGGTTGTGAAGATCTTTTTTGTACAGTTCTTCTGTGTATTCTTGCCACTTTTCTAAACATCTTCTGCTTCTGTTAGGTTCTTCATTATGGACATCTTTGCATGAAATTTTCCCTTTGTATCTCTAATTTTCCTGAGGAAATCTCTAATCTTTCCCATTCTATTGTTTTCTTCTATTTCTTTGCATTGATCACTGAGGAAGGCTTTCTTATCTCTCCTTGCTATTCTTTGAAACTCTGTATTCAGATGAGTATATCTTTCCTTTTCTCCTTTGCCTTTCACTTCTCTTCTTTTCTCAGCTGTTTGCAAGGCCTCCTCAGACAGCCATTTTGCCTTTTTGCATTTCTTTTTCTTGGGGATGGTTGATCACTGCCTCCTGTACAATGTCATGAACCTCTGTCGATAGTTCATCAGGCACTCTGTCTGTCAGATCTATACCTTGAATCTATTTGCCACTTCCACTGTTGGAGTGGGTATGTTAAAAAGATATAAGGCCTTGACCATACTAGCATGAGGGACAGTCTCCATCTGCATTCTGATGTCTGTGGCAGAAGCTTTCTCTGTCCTTTTTGACTGTAATAAAATTTCTGAGTTTTATTGCACAAAAGCTCTGAGTGATTTAACCTGGTGCCCAGTCCCCAAACTGAATCTTCTTCAGAGATCACAAATCCAACATCCTTCACCATAAGATGTCACTTCTACCTCTACACTGGCCTTTTGTGGTTCTCTGGGGATATTTTTTCTTTTCTTAAATTAAAAAAATATAATTTTTTGGTTTGTTATTTTCATTACTGTTCTTTTCCTGCTGTAGTTATTTTTTAATAGATATAAATCTTTAAAATATAATTCTATTTAACTTTGCTTTTCTACTTTTCTTTTCTTTCATTCTCTTTCTTTCTTTTTCCCACCATGTTTGTTAGTTTTTTGGGTTTTTTTTGTTTTTGTTTTTGTTTTTGCTTTATTCCCCAGTTGGCACTCTGCTTGGTTTTGTTTTCCAGTTTGTGTTTTAGTTAGTTTTTATTATTATTATTATTTCCTCAATATCATTTTTAGTATTCTTTGCTTGCCTGATCACTCTCTTGTACTTTTTCTTTGTACTATTTTGGTTTTGTTTGTGTGTATGTATGTGAGTGTGTGTGAATTCCATTATTTTTTGTTGTTTTTCTGATTTTGTATTTACCATTTGCCTGGGGTTCATCTTTTTATTTCTTGTTTTTGTATGTTTATTTTAACTCCCTTTAATGACATAACAAATGACTTGTAGAATCACAGTTCCCCAGCCAGCGATCAGCCCTGAGTCTTTGGATTGGGTCCTGGACCCAAGACCCAAGACTGACAGAGAACCCCTAACCCTCAGTTCAGTTCAGTTCACTTCAGTTGCTCAGTCATGTCCGACTCTTTGCGACCCCATGAATTGCAGCACACAAGTCCCCTCTGTCCATCACCAACTCCTGGAGTTCACTCAGACTCACGTCCATCGAGTCAGTGATGCAATCCAGGCATCTCATCCTCCGTCATCCCCTTCTCCTCCTGCCCCCAATCCCTCCCAGCATCAGAGCCTTTTCCAGTGAGTCAATTCTTCGCATGAGGTGGACAAAGTACTGGAGTTTCAGCTTCAGCATCAGTCCTTCCCATGAACACACAGGACTGATCTCCATCAGAATGGACTAGTTGGATCTACTTGCAGTCCAAGGGACTCTCAAGAGTCTTCTCCAACACCACAGTTCAAAAGCATCAATTCTTCAGTGCTCAGCTTTCTTCACAGTCCAACTCTCACATCCATACATGACCCCTGAAAAAACCATAGCTTTGACTAGATGGACCTTTGAAACAATGAGAACACCCGTGAAGGCCTCCACAAGTTTACAAGACCCAGCATCACCCAACTGCTGGGAACAGACAGTGTAAGATGCCTCACATAAAAGAGAAGCAAGACAAAAACACAGACCTAATCATCAGCCCATAGGGTTCCCACAAACAGCTCAAAACATACTATCTCACACAGCCCTGCTTATCTGAGGGGGAAAAAAAATTCACCTTTTCCTACCAGAATGCATGCACAAGTCCCTCCCAATACGAATCCTACACAAACCACTGAACCAACCTAACCCACCAAGGTCAGAAACCAAAATGAAGAAGGAATATGACCCTAAAGCCTAGGAAAAGGAGACCTCAAGAACTGTAAGTTAGAAAAAAAATGAAAGGGCAGAAGAATATTATGCAAATTAAGGTACAAATTAGAAACTCACAAGGCCAAATAAACGAAGAGGAAATAGGCAAACTACCAAAAAAAAAAACCAGAGTAATGTTAGAAAAGTTCATCCAAAACTTTGAAAATAGAATGGAGAAAATGAAAGAATAAATCAACACATGTAACAAGGACCTAGAAGAAATAAAGAATAAACAAACAGAAATGAATGACATAATTAAAAATAAAAATACTTTATAAAGTAAAAATTTTAAATACTTAAAAGTATTTTTAAGTATTTAAAATTAATACTTAATTTTAAAATTAAGTATTGAAATTACTTAATTTTGAAATTAAAATTACTTTAGAAGGAATTGATAGCAGAATAACTGAGGCAGATGAAGGATTTAGTGAGCTGGAAGATACAATGGTGGAAATAACTACTGAAGGCAAAAAAAGGGAAAAAAAGTGAAAAGAATCGAGGATAGCCTCAGAGACTTGTGAAACAATATTAAATGCACTAACATTCAAATTGTAGGGTTTCCAGAAGAAGAAGAGAAAAAGAAAAGGTCTGAGAATATTTCTGAAGAGATATAGTCAAAAAATTCTCCAGGATGGGATAGGAAATAGTCAGTCGAGTCCGAGAAGCACAGAGAGCCCCATACAGGGCAAACCCAAGAAGAAATATGCTGAGACACATAATAATCAAACTAACAAAGACTAAACACACACACAAAAGAATATTAAAAACAGCAATGGAAAAGCAATAAGTAACATACTAAGGAAACCCTGAAAGATTAACAGCTAATCTTTTAGCAGAAATTCTTCAAGGCAGAAGGAAATGGCAGGATATATTTAAATTACTGAAAGGGAAAAATCTACAACCAATATTACTCTACCTGGCAAGGATCTCATTCAAAATTGATAGAGAAATCAAAAGGTGTACAGACAAGCAAAAGTTAAGAGAATTTAGCACCACCAAACTAGCTTTACAACAAATGTTAAAGTGACTTCTATAGACAGGAAACACAAAAGAAGGAAAAGACTGACAAAAACCCAAAGCAATTAAGAAAATGCCATGGACTGTGCCTTCACAGGGCACCTGGGAGCCCAAGTGACTTAGACTCCTCTGTGGTATATCAACTGCGAGAGCTCCCCCCACACACCAGTAGCATTTGTTTGCAGTGTCCCTCCCTCTCCACAGTACAACTGAGCAAGTGAGCCCGAATAAGTGACCACTTTCACCCCGTCATGTCAGGGTGGAAATCAAACACTGAAGAGAGACTTGCAAGTAGAGGAGGCCAACCTAAGCAAAAATAAAAAAAAAAAAAAGAAGGGGGAATTGCCCCAGAGGTAGCAGGTGCAACAGATTAAAATCCTGCAGTTAAGCTGAGACTGTGCATTTGAGGGGCACCTGTAGACTTTGAGAACAAGTACAAGCCAGAACAATGGACTATCTAACACTGGACTGACTCTGCACTAACCAGAGCTCCAGAGACATTCCTAGATATGTTGGAAGAATTTCTGAGTAGGCAATTCAACTGGAGAAGGAAAACGGAGGAATCACATGAACATCCACCTCACTACTTCCATATCCCCACTCCTCATTAAAAAATTTCAAAAAATTATTTTTAATTTTTAAAAATGTTATTTCTTTCTTTTTTTATTCTATTTTTCCTCCCTTTTTTCTCCTTTCCTCCCCTTCTCGTTTTCTTTTTTCCTTCAAATTGTTCTAATATGGTTCTTTATTACTCCTTTAACTTTTTTTTTANCCATTATGTTCAGATGGCAGTTACCTCTGGAAGGAAGAGAGGGGAGATGGAGCCGCAGCAAGGCGGATATAGGAAACATCACCTGCTTCCCTAATGGTCTGGTTCTTTAAAAAAAAATTATACATGTGAAGCCAAAGTGGCAAAATATTAAGATTTAAGAAAACTGGGTCACGGTTACACATGGTTGATATAGCACAGTCTGTACTTTCTGTATGATTGAAATGTTTCATAACAAAACAAAAGTGGAAAGGGGTTTTTTAAATGAGTAAAAAAGAATTTGTAAGAAACTAATAAAATTGATTACTTGAATGAGATGGAAAAGAAAAAAAAGAGGTGGGGCGCACACAAGTTTCAGATAGATATTTTTCTTTTGAACCAAGTGAATATACAATCTCTGAAGACATATGGATAAAATGCTTCTTCAAAACGTTAAGGAAGGGACTTCCCTGGCAGGCCAGTAGGCTAAGACTCTGTGATCCTAATGCAGGGGGCCTGGCTTCAACCCCTGGTCAGAGAACTAGAACCCACGTGCCACAACTAAAGAGTTTGTAGGCNATGGATAAAATGCTTCTTCAAAACGTTAAGGAAGGGACTTCCCTGGCAGGCCAGTAGGCTAAGACTCTGTGATCCTAATGCAGGGGGCCTGGCTTCAACCCCTGGTCAGAGAACTAGAACCCACGTGCCACAACTAAAGAGTTTGTAGGCCACAACTGAAGATTACATACGCCGCTACTAGGACCCGAGCAGCCAGATAAACGAATGTTTAAATAAACAAGTGAGGAATGAATGGTGAAAACAGCAACAACAACAAAGAAAAGGAAAAACCTCTTACTCCTATCTTCTAAGAAACGGTTTAACCTATGCAAGATTTTAGGACTGGGGGTCTCCTTATCTCTGCCTCAAGTTTCTGAGTAGAGAACAATTCTGATGAGAGGACACTTCCGACTGCTTTGTCTGTCCGTGGCTTCTCTCAGGGGAGAGGAATCCACTCTGATGGACAATTTTCCTCCCCTCTTTGGCATCCACCCACCTGCAGAGCAGGCGCTGACCTGGCCCTCAGCTGTTTTACTGTTTGAAGTTGTCCATTCAAGATACTTTAAAAAGTCATTAAAAACTGTCTTAAAAACATTTTAATGACATGGTAAAAGTGTCATCGTATAACATTGAGTGAAAAAACAGATTATATATACATATAATACACATATATGGTGCAGCTAATATAATCCAGCTTATATCCACCTACCAAAAAGGACTGCAAGAAAACAAATAAAATTATTAATGGTAGTAAAAATCTGTATGACAGCACTCTTGGTAAGTTGGGTTTTCATTTTTATATTTTCTTGCATTTCCTAAATGCTTTGTAATAAATTGTATTATTTTGATAATCAGAAAAAATATTTAAGAAAAATATTAAAAGTTTAGTAACAATATAAAAGAAAAAATAAAAAGTGGAGACATTTATAAAGAAAAGGAGAAAGCAGCTAGCCTGACATGAATGCAGTCATGCTCTGTTAAATTTTAATATTTCATACACTGGCAATTAAGTGGAATTTAAAAATAGAAAACACAGTATCATTTATATCAGCCCCAAAAAGAAATTCTTAGGTATAAATCTAACACAATACCTATAAGATCTATAGGAGGAAAACTACAAAACTCTGAAAAAAATAAATCAAAGGAGGGACGTCCCTGGCAGTTCAGTGGTTAAGATTCCACGCTTCCACTGCAAGGGGCACAGGTTTAGTCCTTGGTCAGGGAACTAAGATCCCACCTGACTTGTGGTACATAAAAGAGGGAAAGAAGGAGGGAGAGCGGGAAGAAGGAAGAAATTAACAAAGAAGCCAAGAAATCAAGAAAGAAATCAAAGGAGAACTAAACAGACAGACTTGTGCTTAGACAGAGAGAGTTTATTCTTCTAAATAAATAGAAGACTCAGGATGCCAGTTCTTCCCAAGCTGATCTATAGATTCAATGAAATTTCGATCAAAATCCCAACGAGTTGTTTCCTAGACATCAACAAACTGATTCTGAAGTTTACACGGAGAGGCAGAGGACCCGGATGAGCCAACATGACACTGAGGGAGAAGAGAATCGTCGAGGAATGACACCACCTGACTTAAGTCTTACTACAGTCACGGCAGGCAGGACAGTGTGGTCAGGGTGAAGGAGCAGACAGACCGACCAAGAAGAGCAGAGGACAGAGACTCAGAGTCGCACGTGCTCAACTGACCTTTGACAAAGTCACAAAGACAACACAACGGAGAACAAGCAGTCTTTCCACAGATGCAGCCGAACAAGTGGACGTCTATGTGCCAAAGAAAGAATCTCAACACAGCCCTTTAATCCTTTGCAAAATTTCAACTCAAAATAGATCACAGACTCAAAATGCAAAATTATAAAAATCCTAGAAGAAAACACAGGAGAAAATCTTGATGGTCCTGAGCACGGAGACGACAGCACAGAGGCGCAAGTATGAAAGGAAGAGGTGACAAGCTGGCCTCATTAAGTTTAAAAGCTCTGGCCCGTGAGAGACCCAAGAGAAGCAGACGAGCCTCAGACTGCGAGAAAACATTTGCAAAAGACAATACTGATAAAGGACTGGCATCCATAATATACCCCAAACTCATAGAACTCAAAATAAGAAAACAACCCAATTGAAAAATTGGAAAAAGACCTGAATAGACGGATAGCAAAAGACAGAAGCATATGAAAAATATGCTCCACATCATATGCCATCAGAGAAATACACGTTGAAATGAGACAGCACCACACGCCTATCAGAGTGGCCGAGAGCCAGAACGCCGAAAAACAGCAAATGCTAAGAGGATGTGGAGCAACAGGAACTGTCACTCACTGCTGGTGGGAATGCAAAATGGCACAGGCAGTCCAGAAGCTGGTGGTTTCTTACAACAAAACAAACTCTTACCTTACAACCCAGGAAGCACACGCCTTGATATTTACCTGAGGGAATAAAACATACCCACACAAAAACCGGCACGTGGATGTTTACAGCAGCTTTAGTCATCCCACTGTCAAAATGTGGAAGCAACCAACACATCCTTCAGTAGGTGGATGGATATATAAACTGTGTCTATCCAGACAGTGGAACATTATTCAGCACTAAAAAGAAATGAGCTATCAAGCCATGAAAAGACAAGGAGGAACAGAAATGCAAATTACTAAGTGAAAGAAGCCCACCTGAAAAAGCGATGTACTGTTATGATTCCAACCAAAGGACACTCTAGAAAAGGCGAGACTATAGAGACAGTGAGTTCAGTGGCTGCCAGAGTTGGGGGTGGGTGATGGGTGATAGGAATACACAGAGCACAGAGGACCATCAGGGCAGTGAGGCTGCTCTGTATGAAACTATACTGATGGGTTGTTGTAGTTGTTGTTTAATCACTAAATTGTGTCTGACTCTTTGCAACCCCATGGACTATGGCCCACCAAGTTCCTCTGTCCCAGGCAAGAACGCTGGAGTGGGTAGCCATTTCCTTCTCCAGGGGATCTTCCCAACCCTGGGACCAAACCCGCATCTCCTGTGTTGGCAGGCGGATTCTTTACCACTGAGCCACCAGGGAAGCATATGGGTGGATACACGTCCTTATACATTTGTCCAAACCCACAGAACGAACACCGCCAAGAGTGAACTTCAAATGTAAAGCACAGTTTGGGATGAGGATGATATGTCAATTTCAGGATTCTCAGCTGAAACACACATACCATCCTGGTGTCATGCTGAGAACAGGGAGGTGTGAGGGTGGAGCAGGCAGGAGACAGGGGCTCTGTCCTTCAGGCTTAATTTTTCAATGAACCTAAAACTGCTCTGAAACACAGTCCATCTTAAAAAAAAAAAATCAATGTTCAAGGGGACTTCGAAATGTACATACTTTGAGTAATAGGAGAAGGCAATGGCGTCCCACTCCAGTACTCTTGCCTGGAAAATCCCATGGACAGAGGAGCCTGGTGGGCTGCAGTCCATGTTGCTAAGAGTCGGACACGACTGAGCGACTTCACTTGCACTTTCCACTTTCATGCATTGGAGAAGGAAATGGCAANAATGGCACCCCACTCCAGTACTCTTGCCTGGAAAATCCCATGGACGGAGGAGCCTGGTGGGCTGCAGTCCATGTTGCTAAGAGTCGGACACGACTGAGCGACTTCACTTGCACTTTCCACTTTCATGCATTGGAGAAGGAAATGGCAACCCGCTCCGGTGTTCTTGCCTGGAGAATCCCAGGGACAGATGGGCTGCTATCTATGGGGTCGCACAGAGTCGGACACGACTGAAGTGACTTAGCAGTAGCAGTTGAGTAATAAGGACTGGTTTTAAACTTTGCTATAGGATTGTTCTCTGAGGATCATTTAGCCTGCTAGAGAATCTCCTGTGACAATGGGAACCAAGGAAACGTTATTTGAGTGTTAGATGCAGCCACTGAAGGTCTCTGTCCCTGCTCAGCAGAAGTGCAGGCCACCTCCCCTGGGGCCTGTCCATGCTCGGCAGCACTGCCCAGTCCTCCACCAGCTGTTGTAAAAGCAGTTGACACTGAGGCAGTAATCACTGCCTGGAGAGAACAACGGTTAGATACAAAGAAGAGAGGCTTCAATAGCAGGAATGTTTGTTATCAAGCAAAGGCCAGTGGGTAAGACTTTGGGGGACGGGCAGGCCCCGCCTCCCGCCCACAGCATGTGCGCAGCTGCAGCCTGGACCGCCAGCACACCTGCGCCCATTCATCACCCCGCAGAAGACCCCGCCATCTGCATCCCTCCCTCACAGGATTTAGGTGCACACCACGCATGTTCCTGCCTTGGGATCTCTGTACTCACTCCTCCCACTGCTGAGAACACGCTTCCTCAAATACCCACACAGCTTGCTCTCCAGACAGAAAAAAACAACCGCTGAGATCATTGTGACTCCCATGGTTGCCAAGGGATGTCCTCACATCTGTCTGACATTTCTGGGTCCCACTGGTCCCTGACAATCAGGATGCTGGAGCTGGAGGGGACCCAGACACCCCATCCGGTAGCTGCGAACCTGACTCATCACTAGAACAACCCCAGAAAATCTCTGTGTTCATTTTTAATAAACAAAGCTTCCCTAGCTCCACTTCCAGGACTTTGGTCCAGTGGCTCTGAAGTGAGGCTCAGGAACCTGCATTTTTAAAAACATATCTTTGGGGAAATCACTCACCTGACCCATCACTTTAATTTCTTTTGGAAGAGAAAACAGAAACACGGAGAGAGGTGGCAATGATCCCGAAGAC
Source organism: Neotragus pygmaeus (assembly GCA_006410875.1). Classification (NCBI taxonomy): domain Eukaryota; kingdom Metazoa; phylum Chordata; class Mammalia; order Artiodactyla; family Bovidae; genus Neotragus; species Neotragus pygmaeus. The sequence continues at coordinate 268,922 of SJYV01016703.1, read as the reverse complement.
ACAGTGGGTTTCAGGGGAGATGAGCCCTGAGATTGTGAGATCAAAGCAGGGAAGGTCCCACCTCACAGGCGCTCACCTTAAATCGGTGCCACAGTCTACACGCTCACGTCAGGGGTGAGATTAAAAAAANGGAGTGGAAGAGGAGATGTGTATAAGAGACAGGTTTCAGGGGAGATGAGCCCTGAGATTGTGAGATCAAAGCAGGGAAGGTCCCATCTCACAGGCGCTCACCTTAAATCGGTGCCACAGTCTACACGCTCACGTCAGGGGTGAGATTAAAAAAAAAAAAAAAAAATCACGAAGTGGAGAAACTAGCTTAGCTCTATCAAGGTTTTGGTTTTTTCATTTTTTTCTTTTGTTTACCTTTGGAGAGGGTGAGAAATGAAAGTGAAAAAAAAAAGTTATACATAGTGAAGGGGAAAAAAAAGACAGCATTCTAATTCACATCTGTTCTGTAAAGACCTGAGAGTAGTGGGCTAGTTTTTTTTTTTTTTTTTTTTAAGCCTTTCTAAGCTAAGAAAGATGAGAGATTAAGAGGAGGAGCAAATCCTGCAAGATGTAAAAGTCTGACTGATGGATGAACACCTGATATGCAACGTCCCGCATACACTTGGGATCCCGTAAAAGTGGGGGAAGAGCTGCCGGGAATCCCGCCGGCTGGGTTCCCTTGGTGAGTGTTGGTTGGGAGTCTAATTACAGTATCAGGCGGGTCACGTGTTATGGCTCTCACAGACTCCCGCCAGGGCTTGCTTCCCCTTGTTCAGAGGTTATTCAGCTTCTGCTACTGTAATAATGAAAGGATGAGGCTGAGCCATGGCCTGACTCACAAAGGAGTCACAGGAGACCCAGGAGTCGTGGCCACTTCATCCGCTCCAGTCCATCTGGCCGAGCAGAGCTTGCAGGAGGCAGTGGGGACGTGGGGGTTGGGGGGCCTTCATTGGCCACCCAGCACCTGGCCTGGGGGCCCCAGAACCAAAGTGATTTGCCTTCTGCCTGGAGCACTCTCAACACACTCTCCTACAGCAACTAACAACAGGGCTTTACCCTGCTTGGCCTCAAAATAAGACTCAGATCGAGTGTTAAGTCAGTTAGCTGGCAGCGTGGATGCAGCAGTCCCTGTTCTGAGGCTGTCCTGGCTCACCCCCAAGAGATGGGGATCAGAAAAAAGATGAAGGTTCCCTGAACCTAGGGCAACACGCCTCTGCCCAACACCATGTTACCACTGCATTCCTTCCACTGTTCACTCATCCTCAGATTACATCCCCAAATCCCAACCATCAACTGGTGGAAATAAACTCTCTTAACGAGTCAAAGAAAACTCCTCGTGGCACATGAAGTCAGTTGAAAGGGCAGGGAAGCAGGGCGCTTGCGGTGGTGATGCCCAGGGCGTTGGGAAAAGGCACCCCAGGTCCGCAGCTTCCCCGTGGGGCTGGTCACCAGCACTGGGTCGTCAGCTGACCAGGGTGGGGTTGCGCCTGCACCCGCACTCAACCTGTCCAGCAGCTCATTTCCCAAGCAGGAAGTTTTGCAGTGTTTCTCAGTGAAGAGCGTGATACAAACACTCCCTGCCTCAGCCCACTCTGACTTACGACTCCCCTTTAGAAGCTTTTACTAAAACCTTCAGGAACTCTAACCACTCTAAACATAGACCATTGTACGCTTGTGGTCAGCTCATCTCCGTGAAGCATGCACTGGGCAAAAACACCCTGGTGTATGTACTTGTTTTCTCTGTAAGCATCTTCCACAAGCAAGCAAAGGCTCTATCTTTCTTAATAAAATAGGTTCATCTGAGACATATCAGAGATCTATAGTCACTCCTTCTCTCCCTCCCTCCTGGTGGTTCTAAAGCAGCCACAGTGGATCTCTCTGAACCCAAATGTCAAGATGTGAAACTTCAAGCACCGTTGACTCTGAAGGGCTGTTTCAGTTCCTCTCCACGTCTGGGGCATGTTTTTGTGTGTGTGTGTTTTTTTTTTTTTACTTTTAATTTTGAATTATATAGCTGACTAACAATTTCATGATAGTTTCAGGTGGACCAGCAAGGGACTCAGCCATATATAAACATGTATCCATTCTCCCAGGAACTCCCCTTCCATCCAGGCTGCCACATAACACTGAGGAGAGTTCCCTGTGCTATACCGTAGTCCTTGCTGGTTATCCATTTGGTTATCCACTTTTTAAGGCAAGGCTGCATCAAATTTTCTCATGCCATCAGAAAAATAGCAATTTATAAGATTTACAAGATAAGCTAGGCAAGTCCTCCCAGATTCTGCATATAAACAGCCCTATGGATGGATTTAATTTGCTGGGAAAGTTTAAAAAGTCAAGTTATTAGCATCTTTAAGAGAGCAGATTGGAAGCAACTGCAGTTGAAGCCCCACATCGCAGTTCACAGTTCCTAGATTTGAACTGAGTTTCAGCAAGGAATGTTTTATTGGCAAACCACTTAAGACGCCTCATCAAACTCTACAGGTTTGTGCTCACTCTGGAATTTTGTGAAATACATTGAAAACCAATTTCTGACATTCTAGAGGTTAAAGAGAGGAGAAGCAAAGGTCTAGGTGGGACGACTTCTATCCTGAAACCTCTCATTCCACAAGAACCGCAGTGGGAAGATAAAGTGCTTCTCTCTGCCCTGCATTGTGCCAGGTGTACATGGTGCCACTGTCAGGTACCTGGGGCCTTCCCACTGCATTTATGGAATCTGACTCTTCACCTTTGACTAAGTGGAAAATCATGAGCAATGAAAAAGAAAGAAAGAAAACTACTTATCAGTGTGCTCAGCTAAGACAACCACTTGAAACTGTTGAGCTAAGATACCCAAGAGCAAAGTGGGCCCTGGGAGTCACACCTGGCTGGCTGCCACCTGACCTGGCCACACGGGTACCTCGTGAGCCTTGGAGCCAGCTCCTTGGGGCACAAGCTCCCATCAATAATTCACTCCACCCCAAGACCGGCCTGACTTCTAGAGAGATTCAGGGAAAAAAGCACCACCATCCTGCAAACAACGGCCACCTTTTCAAGACTAAAAAAGGGGGAAGAGAAAGTGGAAATGGGGCCAAGACAACTGGTGTGACCAGACATGAATTCCAACTAAATGACACACATCATCACCGTACAGCATCTAAAACCATCTCGGCATCTAAGAAGTAAATCTAAAGGAAGTTAAAATAAGGAAAGGAGACAATGCAGGTGAAAAGGTTTCGTTAAGTTTAAAGTGTCATTTTAAAAAGGATGATTAAAATCCTACTGAAAAAAAGAGCAAATTCACCAAGAGTGAGAAGCAGAAGCTCATATGGAAAACTTCTTAAGAAGTTCAGCAAGAATTGGTGACGCCCTGAGTGTCATCTTCTCACGTGGGTGCCACCCTTGGTGCGCCACATACCCACTCAGGGAATCGAGAATTGTCTGAATAACAAAAATAGGAATTCAGAATGTCCTGAAGCTACCCTGTAGAATCTTAGAAGAGGAGAGAATTTCAAAAGCAATCTGAACCAGCTACACATCTGAACAGTTGAGAATGAGATGCAGAAAAAGCAGGGGACCAGCCAGGGTTAACACGGCCTCTGGGCAGCAGAGCTGGAATCAGGATCGGATTTGGATCCACACCCAGGATGACCAAGTTTGGATCCACCATGCTCTGCTGTCACTCAGCCATCCTTTCCACATAGGAAACACCACAGATGGTGTAACAGTGAGATTCTTATCTGAACAGTCACAGCTCTATACTGAGTGGACAGCACGGGTTTCCAACTTTGGACACTTATCCTGCAGTGAACTCTACCATTTTATTTTTTCCATTGAAGAAATACCATGATTTTTACATGACAGAAATCATATCCTGACTTATTAGTTAACAACCAAGAACTATATTTATGGGGTAAACAGCTGATAAGCCATGTTAATGCTGAGAAACACTCTATAAGGAAAAAGGTAACAACACTTAAGTGGATTTAGAAACTTACTCTTACACTAATCATGAGAATCGGAGCTTACTTTTTTCTGGCCTTACTGAATACTTTGGAATGAAATGCAATTTCCAAAGTATTTTTCTGTTTCACTGATATACACTAAACTTCCTTAATGTTTCAACTAAAAGTTATCACTATAAAATTAGTGAATTCTTCCAAAATGAATGAAATAATTAAGTAGCAATTAAATAGCAAGTATAATACATATTCCTTTGATGGGCTGCATTACAAACACTGGTTCATCCTAACATCTTCCTTCCCATGGAAAGGATTTTCCAGAGGGGGAAGCCTGAACTCTCCCTCACCACCCCACCTCCAGCCAGAACCGCCCAGCCCTCTGTCCCCAAGCCAGACTGAGAATGAGGCATCCGAGCCCTGTCTGACAACGTGCTGGTCCTTTGGGGCTGTGCCTGCTTTTCCCAGGGAGCCCCGAGATTGCACTGTTCAAGCTTCCCCCCCAGTACAGGCAGCACCCACTGCTTCCTCGTGGCTCCAACAGGAGCAAAGGGAGGTTCAGGAGCACATGGGCAGCAGGACCCAAATGGCTGCTAGAAAACAACCATCCTGTACCTTTTCTGTAAAGGACAGGGCTTGTCTGCACACCACCAACCACCTGTGCCTGTCTGCAAACCCAAGTTTCAGATCACCATGATTTACCTCCCCAGTGCCCAGTGAGAATTTCTCTGAGACTCTAAGACAGAACAGAAGTTTCAAACCTGTTGCTGAGTTCCGGGGCATCAGGGCTCCTGCCGACTCTGGCATGCTTCTGAGTCCTTGTGCAGAAAAGCGTCCTGTGCGGCCGCCCATCACTCACACCCTGGGCTGCGTCCCGCCAGCCCCCTGCCTGGGCTGTGGTCCTGGCCGAACAACCGCACATCTCCCGGCGGGTCAGCCCTCTTCCAGGTGGTTCTGACAGTCCTCATGGACTTGGAAGGTCCTATGGCTGGAGGGGTTTCCGCAGTGATCGGCTGTCCCTATGATACCCGCACTCCCTATACAGAGGACGTAGGTGACACAAGCTTCTTGGCAGCCACCCTCTAATTTCCTCTTTCAGAAGTTTGTTTTTTTTAAAAAAAAAAAAAAAAAGGAACATTCACTCGTTTCGTAAACGAAGCCCCTCGATTTAGGAAGTCAGATGCTTGCCTTACTCTGTAAAGCAGGCTCTCAGAAAAGCCATTAGAATTAGAATCCAAGTCCAAGCCCTACTTCTTACTTGTGTTCCTGGGTTTGTGCTCCGGTTACAAGAGACAAGACTCTCATCAGGCTGAGTGGCTCGGACTGACTCACTCCGCAGTGGCCCAGCCAGAGATTATGAAGCAGCCAATTAATTGATCACGAGATCTCCGCACACGGCTCACATGGCTGTGGGTGAAACCCGGTGACTCGCCTGCAGCTGCAAGGTTGTCCTGACATTGGCCACCACCCTCTTAATGGCTCTCCTGTGAGCAAGTGTCAGCTGACAGGTCTTACTCCGCAACCTTGAAAATCCTGCCCAGAGCAAGAAAATCCTGCCCACCTGCTGAGAGACGGCGGCCCTCAGCAAACCCACTGCAGGGCTTGATGCACAGGGGCAGAAGTGGGGTGAGGGAAGGGATACGTCCTGGCTTTAACACCAATGTCAAATCTAATTTATTTATGAAAGAAAAATAATAATGACCGAGAAGCCATAAACCCCTAAAGCTCTTGCACTGGATTCTTAATTCCTAAGCAGATCCAAACTGAGAGAGCCCTGAACCAGCAGAATCCAAGAAAAAAGGCAGTTCAGCTTCTACTTATGACATGAGTGTACTTCATTTGTAAAATGAGAATAATACTATGGTATTATATATCAATATGATATAGCTATGATATATGTTAATATACCATATACTTCAACATTTCATGATACATAGTTTATATTTTCAGTTTATATTTTATGTGACATATCTTACATGATGTACATACTTTTATGCATTTTATGACACATATTGATATAGCATATTATTCTATGATTTTTAGGAAACATTTTATATTTTTGTTATGATACTTGCATAAAATGCATTGATAAAAGACACATTTCCATATTTTATATTTTTTATGTCTCATATATGCTATTTTATGTGATACACATTTATTTTTAAATGATCTACATTAATATATCATACATATCAATATTTTTCCATAGTACTGTGAATTAATGGATGAGATTTTTCTTTTAGAGCAAATAAAAAGCATCGGTTGCTAAAACTAGACTGTCCCAATTCATTTTCCTCTTGTCATCCTGAAATCAGGGTGAAGAAAATACTAAAAGTTCTCAAATCTGATGAACCCTTGGCTGGGTCTTTAGTTTGATTAAATAAAATTCATACTTCATGGCGAGACAAGAAAAACTTAAAAATGCTCCTCTGCCTGTGTTGGCCTCCCTGCTCACCTTCAGAGCATGGTGATCTGCACCAAGACCTCCTCAGGAGATGACATTCCTTCCTAATCCCGCGAGGGGTCTGGATGACCCTCAACTAACTCTGCATGTGTGGATCTAGGTTGTGCAAACTATCAACACAATCTGACATTCAACCATTTGTCTCAAAAACACATCTAACTGTGCCTTGACCACTGACAGGACGATGATGCTAGAGCCTTCTGAAAGACCATATCCCGGGTTATAATCCTCGGGTTGGCTCAAATAAAATTTTCCATTTCTTTCTTAGATCAACTATTGATTAATTTTTCATCTACAGGCTTCAGAGGGCTTTAAGTGTCTCGACATATGGCAGCCACGTGTATTCCACTCTGCAATGTGACAAGGTCTAACACTGCACGGCAGAGGCCTCAGTTAACTTAAGACTTTACTGTGTATGTGACTTTAAAGTTCCTTTGCAACAAACCCACAGAAGATGTTAAGCACACCCTCCTCTGAGAGAGAGAGATTGTAATCCATCTACGATGGCAACCACCTCCTGTGACACAGGCTCAAATGCCAAGACAGGGCCAGGTGAGGAGAAAGTAAATCCACTTCTCCAGGAAGGCAAACACATTCTGAGCTCAAGGCTTCAGTTCAAGGCCTCAGTGAGATCAGGGGTTCTTTTTCTTCTCAACTGTCTGGAAAATCACTTTTTCTTCTGCACAAGAGGATCAGAGAGCACCTGGGTAGCATCAACCTGTCCCAGTGAGCAGAGGCAGAAGGAAGCCCCTTTTACCACCATGCCCACCTGAGGTCAATGACTTCAGCTCATCTGGGCCTTGGCTCATCTTGTCTAGAATCACAGCGGAAATGAAAGCATCATCCTACGTTGATGGGGTGGAGCCTTGAAAAAGACCAAGTAACTAGATTTTATAAAATATGTAAAGCAAACACTGCAGGGAACACAGCCCACTTTTTATGTATTAAAAAAACACATTTCACTTTTAAAACTTCAGTCTCTGAAAGATATTTATCTAGGCCCTGAGGAAAGGACACAAACCCTTTGTAACTATGTATTCTGTATATACACCTTCCCAGCAGATAGCTGCAAAGGTGCTCAATCATTCCAACATTTTACATCTTCCCAAGGCTTCAAACACTGTTAAAACAATGCATATGTATCTGCAATCCAAAGGATGATGCGAACATTTTTAAATGACAATAATAATAAGAGAAGAAAATGACAACATGGTTAAGAAGGATGAAACAAGGAGGAACGGCATTGGGAAAGAATTCCCTCCAACGGAAACTAATCTCTCACTCAGCCTGTAACTAACATGCAAGGATGAGGGAGAGGAACAACTAAGACGGGCCCTTGTAGTGTTTCTATCAAGACTCGAGCTGTGTCTTCCATAGTCAATGCTTCTCCCTGAATTTGGTCAGCACAGGTTTTAGCCTCCACTTCCCTGGCAGGGTGGTGCTCACACTTTACAGGTTCACAAACACCCAGGGCTGGGCCAACCATCCCTGCCACCCCCCTCCCCAACCTGGTTTCTGATTCAGTGGTTCTGATTCTGGGCTAAAAACTAGGAATGTGATTCCAACAAGTTCCCAGAACACAGCCACTCCTGGCCTGGGAACCACCTGCTGGAGAACCACTTCCCCGATGAGAATCCCAGCCTCTCCATGAAGATGTTCTGGGCCTGAATTCTGCATGATTTTCTAAAAACACCCTTTTAACACTAACACATAACTTCTTTCCAATAGAGAAGCGTATGCATCTCACGATCCTAACCAGAAATTCTGAAGATAAAAGACTGGGTCTGGACGTTCACTTTGTGCAGATCTTACATATCTTACATATCTTTCATTGTCTTAATATCACTGAATATTTACACTAAAACTAGGACATGAGGGACTCCCCTTGCTGGTCCAGTGGCTAAGATTCCACACACTCCCAGTGCAGGGGGCCCAGGTCTAATCCCTGGTCAGGGAACCGGATGCCCACATGCTACAACTAAGAGTTTACTTGCTGCAACCAAAGGTAGGAGAGTTCCCATGTGCCACAGCTAAGAACCAGCACAGCCAAATAAATACGTAAGTAAATATCACCCAAACCACTCCCCACCCAAAAAAAACCCTAGGACATGAATCCGCTACAACAACCCATCGGCCTCTTTCAGCGTGGTGCAGAGGGTACTTCTGCTCAAACTCCAAACACCCTCTTCCTCCCTCTCTTTCATCTACTACAGCACAAGGTCTTTTAGAAGTTTTAACATCTTGTGTTCACTCCAGTCAACGTGATTCATGGTATTTTAACATTTTATGTTTTCTCTCTGTTCCCCTCTAAATAACCCTAATTCCACAGTTTAAAACCAGATCGTATGTAATAAAGCAGGGGTATACATCAAAACCACCACCACTGTACTTAAAAAGAATGCCTGTCTATGGCTCTCAAGTTCCTTACACTTACACGGGAGCTTTAACATTTTTTCAGTAAATGGAAAAACAAGTAATAATGATATTATCACACCCATTCTTCAAGCCATGCGAGCAGTGGATGGAGCGGGTGAACAGCATCCTGTTCCCCACCTCCCTTGACCTCTGTCTTCTCTTTCCTGAAATGGGAGCATCCTCTTCTATGGGCTCCCCCACAGCCACTTGTTAACACACTGGCTGAGCGCCAAAGAACTGACGCTTTAGACCTGTGGTGCTAAGGAAGACTCTTGAGAGACCCTTGGACAGCAAGGATATCAAACCAGTCAATCCCACAAGAAATCAACTCGGAACATTTATTGGAAGGACTGATAATGAAGCTGAAGTTCTAACACTTTGGCCACCTGATGANTGGAGCCTTGAAAAAGACCAAGTAACTAGATTTTATAAAATATGTAAAGCAAACACTGCAGGGAACACAGCCCACTTTTTATGTATTAAAAAAACACATTTCACTTTTAAAACTTCAGTCTCTGAAAGATATTTATCTAGGCCCTGAGGAAAGGACACAAACCCTTTGTAACTATGTATTCTGTATATACACCTTCCCAGCAGATAGCTGCAAAGGTGCTCAATCATTCCAACATTTTACATCTTCCCAAGGCTTCAAACACTGTTAAAACAATGCATATGTATCTGCAATCCAAAGGATGATGCGAACATTTTTAAATGACAATAATAATAAGAGAAGAAAATGACAACATGGTTAAGAAGGATGAAACAAGGAGGAACGGCATTGGGAAAGAATTCCCTCCAACGGAAACTAATCTCTCACTCAGCCTGTAACTAACATGCAAGGATGAGGGAGAGGAACAACTAAGACGGGCCCTTGTAGTGTTTCTATCAAGACTCGAGCTGTGTCTTCCATAGTCAATGCTTCTCCCTGAATTTGGTCAGCACAGGTTTTAGCCTCCACTTCCCTGGCAGGGTGGTGCTCACACTTTACAGGTTCACAAACACCCAGGGCTGGGCCAACCATCCCTGCCACCCCCCTCCCCAACCTGGTTTCTGATTCAGTGGTTCTGATTCTGGGCTAAAAACTAGGAATGTGATTCCAACAAGTTCCCAGAACACAGCCACTCCTGGCCTGGGAACCACCTGCTGGAGAACCACTTCCCCGATGAGAATCCCAGCCTCTCCATGAAGATGTTCTGGGCCTGAATTCTGCATGATTTTCTAAAAACACCCTTTTAACACTAACACATAACTTCTTTCCAATAGAGAAGCGTATGCATCTCACGATCCTAACCAGAAATTCTGAAGATAAAAGACTGGGTCTGGACGTTCACTTTGTGCAGATCTTACATATCTTACATATCTTTCATTGTCTTAATATCACTGAATATTTACACTAAAACTAGGACATGAGGGACTCCCCTTGCTGGTCCAGTGGCTAAGATTCCACACACTCCCAGTGCAGGGGGCCCAGGTCTAATCCCTGGTCAGGGAACCGGATGCCCACATGCTACAACTAAGAGTTTACTTGCTGCAACCAAAGGTAGGAGAGTTCCCATGTGCCACAGCTAAGAACCAGCACAGCCAAATAAATACGTAAGTAAATATCACCCAAACCACTCCCCACCCAAAAAAAACCCTAGGACATGAATCCGCTACAACAACCCATCGGCCTCTTTCAGCGTGGTGCAGAGGGTACTTCTGCTCAAACTCCAAACACCCTCTTCCTCCCTCTCTTTCATCTACTACAGCACAAGGTCTTTTAGAAGTTTTAACATCTTGTGTTCACTCCAGTCAACGTGATTCATGGTATTTTAACATTTTATGTTTTCTCTCTGTTCCCCTCTAAATAACCCTAATTCCACAGTTTAAAACCAGATCGTATGTAATAAAGCAGGGGTATACATCAAAACCACCACCACTGTACTTAAAAAGAATGCCTGTCTATGGCTCTCAAGTTCCTTACACTTACACGGGAGCTTTAACATTTTTTCAGTAAATGGAAAAACAAGTAATAATGATATTATCACACCCATTCTTCAAGCCATGCGAGCAGTGGATGGGGTGGGTGAACAGCATCCTGTTCCCCACCTCCCTTGACCTCTGTCTTCTCTTTCCTGAAATGGGAGCATCCTCTTCTATGGGCTCCCCCACAGCCACTTGTTAACACACTGGCTGAGCGCCAAAGAACTGACGCTTTAGACCTGTGGTGCTAAGGAAGACTCTTGAGAGACCCTTGGACAGCAAGGATATCAAACCAGTCAATCCCACAAGAAATCAACTCGGAACATTTATTGGAAGGACTGATAATGAAGCTGAAGTTCTAACACTTTGGCCACCTGATGAGAAGAGATGACTCACCGGAAAAGACCCTGATGCTGGGAAAGACTGAAGGCAGGAAGAAAAAGGGGTGACCGAGAAGGAGATGGTTGGATGGCATCACTGACCAATGGACATGAATTTGAGCAAACTCTGGGAGATGGTGAAGGACAGGGAAGCCTAGTGTAAGGCAGTCCATGGGGTCGTAAAGAGGCAGAAATAACTCAGTGACTGAACACCAGCACCACACTGGATAAGACATCCTGCTCATCAGCTCTAAGTACTACACAAGAGACCACTTATCACGGGCTCTTCTAGCAGTCAAGCTCTCCATCTGCCCATGTGATCCAGCTGCGCTCACATGCTGGGAGAAGGATCCGAGGTCACCAGCTGGCTCCCGTGGCCCTCCTGAAGCTCCAGCCACTGGAAGGAAGTGGGGAGTGGAGTGGGGCCGTGAACTCACGGACGTATGTGAAGAAGGGAAGCCCCTGGTGCGAGTCTGTAAGCTGTACCCACTTCCACCCTCACAGCCCAGGAGGAGAGCAGAAGAGCCACATGGACCACGCGAGGCAGGCACCTGGTACTCCAGACCCCCATTGGAGCCCTTCTGCCCAGGGCCAGGACCTCCCTCCTGTCCTCCCAGCATGATGCTCCAGGGCCACTTCTGACCCATAGGACATGGCGGCTGAGGACAGATCCACCCCAATCCCTGACTCAGAGTTGGGAGAATGAAGGTCAGGAAGTTTCCAGGTGGGTATTCATGCGTTTCTGTGTCCCTAAAAAGCGTGCCTGTCCGGTGACAAAAAACAGTGATCACTGTGTACAGCAAAAAATCAACTCAAACCACAGCTGAGAGATAGGTTCAGAGAGAGAAAAAGTGAAGGTCCACTGCAGCTCCCCCAGAAATCCAGTCTCATGACTCTTATTTAGTGAGTCTCCCTCTGCCTCGTCATGCTACCCTGATGTAAAGAAAGTAAGAATCAATGGAGAGGAGGGGGCAGGGTTGCAGATCCACAGCACAGACCCCCCTCTGATGGGGTAACCCCTTCCCTCCCTGATGTCTTTCCCACACCCAGGAATGACCAAGAGCAAGCCTTCCTATCAGGGCTTCTCAAAGGGTGGTCCCCAGCAGGAGACACCAGAAAAGTTAGAAAAGGCTGGTAAACTCTGTTTCTTGATCCAGGCACTAATCCAGGTTGCTAATGAGAACACTCAGCAGGCAGATCATGTACACTTTTCATCTGTACATTCTCATTCACGTTGGACTTGTTTAAAAAGGCCTCCAACAGGCATGTGAAAAGATGCTCCATATTGCTAATTATTGAGAAATGGAAATAAAAATTATAATGAGGTATCACCTCACTTTGGTCAGAATGACCATCATAAAAAGTCTACAAATAACAAATTCTGGAGAGGGTGTGGAGAAGAAGGAAACCTCCTACACTGTTAGTGGGAATGAAAAATTGCTGCAGCCACTATGGAGAACAGTATGGAGGATCCTGAAAAAACGAAAACTAGAACCACCATATGATCCACCAATCCCACTCCTGGGCATATATCTAGAGATAACTCTAATTTGAAAAGATGCATGCACCCCAATATAAATAACAGCACTATTCACAATAGCTGAGACATGGAAGCAACCTAAATGTCCATCAACAGATGAACAGATGAACAAGATATGGTACATATGTACAATGGAATACTACTCAACCATAAAAAAGAATGAAATAATGTCAACTGCAGCAACACGGATGGGCCTAGAGATTATCGCACTAAATGAAGTGAGTCAGAGAATGACAAATATCGTAGGATATCGCGTACACGTAAAATCTAAAATATGACAAAAATGAACTTATCTGTGAAACAGAGACTGACTAGTAGATACAGAAAATACATTTATGGTTACCGAAGGGGAAAAGGGATGGGGGAGGGATAGATTAAGAGTCTGGGATTAATAGAAGTACACTATGATATATAAAATAGATAAACAACAAGAACCTTTCATATAGCACAGAGAGCTCTAGTCAATATTCTGCAATAATCTATAAAGGAAAAGAATCTGAAGACGAATATATACATATGTATGTATAACTGAATCACTTCACTGTACATCTGAAACCTTCACAACACAGTAAATCACCTACTCTTCATTAAATAAAAAAAAAAATTAAAGAATCAAATTTGAAAAAAAGAAGGTGCCTGCTGGGCTAGAGGCCATGGACTCAGGTAAGGGAGTGAGGCAGTGTGCTTTCGGGAAACAGGCTCTGAGGACAGATGCAGGATGGAGACCATGTCCCTCAGCGCTCAGCCGTTTGAGCCTACGCATGTCCTTAGGACAGCGGTCACCCACAGCCCCACCCTAACACCACAGAAGCCTACCGGACAAGCTTGTGCTGAGGAAGGCCGGCAGCACACAGACAGACGCTGGGACGGGGGGACCCGTGGGCTGATCAGTCTCACGCCGCCACGTGCCAAGCACAGCTCCAGCAGCACTCTGTCCGTCGTGGAGCGGGCAGCACTGATCTCTCTAGCAGACAGGAAGAACGGCGTTTAGACGGGCCGAGGGCCCAGGACTCACCGCGCTCACAGTGGGGCGCGCGTCCGGGCCGGGCCGGGCCGGGACTCGAGGCATCCCCACCAGTAACAGGTGAGCCACACCGCTCACCCCACCTGAGGACCGACCAGGAACGAGCAGGAGGTGCGGCAGCTGGTTGCCACTGGCTCATCAGTCAAGTCCAAGTCTCTCCTCCAGGATCACCCGGAGGCTACCGACAGATACAGCTCCTCACTAGCTCTGCCCTCGGCGGGGCTGGGGTTTGGCTGTGTGTCTCGTGGGTCCCCTTGCCTGCCGTGAACTGCCCTGCTCTCCTGACCATGCCCAGCTGAGGCTCTGACTCCTACACAGAGCGACTTTTTGATCCATACAAAGTAAGGTGAAACAGACAATAAAATCAACCCACACGGCTGCTTCGACTTAAAATGAGGATGCACCTGCGAGAGAATGGGGCTTTCAGATTCAGATAAAGTTACTTGAGAGCTCATGGTGATGTGTGGCGCTGATCATGATCCAGGTTACTACCCATCCCGTTTCCACGGAGCCTGAGGCACTGAAAAGGCTCTCCGGACTTTCCTGGTGGTTTAGCGGATGAGAATCTGCCTGCCAGTGCAGGGCACATGGGTTCGATCCCTGATCCAGGAAGATCCTACATGCCACAGAGCAGCTAAGCCCATGCTCTAGGGCCTGTGCTCCGAAACAACAGAGGCCACCACAACGAGAAGCAGTCCCCACTCACAGTATCTAGGGAAAGCCCGCACACAGCAAGGAAGTCCCAGCACGGCCAAAAACCAGCCAATCAATAAAAGGCTCTCAGCAACTGAAAGAATGAATGCATGTCTCACGTCTTCAGGAAATCTGTGAAACACAGAAAACTCCTCATGCTATAAAGCTACAATACAAAATGGTGTATGCTCTTTGATAAGTACTGTGCTTTTCAAAAACCAGAAGCAGAAAAAAGAAGAAAGAAACATCAGAATGTCTGCAAAGCAGAACTTAACACGCTTTTCCTTTTTAAAGTCTCTATTTTCCACTTTTCGACAGTAGCTATGCATTATTTACAAACCACGGGTAAAGAGACTTGTTTTTAAATTCTTGCTGCCAAGCCAGTAATGATCACTTGACTTCTTTGTTCTATAACAATTCTGCAGGCTTTATGGTAAGGAAATTGTCAGAGTCCAAACAATTTCAGGCGGCTGGAAGGAAAAGCAAAGCACGCCCCCTGTGTGTTCTGAACATAGACTGCTATGTTCCTCACAGTTTTACCTTCAGTGATTGTTATCATTAATATCTACACAAACTAGCAAAAGTAGAGAGCCGCAGCTACAGGCTCTGTTAAAATATCTAACAAAAAACAAGACCCTTCAATTTCCCTTTATTTGGAGACTCAGCAACACAACAGCAGCAACACAACACGCATAACAATGAGAAATTTTTTAAACAAAATCACTGACATTTTATTTGAGTTAGTCTGAAATTGATAGTTTAACTTGTTTCACAATACTGATAGTTTAAATTTTCTCACAATACTAAGATGCCCCAAGGAACTAGATATATTTTTCTGCTAAACATTTTTTGGAATTATTCTAAAGCATTTTCTATTTCTGTTCCAAGTGCTGTTAGATTTAATTGTCCTCTCCTGTTCTTACCTTATGAAAGTTTTTAAATAGCTAAGAGTTGGACATGACTGAGCGACTTCACTTTCACTGTTCACTTTCATGCATTGGACAAGGAAATGGCAACCCACTCCAGTGTTCTTGCCTGGAGAATCCCAGGGACAGGGGAGCCTAGTGGGCTGCCGTCTATAGGGTCGCACAGAGTCAGACATGACTGAAGCGACTTAGCAACAGTAACAATCTTTCAGTTCATTCTCATAAACAGACTGGGATTGGTATCTGCAATTCGATATATCTTCTGGAATATAGTTATATTATATGAACATCTCCTGCAAATAGTTCAACGTTTTCCTGCCTTGTTTCCAATGTTCCTTGCTCCTCATTTCTTTTTCATTTATTTTTAATTGGAGGATAATTCCTTTACAATGTTGTGGTTTCTGCCGTACAACAACGTGAATCAGCTACAAGTATACATACAAGTATACTCCCTCCCACCCCCTGCCACCCCAAGAGAAGGACACATTTTTAAAAAGAAGTGCTATTCAAAGGCTATGTACCTAACCAAGTACAAGATGCTGACAACATAAAGACAAGAAAAGGAGAGACGAGACTCCAGGAGACCCCTAAGGTAGGAAGCGAAAAGTCTTCTCTGAGGAGGAGGGTTACAGCAAGGCTGGGGCTCTAACTGCTTCATGTCTCAGCTTTTACCAAGGGAAGAGGTGGCCAGGCCACACACACTAACGCCAGGTCGGAAGGCTCTCTGGGATGGCTCTCCACCCGCAAGGAGTACTGCTTGTCGTTTCATCCCTGAGAAACGATTTCTTTCTTTCTGGAATCAGCTACATAACCAGTAGTTTAGTTAAAACTTTTTTAAGATCCAATATCAGACCTCAATCTACAGTCCTTTTTCCCTATGACTTCCCAACACCCACCACATGCTATTCCTTTGCAAACTTCCAGAAGCTGGAAACATATTAGCGAAGATTACACAACTTGTAAAGTTTAACTCTGATTTCGGGCCAGGCTGTCACTGGCGTGTGGACCTGAGCAAAGTGCTGGCAGCCCAGGGTGGGGAAAGAGGTAAAGGCCTGAGCCCCCTGAACCCCGGGGTTGGGCCACTGGCTCAGAATCGTTCCCCCCAAAGCATGTGACCGGGCATATGGGCAGCTGCAGGAACTCCTGTCCAGCACAGCGGCTCACTCCACCTATCTGACTGAAACCAGCTCTGCGGGACAAAGTTTTCAGGGCTCCCTCCCATCTCTCTGTCAAAACTGGTGCAATTCTTACCTAAACTGTGTAACTCAAGAGAAACAAGTCTCAAAAAATACCTAGGAAAGGACTTGCATCTATGTTCCTCTCCCTTCCATCTAAACATAATGCTGAACTTTTCTGTTGACGCTTTGAAGCAGATGCTGGGTTGCTCAGAGTACAAGCCCTGAGTCTGCCAGGACTATTGCAACAGCTTTCTTACCGGCATCCCTCTCATTCTTGGCCGGTTACATATCCATTCAGTGCAGAATAAAGGTCATGAGAGTTATTCAAGGAAACCTACTAGAGGTTAGGCTAAGAGTTACCTTAGTGACTGCGGGCTCCCAACTCAGGGGACGCACATTCTATCCCTGGTCAGGGAGCTAGATCTCACACGCCACAACTTAGAGTTCTCGTGCCACAACCAAAAATCCCACTTGCCACAGGAAGATTAAAGGTCCCAGGTGCTGCCATTAAGGCCCAGCGCAGCCAAATAAATATATTTTTTTAAAGAGTTAACTTAGTGACAGAAGGTGCTTCTTGCCGATTCTTTGGTTTGGTTGGCCAGAAATGAAACAGCGATACTGTAACAGAGCTAAAACGAAATGCTTCTCACATAATTGGATTGCTGGCAAGTTACATGCACAAGCCTCCTCAAGTGCTCTGAGAGTTCTACCAGCTGCCGACTAAGAGGGCTGCTTGGCAGTTGACAGAAGTCAATTATGAGGAGGGAGCTGGACAAAGGCTGTCAGCTCTGACTCAGCAGCCTCTCGTTCCTCTGAGTCAGCTCCTCATGACGAGCTGGGGACCAGGATCCAAGAGGCATGGCAGCCGGACCATTTCACGAGGTAAGGTCTGCAGGGCAGAGGGCTGTGTTCAGCTGAGGTCTCATCACTCTGGGCCACAGGACTCTGTGAGCTTGTCTTCTTAGCTGGAAATAATGGTGATGCTGACACTCATTCTNGCCGGACCATCTCACGAGGTAAGGTCTGCAGGGCAGAGGGCTGTGTTCAGCTGAGGTCTCATCACTCTGGGCCACAGGACTCTGTGAGCTTGTCTTCTTAGCTGGAAATAATGGTGATGCTGACACTCATTCTACTCCTAGGAAGGTGGCTAAGGATGCTTACTGTACCACTCAGATGGATGTGGGGTGTCCTACTTTCTACATGCCTGCCCAAGAGCACTCACTGTCCTGTCTGGGCGGCTAAGCTCATGGATGATTGCATTGTATTATTCAACATGAAGCAAAGATGAATAACTGTGGCCACAATGACATCTGGTAAATCACAGTTTTATCCAAGAAAGTCAGTTGCCTTCCCAAACAGGGCCAATTCCCTGGAAGCTGCAGGCGATTAAGCCTTCCAAAGCAACTCACTGCAGAACCCCTTGGGAACGATAAACTCTAGAACAAATTAGTGTAACAGCTAGAAAATGAAATCTATGATTAATTAGCTTTGAAGGGAACATAAGCCATTCTTTCTTCCATGGATCAAGTCCTTTTCCACTTCCTAGGTCCCTCCAACCACACAGACCGCCCCTCCTAACAGAGTCAAACCCAGCAAAAGCTTTTGGGACCCAAACCAAGGACCATCTATCCTGTAAAAGCTCCCCATAAGGACCCTTTTCCTAAGGATACTTCAACAACCACACAGGAAGACAGGACGGACTCAGTGACAGTACCCCTGAAAGAGGCTATCTGTTTCCAGCAGCTCAGAATTTCTCCCATAACCTTGCTGCAACCAACCCTCAGCTGCACCGTGAACCACAGCCCCCGCATCTCACACAGGTAACAGTCACAGTGCAGGCAAGAGGCTCCAGCAGTGCGCAGTCCCCATCAGGAACACACAGGCAAGGGGTGCTTACACAAGTAACCTTGGATCTGCATTTAGCTGTTAGAGTCAGGTATTTCTCTCTCCTCCTCCCATGCATCAGGATATTAACATTGGCCACCAACTTCCAAACCAGATGAGGAACTCTTTGATAATGTGAACAGCAACATTTTGTTTCTTTTGTGTTTTACTTGTGGAGCTAAGCTCACACCCAGCAGGGAGAAGGCAGCTGGTAAGTGCTTCTGAAGTCGGAAATTACCTCTTTCTGTCGGATTCACTGAGGCTACCTCACACACCACTGTTCATACAGGTTCTGAAAACAGTCACTTTCTCAGGGACAAGAAAATCTCATTATGGCTCAAAGCAGCACAGAGTCGGGTGTTCCTGTGAAAAATAATCACATATTTATGGGACTTCCCCAGTGGTCGGTGGTTAAGAATCTGCCTTCCAGTGCAGGAGACATGGGTTGCATCTCTGGTCAGGGAACTAAGATCCCACATGCTGAGGAGCACCTAAGCCTGCGAGCCCCAACAACAGAAACACCCATGTGCTGCAACAAGGATTCTGCATGCCACAGCTGAGACCCAAAGCAGACAAATGATAAATAAATAAGTGGGTACATACTTTTCAAAAGTAAAAAATAAAGCCTTTAAAGAATAATTACACATTTAAAAATCTGACTAAACTTAAGTAGTCCAAAACATGAGACAACACTAACCTTTACGTCAGTTCTTAAAGATTATGTCAGTTACGGTGCATCTAGTACAACTGCCGTGAATCTTCACTGTTACACAGAAATACGCAAGAATTTCCACAAAGAAAGAACACATTTCTTAGAGACAAGTTTTCCCTACCAGAGAGACTTTTTTGTACTCACGACTGTACTCCTTTCGTTTCCAACAGCTACACTCTTCCACAGAAGAGTGTACAACTTCCACGGAATTAACAAACACAAGTGGACCCAAGAATCTGGTTTTTAGAAGTAGTACCACTGAACAGTGCTTTCAAATTATGTCCGAGAAATTCAAAGGGAGCAATGAAACACTGTCCTGTAGAAATTTACAGGTAGCTTGGCTTCCCTGATGGCTCAGATGGTAAAGTGTCTGCCTGCAGTGCGTGAGACCCGGGTTCAGTCCCTGGGTTGGGAAGATCCCTGGAGGAGGAAATATCAACCCACTCCAGTATGCTTGCCTGGAAAATCCCATGGACAGAGGAGCCTGGTAGTCTACGGTCCATGGGGTCGCAAAGAGTCAGACACGACTGAGTGACTTCACTTTCACTTTTCACATATGTAATTTAAAATTTTCTAAGACTCACGTTTCAAAAAAGCACAAAAGGAAAAGATGAACTGAATTCAATAATCCACCCTGTCCCTGGACTCCACGGTGGATTTTACCCTCAGCATGTCTCCGTTCAGGCTGGCCCCGTGACCGGTGGTGTGCACGTGTCTGGCCAGCCACTCCTCCAGCTCCAACCTTGAGAAAAGGCAGGAAACCTAGTCCAGGACACAGGGCATTTGGAAGGCCAGGCTCATGTGGGAACCTCTCAGACCATCAGAGGAAGCCATTCATCCCCACCCCTTGCAAGAGAACCGAGAGCAGCTGGTACCTCTGCACGAACCACAGCGTACCCGCCCCCAGCCTCCACCCAGACAGTCACAGGACAAGGGAACTGGGAACTGCAGGGCCGTGGGTGCTGGGTGAGCGTGAAGGAAACTGGTAGTGTGAGCTCTGCCTGCTCTGCAGAAGATGGGGCACCCTGTGACCTGGTCCACATTCGCTCACCACCCTCCTCCTCTCCCCTCCCTGAATATAACCCATAAACCTGGCTGATTTTGGCTCCCCATCCTGTGCACGTGCAAAGGGGGCGGGGCTTGTAAACCAGAACAGCACACCTGTCTATTTGGGGAAAACCGGTCACTCATCACACACTCGCAGCAGTCTCTGCACACCCGTGTCTACACCCAGACTTTCCAGTTTCCTCATCTCATCTCAGAGCACACAGAGTCTCAGGGAATGAGCACACAGCCAACATGCCTGGGCACTGTTCCCACCACCCCTGCCCAGCTGGGGCTCTGCCTCCTCTGGCAGCCTTGCGTCTGCCCTGAGTTTCCCAGGAGCCTGTGCCTGTAGCCCTGTCCTTACAGCCCCCCGTTCCCCAAGCCTGCCCTTGGGTGATGGCATCTTCCAGGGTCTCCCTGAAAAGCCCACTCTGGGCTTTACTGTTTTATCCTTCAAGCCCTGCAAAGCCAAGGCTCTGACCCCACCTCATCAGTCCAACTCATTCTAGAATCTGGGGCCCATTTTCTACCTCGGTGTGGGAGATCGGTCATTCATGGTGCCTGAGCTCTATACAGGCTCCATGAAGAGGGAATTGGTTAATGATGAACAGCTGCTTTTAGGAGAAATACAGGGTTAGGTGCCTGCATACCTTTGGCCACAAGATTTTCACCAACTGATTAGTACTGAATTTTACTTTATGTCACCAACTGATTAGTACCGAACTTTACTTGACGTGTGTTTCTGCTATTTAATATATACCGTTGCTTCATTAACACTGAACCCACAGCCGACAGCACCAGAGTTCGCGCCTGCGCGCAGCTCACTTATCAGAGTTTCTCCATCAGGCACATCAAAGCCATCCTGCCTGAGGACTTGAGACAGCAATGAGGCACAACGCCCATGGGCCATTTCGAACAGCAACATAACCAGTGAAACGCACAAAACTGCAAAGGGAAAAAACCCCAGCTGGACTCTCGACTGCACACTTCATGTGTCTGCAGTGCGAGAGCAGGCAGGAAACGCAAGCACTGCTTCATCTGCCTTCAGCAGGGAACGCGCACACCAGGCAAGCTGCAGGATTCCGCCACCCTGCCTGTGTCCCCAGACAACCAGAAAAACATCTGAGCCCTGATCTGAAGGCTATAAACAAGTTTTGGTGAGCAGGCAAGCCTGCACACATGGAATCCAAGAGCGATGAGGAGAGACCATCCTGGTACCCGATGCGGTTTCCATGGCTACCCCCTCTGCTCCCCACAAGCTCCAGAGGCAGCTCGTGTCTCAGTCCTCTGTACGTCCCCGGGACTTGCCGGGCGTGGGACGAATGCTTGTCAACTAGAGCCCAGCCCACACTCACCTGTGCCTCCTCTACTGGAAGGAAAAGACTGGAAGGCCCTGCTGTCTGGGTCTCAGTGTCTTCTGTCACCTGCTCAGGCCCCATCAGAACCCCTCATCCCCACCCACACACAGCTTGCAGCGCTTCTGTGTAAGGCAAGAGAGAAGAGAGGTGACAGACGTTTGCAGCCCTCACCCCACACAGCATGGGGTGGGAGCATGTGGCACACAGAGTGGGAAGATCACTACCGTGGTCATATGCCAAGTGGGGCTAGAAGGCCCGGTGCCCCGTGAACCCATGGCAGGCAGTGACCTTCCAAAAGCATTTCCCGCACCTGAATCGTCACGGGCTACAACTAGCAAAATTCCTTGTCGCAAACATACGAACTCCTTACAGGTTCTCAATGAGAAAGAAACATCTGAAGCCTGGAGTATCTGGGGGTCCTAAAAAGTAAAACAAGGTTAGAGAGGGAACTGGAAGCAACGCAGCCTGAGGGGCTGGGGAGAAACCACGAAGTATTGCAGAAAACGCCAAGTCCCAGGCCACTGCCATGACCCACCTAATGCTCACCCCCACCCCGTCCAGCCCCAAGTCAGGTCTGCAGGGAACTATCCATAGTGAACGCATTCAGATCATGAGAACTCAGCTTTTACTTTTAGACAATCATCTGCAGATAAGATGGAAGGACAACAAAAATTTTAAAATTATGAACTCAAGCATCAAAATGACTTAAATATATATATTCAGTATCTAACTCTTCAAATGGAAAGATAAAAAACCTGAAAAAGTGCTTAAAAGAAAAAACCACTTGAAAAATGAAGGGACCTACCAAGCTTAGAGACCTTGGGTCATGTAAGAGTTGTTTATTGGGTGCTTCTGTGAGGCCCCAGTCTCTGCTCTCGGGCACATTGTGAACTGTTACACCTGTTACAACAGAACCTGCGGAATAAACCTCCATGGACTGAACAGCTCGAGGGCAGGATGTACCTCATTCACTCCTGTACTCTAACCGTTCACCGTACCTGACATACGGAAGACGAGGAACAGATGTGAAGCTTGCTCCTGAGTTAACTTTTAGAGTTCGGAACACACACAGAGGCATCATCATACAGGGTGCGCCTGGTCATCCTACAAAACCCAGGTCACCCTAGGATATACCCACTATTCTGATAAAGGCATGAACTGGCTGTTTTTCATAACAGAATAGCATCTTTAACATCTTAACTATGTGAAAATGACTTCTGAGCGGTGAGAGCCTGCTGTTTCCCTCTCTCTCTCTCTCTCTCTCTCTCTTACTCACACTCACACACACACACACACACACACACACACAGAGGCTCTAGTGATTGCTACACATCCCACCTTAATCTTAACTATGTGAAAATGACTTCTGAGTGGCAAGAGCCTGCTGTTTCCCTCTCTCTCTCTCTCTCTCTCTCTCTCTCTCTCTTTCTCTCTCACACACACACACACACACAGTGATAAGAGCCTGCTGTTCCCCCCCCACACANCACACACACACACACACACACACACACAGGCTCTAGTGATTGCTACACATCCCACCTTAATCTTAACTATGTGAAAATGACTTCTGAGTGGCAAGAGCCTGCTGTTTCCCTCTCTCTCTCTCTCTCTCTCTCTCTCTCTCTCTTTCTCTCTCACACACACACACACACACAGTGATAAGAGCCTGCTGTTCCCCCCCCACACACACACACACACAGGCTCTAGTGATTGCTATACATCCCACCTTGCTTTCTTTGGAAAGAACCAGGCCCCCGTATGAACAAACTATAAGCAGTGTACACGCACCGGATGCGTCCACAGGACAGTGGAGTGCATGGCCCACCGCTAAAGCTGATTATTACTGCCGCTCCACCAGGGCAGAGCAGGTGGAGGAAGGCTGGAACCTGTCCTCCAAGTGACTGCCCTGGAAGCCCTGTCTGGAGTCAGTCTTTGCTGTTCACTATTGAGCCTTGAAGATCCAACATGCCTTACAGCAATTAATCATGGGCCAGACCTCCAACGGCCTTGAACAAAGGAATCATGGCAGCCCAGCGAGCCCCCGCCTCCTGCTAAGAAAGGCTCTCTGTGCACTGAGAACACCAGTGGGGCTGCCCCAGTGAACCATCACCACCCCTGGAGCTGAAAACGCTTCTCTCCCGTTACTTGCATCCAGAAACTCTTCTCCTTTTTGCATAAGCTTTCCCTTTGCATTGCTTTCATTGCAGACTGAAGTCAAGTGGCTTCTGGGCTATACGAGCACCTGACAACTGACAGAAGCTGAAAGCGAGAAGCCCTGCAAGTTGGACGGCGCGGCCGTGACCCCATGAAGCACACCCAGCCCTGATGCTTCTCTCAGACCCCACTGTAACCTTGGCTTCGAGGACACAGCCCCTCTCCCGGAGGCCTGTCCGTGTGCACCGCCTCTTCCTTAGGGAGCAGGGGCCCAAAACAGCAAAGTCCCAACCCCAGAAGCTCCCAAAGAATCCCAGGCCCAACCAGGAGCTGGTCTTTTCTATCACTTCTCTCCTCATCCAAAGCTACCAACAAATGCTAAGATGATCTTCACAAAAGGGAAGGAAAGCTGAGGTCAAAGGCATTAGACAGGCAGGGCTGTTGCTTATTCATTGATTTCCTGAGGGCCCACGACTGTACCAATGCGCTGGGCACTGTCCCCCCCCCCCCCACCACCCCATGAAGGGCATGAACCACCCACGGGTGCAGCATGCCCCCTTGACCCTGCGGGGTCACGGCAGAATCTGGCACAGGAAGCCACACCCCAATGGGATGGGGTGCTGAGCGCGGTGACGGGCACGACGTGGCGGGGCTGTGCTGTCCCCTGGGGTGGTGGTCAGAGCACTTACCAGGGACCAGGCATGGCTTTCACCCTGCAAGGGCAGCCCCATCTGAGCCTCATGGCCGCACCACAAAGCAGTCGAGCCGGTCCCACCCGGCCAGCAAGGAAACGGCAGCCCAGCACAGCAAGCACCAAGACCGCACAGCTGTGTGGCGGCCACAGCGTCGGTGCCACAGGGCCGAAGTCGGGCTGCGGAGCCCACGGCCGCTCCTGCCCTGTACTGGGCAGGAGCCCGCAGCTGAGAGGTGGAGGCGGGAGGCCAGGTCCTCCGAGGAGAGCTTTACAAAGAGAACGCTCGAAAGCCTGGAGGAACCGAGACAGGTTCACTCTGACTGGGGTAAGAAGGGTGGGGGTAGGGGGACAGCGAGGAGAAGCGGGACCAGCCCAGCCACACCCAGAAATATAGGCCTGAATCCGAAGAGTCACACGTTAACAGCTTGGAGCACCTCAACACCTTTCAAGAGCACACACTGTTCAAGGATACACAAAAGAATACCTAGCCAAGATCATTAAAAAACATAAAAAGCATTATAGTTACAAATTCATAACAATTTTTAACAAGTGCAAAGCAAGGGAACTGCTACAAACAAATGCTGGAGAGGGTATGGAGAGAAGGCAACCCTCCTACACTGCTGGTGGGAATGTAAATTGGTGGAGCACGGTATGTAGGTTCCTTAAAAAAAAAAAAAAAAAAACAGATCTACCGTCTATCCCCACTTCTAATCCTACTCCTGGGCACATATCCAGAGAAAATAAAAATTCAGAAAGATGCATGTACTGTTCACAGCAGCACTATATACAACAGCCAAGACATGGAAACAACCTAAATGTCTGTCAACAGAGGACTGGATAAAGAAGATATGGTACACATATACAAAGGAATATTGCGCAGCCATAAAAAGAAGGAAACAAGGCCATTTGTGACATAGGTGGGCCCAGAGGTGATCACACTAAGTGAAGTCAGACAGAGAAAGACAAACATCATATGATACCGCTTACACTTGGAATTTAAAGAAATGATACAAATGAACTTATTTACAGAACAGAAACAGACTCAACAGACATAGAAAACAATCTTATGCTTACCAGAGGGGAAGTGGGGGAGGGACAAATTAGGAGTTTGGAATGAATACATACACACTGCTACACATAAAATAGTTAATCAACGAAGACCTACTATATAACACAGAGAACTCTGCTCAGTACTCTATAAAAACCTGTAAGGGAAAAGNCTTATGCTTACCAGAGGGGAAGTGGGGGAGGGACAAATTAGGAGTTTGGAATGAATACATACACACTGCTACACATAAAATAGTTAATCAACGAAGACCTACTATATAACACAGAGAACTCTGCTCAGTACTCTATAAAAACCTGTAAGGGAAAAGAATCTGGGATAGAATAGATACACGTATATATATAACTGAATCATTTTGCTGTACACCTGAAACTAACACAATATTGTACATTAACTACACTCCACTATAAAATAAAAATTAAAAAAAAAAAAAAAGGGACCTGGCCAAACTTGTAGGGATAAAAACTGGCCGTGAGACGATGCAGGAGCCCAGAGATCAGTGTCCCCAGCCTGGCTCACCCTGCACAGGCACCCACCTCCTGGTCCAGGGGACCCATGTCCTATTCTGTGAAATTCATGTGACCATTTTGGAAAATAAAATCCACGTAAATGTGAACTACTACAATTAAGTTCATCATCAATGATCCTTTCTCTGAAACACTGGTCTTAGTCAACAGCACATTTAACCAATACTCACCTCTGTCTCAGCATGATTTTTAGAAAAGAAATCCACGAGGCAAACTGGTTTATGTCTTGATGTGATTCCTAACTGCAGTATCCTAACCCTCCAGCGCGGCTTGTTACTATTCTGAAACCATCACCACTACATTTCCTGGGCTAAACATGTCTTTCTTAGTCTTTGCCAAGGAGAGATGATTCCATTAACAGGACCTCATGGTGGGACTTCCTCGACATCACCAGCTACTCCAATCCCCAACGGGCTCCCGCCCCTAGGCATCTGGACCCACAGGTGCCTCTGCCTCAGGTGCATAGATCAAATCACAGATGGGGATCAAAGTGACCTTAGGGCCTTGAGCAGTACTCAGAAAATAATCTTTCCCCCTCGGGCCTCCTGTCGCCATACCCCACTAAGAAATCACCTCATCTGAGTTAATTAATGTGGCAAATTAAGGATATGGCATTAGGAGGAGGAAACCACAAAAAGTCAAAAGGAGAAGTGAAGCCCTGAAGATCAAAACTGCAACTCCTCTGATGCTGGGTAACTTGTCATTACGAGACAGGGGGCAATACTCTCATGGAATAAGGGCTGCAGAGAGTGACTACTGGAGCTNGGTAACTGCAAGAGGATGTAAGTAAAGACCAGGCAGCATGGTGCCTAGTGCACAGGAAATGGTCCCTCCTCCACAGACACTGGGGCTCCTCTAACACTCTGGAGAAGCAGCTACTTACAGGCAACTTAAAAGACTGCACACACACCACTTACACAGAGAGTCCATAGGTAATGAGGTTTAGAATACAAAAGCATATTTTTAAAACCACAAATGGCTATTTGCATTATAAAAGATTTTTTTCTTAATTTTTACTTATTGCCCATACTATTTTATAATAGTAAAGAAATTTTTTAAAAAGAATATTTACCTACAAGGTCATTACCCCATCACATCAACTCTTGTATTTTTCTGTTTTTCTTCTAGTCCTTGGTCATACACTTATGTATTTTACTAATATATTCATATTGTAGGAACCAATTGAGATTTTTTATTTACCATATCTAATATTTGATTATAATAATGTTATTTGTTGTAACATTTTATATGTATATTTATATATCATTATTTATGTATATTACATAGCATGTGTTATAATCAACATGATATACATTTAGTATATTATGTATTTGTTGACATATTAAATATGCATTAATATATTTTATATATTGTATAAAAATAATTATAAAGTCCCCATAATCATTTAATCATCATATAATATCCTATGAAGCTAACATCACAATTTAGCTACTTTCCAGCTGTTAGACAACGATCATAATTCTTTTTCGATTTTTATCATTATAAGAATCATGCTTAAAGAACATCTCCAGATATGAAAGTTTTTTTTGGTGTTTAACACCTTCATGCCGAGAACATTTTTCTTTTAAATACTTCGGGCCCCAAAGCAGAAGCTAGACAGAGGGTCAATAACTCCCAGGTAGAAGGTACAGTCCACCCATGGGCACGGTTTCTTCAGGGCACTTTCAATTGCCTCCACTAGCCAGCCACTCTAGTGTTACACACAGTTACACGGCTAGGCGCATAGGCAGGTGCAGCATCTCCGGAGAGTGATTGGCAGAAATTCCACCCTGGATCCTAACCCTAGAAAGATACTTGAGCTTCTGCATAAACATCTTCTGACCAGGATGATCACCATCTCTAATTAAAAAAAAAAAAGACTGAAAACAATCTAAACATTCATCGACAGAGGGCTGTGTACTTGACTGCACACTAGAAGTACCTGAGTAGGGTGTTCATAAAGACAGACCATAGACAACCAGGGTTAATGAAATTGGAATCTCGGAGAATGGTCTGGGCATTTAAATTTTTCTGGTGCCCTGTAATGTCCAGCCAGACAGAGAACTACTGGGTTAAATAAAGTCTTCTATGTGCATTCAGTCAGCGGAAACTAAGCAGGTATTAGCAACATGCTGGACGGTGTGTATAGCAACTACCGTTTCTGTGAATGAAAGGGGATGTTTTTCCTTGTGTCTGCACAGAATATTTCCAGAAGGATAAACTAAAAGAAACTAGTATAATAAGGGTAGCCTGGACTTCCCTTGTGGCTCAGTGGTAAAGCATCCACCTTCCAGTGTAGGAGACACAAGGGTGTGATTCCTGGTCTGGGAAGATTCCACATGCCAAGGACCAAGAAAAGCCCATGTGCCACAGCTACTGAGCCTGTGCGACTAGAGTCCAGGAATCCGCACACACTGAGCCCACGTGCTGCAACTACTGAATCCAGAGCACCCTGGAGCCCGTGCTCTGCAACAAGAAAAGACACCACAATGAGAAGCCCGCGCACTACAATGAAGAGTAGCCCCTGCTTGCTACAACTAGAGAAAACCCATGCAGCAGCAAACACCCAGCACAACCAAAACCAAAAAGAAATAAAAGTATAAAAAATAATAAGGGTAGCCTTTGGAGAGAGAGATTAGGGGTGTGAAGTGAGAAACTTGTATTTCAATGCATACCATTTTATACTGTTTGATTTTAAATCAGGTGCATTTAAAAGTTAACCTTGAACACAATCGTAATTTAATCTGTGAGCTGTTTCTCAGGCGCTCATGGCACTAAGTGGCACACAGTGTTCCAGGTCAGGGTGTTCCTAGGGTCTCCACGGGGCTCTGCGCACACGGAAGGGACCAGGCAGCTTTCCTGGCCCTCTGCGGGCTCGTGCGGCCCTGGCAACCAGTGCACCAGCCTAAAGCAAACAGCACTGCCTGCTAAGCCAGGGAAATGTTTGCTCGTGGCTTCCCTCCCCACTCACCGAAGCCATTGCCAATGACACATCAGTTTGGGCCATCACTTCCTAAAGGGCATGCCAGGTTTATAAACCCATTTTAAATGAGTTTTTCAGCTGGAAACATCATGCATGGAATGCAAACAAGATGCCATCTTTTTTCCTAAGCACTTACTTCCTGCAGCCTGCAAACACCATCTCTGAGGATTTAGAATACCAACATTGTTTTTAGAATTAAGTTCCCCAGAGGCTCAGCGGTAAAGAATCCACCTGCAATGCAGAAGACGCAGGAGACTCAGGTTCCATCCCTGGGTTGGGAAGACCCCTTGGAGGAAAGGATGGCAACCCACTCCAGTATTTTTGCCTGGAGAATCCCAGGGACAGAGGGTCCTGGTGGGCTATAGTCCACAGGTTCACAAAGAGTCAGACATGACTGAAGTGCCTGAGCATATGTGCTGTATCTTCTGTTTGAAAGAGCCACTTAGCTAATTTCATTCTATAATGTATTTCAGTTTTACCAAGCCACACGAAAATTCAGTAATGCTAAATACCATAGGATAGTTTTATAGCAAACAGTTTGCTAGTAATTTCAGAGGTTTACAGATACTATTAAATACTTTTCCTATAGGTTGCTTTCAACAGCTATGAAGTTTCATAACTAAGTCTCAGATTATTTTTTTGGCTGCACTGGGTCTTGACTGCTACACGGGCTTTCTCTAGTTGTGGGGAGTGGGGGCTACACTCTAGCTGCAGTGTGGGCTTCTCATCGTCAAGGCTTCTCTTGTGGAGCATGGGCTCCAGGGCACACAGGCTTCGGGAGCTGTGGTACATGGGCTCAGCAGCAGTCCCTGGGCTCTAGAGCACAGGCTCAACAGTTGCGGTCCATAGGCTTAGCTGCTCCGTGGCACGTGGGATCTTCCCAGATCCAGGATCAAATCCATGTCTCTTGCATTGGCAGGCAGATCCTTGACCGCTGAGCCACTAGGGAAGTCCCTTAAGTGTCTTTTTTATGTTTCTTTGTTTTTAAAGGAGAGGGCAGGTCCCTTTAGAGTATCTACCTCATTATTCATATATCAGAAAAAGAATTCATTCATATTAATGGAAAGAAGGAAACCGCAGTGTCTATAACAAGATTCCTTTGACAAATGACAAAACGCATATCAGAAACATCAAGAAAAAAAAAAAAAAAACATAGTCTATCAAGAGATCAGGTTCTGAAATACCAGAGAATCTTTAAGGATCATCTGCCTGCAAAAGTCTCATTCATTCATTCCTCTAACAAGCATTTAAGTACAGCTTCCTGACAGGCCCTGCACTAAGCCACTACAGCTGGGACAGGAGGGCTAGGATTAGAAGAATTCCCACATCTAACCACAACATGGATGTTTTCTTGTTTCATTCAATTACTCAAATGTATGCTTAAATTGGCTAAATGATATTTTTGTTACTACTTCTCAATCCTGTTTTAGAAGAGAACTTGAGTAAATGAGGATAGTCAAATAAGAAATAGATGAAATCAAACACACTAATGTCTTCCCATTACTCCAAAGGTTTCAACCATATGACAGCACAAAACACTCAGTTTTCTGGGTACACCAGGGAAAGGTGGTTGGCAATCTGAAGTACGTGTAAGGTGTCAAAGGCAGAACTGATTAGACTGGTGATTTTGCTGCTTCTTCCTAACACATCCTAAATCAACACCTGTTTCATCTCTGAGGAATATGCAGGTTAACGTCTAACTTGTCTCCAACTTGTGAAGAAACACAGTTGCCATGACAACTGAACAAAAAGTTTAGTGAGCAAAATTCACCAATGAAATGCAAAAATCCAAATTCCATCTAACTGACATATGTGTACTTGTAAGCAAATGCTAGTTTTCTGTTTGTTAACCATCAAAATAAATGAAAATATGTTCTGTGAAAAGTTCCATGGATACAACATTTAAACACACACATTTTTGTCAGAGTAGGTCACAATTAAATCAAATGAAACAGTGATTGTTTGACAAGTAAATCTCAGCAGTGCAGCATTTAGCATTACAGGGTCTCGAGTACACTTTCTTCAAGGAAAACCAGATACTTCTAAAGTTAGTATATTTCTTGGGTTGTGCCAAATTGTCAAGTAAATTCATGTATATATTCCATTTCTACTGATATCCATTACTGATATCCCTAATTTCCCAGATCTAATGCCTAATGATCTGAGGCTGAACTGATGTAATAATAATAGAAATAAAGTACACAGTAAATGTAATGTGCTTGAATCATCCCAAAACCATCCCATACTCCCCTGGTCCATGGAAAAACTGTCTTCTATGAATCCCATCCCTGGTGTCAAAAAGGTTGGGGACTGCTGGATTACACTATGTAACCTAGGGTATATTCAAATAAATGGACTATCAATTTCTCTAGAAAAATCCTTCTATCATCAACACACAGTTTACTTAGGCTGTCCACATGTGATGGATGCGTGGTTACATTATTAATATTCAACATACAATTATCCTCACTAGAAACTCAGCTGAGGTTCCCACCAGATACGCAGATTTGCCCTCAACCCCCATCGGCTCTGGGGGATGAATTCTACTGCCCCAGTGACCACTCTGCATGAACTGGTGATCATTTTCAAGTAGATATCCATAAATTATCAGACACTAGTAGTCACTGATTTAAAAGTGTATTACCTCAAATACAGAAATGCTCTTATATGATGATGAAAATGTCTTAAGTGTGGTGATAAAATGATCTTCGTAAAGCAGGCACCTATCTCTTCATAACACAACACTGGGTGCAAATTCCAGAGCATGATCTACATATGAAGCAAGATTCAGGGACAAATAACTAGAAAAATATTCCAAAGGTATCTATGAATGAAAAGCACATAGTTAGAGAGAAACATGATAGCGGGGGATCCAGACTCACACTAATACTGAAATCTAATGTAACAGAAGGCACCTGCCATCTAACACATACCCTAAACATCAGAGTATTAACGGCTGCATTTACTGCACTTAATATATTGTGTTATTTCGGCACAAACATAAAGTGCAATAAGAAAAATAGCATGATGTGTGAGATGGCACATTGTCCTTACCAGGAGTCCATCACAGAGGCAGCTGGACACTTCTGGCTGAACACAGAAGGACGGCAGCCCACCCCCTTGCACCGCCATCCTGCCCCCACCAGCATAAGCTGCAAAAGAGTGTCTGTGTGGCCTGAGCGGTGAGTCATGGATGTTCCACTTGCAGACAGGGTGGGGTTGAGGGAAGTCACCATTACATGCCCAGTTAGCTGGAAAAGTCCATCCTGTTTTTCCTCTTTTACATAATAATCATTTCTCACAAACCTGAGATAAGAACACTTGGTAAGTAGGAACTCACCAGATATTTTAACATTCTTATCCACAAAGGGAAAGACTGACTTTTACAGCCAAGGACGTGATCTCGTGGTGCAGGCCTGATCGTTCATGCCAGCAAGGGACTTGGACAATCAGGATAAAACATGTGTTCTTTCGTGCCCACACCAAGAAAAACAGTGTCTGGGGAAATTGCACAGCTCCAGTTCTCAAATCGGATTCACCCACCAGGAGTTCACACCAACAGCCAGATCATTTCAGGAGCACAAGGACAATCTTTTACGACTTCCCTTGCCAAGGAAAAACAACTGCAGGGGCTTCCTTAGGATGATCTGATGGGCAGACCATGGGAAGCACAACCCAAATCCACAGTGGCAGAAATCAGCTCCTCTTTACCTCCACCCTCTGTGCTTTAAAAGACCCTGTGCCCAGCCCTCTCTCAAGACCACCTGCTAAGTTAAATGACAACATGTAACACGACCATTTCACATTCAGAACTTAAAATTGTAATACGTCTCTCAGCTTTAAAAACATCCAATCCCAGCCCCTTAAACTTACTCAAGCTTCCCCCAAATCTAAAAAGTTGTGTTACCTTTTTCCAAACACACTTCAAATAAATCTTAGTTAGATCTCTCTTAATCCAAGTGATCACCTGGGGACCTGGCTGCAGCTCCTGAGCCCTGGTGGACACCATGCTGGCTGAGGTTGGGGGAGGCAAGAAACTTGCCCCACTAGTAAAAATTGTGCACACAAATATCGCCTTCAATTATCAACTTCATCAATTAAACTGGCCTCCTAAGGATCATCAAGAACTTAGGTGTTAAGTACATTAAAATTCACAGCATATTACTCTTAATAATAGGAACTACCAGTTATTTTAGCAAAGAAGAGAAAATCTATAAAGACTTTTTATACAAATCGGGTTTCTTAGCAAATCTTACACTTAATCCCTACCTCACAATGGAAAATACCCCAGAGCCTACTTAACATTTAAAATAACTTAAATCACAAAAATAACACAAATTCATTAGAGCAAAACCCAAAATACCAACCAAATATAAAACAGAGAAGAATCAAATAAAAATTTCACCCCCTGGTTGACCACTGCTGTTAAAATCCTGGTTAGCAGGGCTGCTCACCCTCTTCCCACATGTGTGGTCCCACACCTACCTTCAACATCATTCACAAGTTTATATTGTTTTTACTTTTTCTAGAGAACACCTTTGCATGTGCACATACACATACATGTACATAGAGTCAAAAAATAAAGATTTGGAAGCTGCAGGGTGCCATCCACCAGCCAGCGGTATCACTTCACCTAACAAATTTTTCCTTTCCACTTAAATTAAGATTTTATTCTTGATAGGAAAAACTTGCAAATAATTCTGAAAAACATACCACACTCCTAAAGCCAATCCTGACCGCCCAGCCATCTTCATCCAGATCCGATGAGGGTCTTAGCACTCCTCTGAAAATTCAAACTGTTTCATGACCAATACCATCAAGGTAAAAAAGAGAAGTAATAACAAGTTGCTTCAACTCTGTCCCAAGTATCCCAACCAATTAAAGGAGAAATCAGCCTCTGAAATACAGCTCAGTTTTTGTAAAGCCTCAATATGAGTGATACTGAATTCCACGAGTTAAGAGGCCCTTGGTAATACTTAAAATCGTTCTGTACTGCATTTTACTCTTTTCACAAGATTTTCAAATATATTACCTATCGCAACCCTATTACACAGGAAGGGTGCAATCACCTTACTTACAAATGACAAAAACTGAGGCCCAGAGAAACAGAGAGACACGCAGGTCTGTACGCCCACATGGTGGCACAAAGCAGGATGAAACTGATGGCTTCCTTGACTGGTCCTCCAGGTGATTTGAACGGAACCCACCACATGAGCTGGACTCTGACCCCAAATTCTTAACACCCTCCAGGGCCCAGCTCAGGACCAGGCGATGCGGTGGGGTGGGTGTACTGACAAATTGTATGATTTATGTGTCACGTGTCTTATTAAAAAGATCATTAAACATGTGGTGTAGTGGAGCTATCTGTGTTTTTCCCAGAATATTCCTCCCTTACCCCAGGAAAATCTCATTAGATGCTAGCGTCCTGGGAGCTGGCGGGCGGGCAGGGAGAAGCCCTCCTGCTAGAGGGAAGAGTAACTCCTGGCCTGGCCCTCAGTCACAGCAAGGATGAGAACAGTGTGTCCTCAGAGAGGTACTTAATGCAAGAGTGTGCTCCTTATCAGCGTCTGAATTATCTTCCTGTTACAGTTTCCAGTGTGTTCTCTGCTGCTGATGCATGTCGGTGTAGGACCTGCTGTCCTTAGATGTCCTAACCCGGTATGTACAGGTGGAGCTCAAAGTCACACACCCAGGAGCTAAGCATCAGACCCTCTCAGATAATGATAAGTGGATTAAATTATACTAACCCTGGAGCAGGTGACTTAAACGTGGAAGATGTGGATTAGCAGGTAATAGGCAATGTGACCTCAAATATTC
Organism: Neotragus pygmaeus; assembly: GCA_006410875.1. Lineage (NCBI taxonomy): Eukaryota > Metazoa > Chordata > Mammalia > Artiodactyla > Bovidae > Neotragus > Neotragus pygmaeus. The sequence continues at coordinate 234,169 of SJYV01016703.1, read as the reverse complement.
AGGACTGGAGGGATGTGGGGGTGGGGGTCTCTTCCCAGTCCTTACACAGTTAGTGGCCAAGTGGCTGAGATGCTCTCTTGACCCCTCCCGTCCCAGGAGACACACATACTTACTTCATTTACCTGGTCCCAAATAAGACACTGGATAACCCATGATCTTTTCCGCCTCCATCTTGCACACACATCTGAGGCAGAAACTGGTCCACTAATTTACCAGAAACATTTAAAAAGATAAAATTGCAAACTTGAACCAGACAAGCAAGAAGTTGGTGGACACATCTTGGCTTTTAAAAGTTCCTAAAATGAACATGTTGATCTGAGAGGCAAGGCAACCAGGAACCCAATTCTATTTCTCATTTGAGCTGCTAGACACATAACCTCATTTTGTTCTAATTTATCCTTCTGGAAAAAATTCAAAAGTGTGTGTGTGTGTGTGTGTGTGTGTGTGTGTGTGCGCGCGTGTGTGTGAATTAGTTAAAAGTGAAAGCAAAAAGAATTCTTTAAAATTTCAAGACCATAATGCAACTTTATAACTTTAAATGGAGCTTACACTTCACAAAAACCATAATCATAATACCTTCTCTCAAACTTATAAATTCAATCTCTTCTGATTCTTTTCCTGTTTTCCTAGCAAGCTCTTTCCTCAAAGCTATGAAAAGGGCTTCCTGTCAAGATCCTCAAAGAAATACATGTTAAGACGGAATCTCAAATGTGATGATTCTTTGCAGGTGGAACCCCAGGAAGCACAAAGATCTGAAAAAGACCTGCAAGGTAAGCTACTTACATTGGTCCTCAAAGTTCCTCTCTAATAAATTCCAGAGAACCAGAGGGACATAAAGACAGCTGGGAAGTCAGGGACGTGGCGAGGCCCAGGGTTAACAGAGCACTATCCAGGGCAAGACCGTGGAGGAGTGGGGAAAAGTTTAAAATAACTAGCGGAAGTCCATCTCTGCAAGAAGATATAGAAAACCTCTAAAACCAAAATATGTATATATATAAACTGGACCTTATTTTTACTTATGTTTTTCCCCAAATATATAGCAATCTATGCTACAGAACTGCCCCCAAAGCCTACCTGAATCTTCCTTTCCTTCTCAAGATCTACAAGTTACCTCCTGTAATTAAACGCACAGGAAAACACTAAATTCACATTAGGCGTGCTAGAGTTTTAAGGTAAGGTTTACACCTTAACTTCTGGAAATCTATACAACCACAGAGCCCCCAAGGGCAGCTCATTACCTGTCTGAGGTACTCATTCCCCTGAAAGCACAAGCCATCTCCTATTTGGTTAAATCTTATACAGGGCAGGAGGGGGACATTTTCCAGGAGGTTTTCCCAGGATGGCTTCACAGCATCTGAGAGCTAAGACAGGTGAGAAAGCAGGAGGAAAGCAGGGCGACCCGGGTCAATGTGACGTGTCACGATTGATTCGCCCTCATCTTCCTGAGTCTTTACTTCACCTTTTCCAAGGTGAGCCCACAGCAGACACATTGCTGAAGGGTCCTGGGATCACCAATTCTCGACAACACATTTACCCTCAAAACTTGCAGAAAATCCTAAAGCAGTCAACAAAGACAAAACCCATAACCAATCCTTGGCCCAATTTTGTGTTCTTCACTAGACACTGACAGGAAGTCAGAACACTATACTGAAAACGTTCCCACCAAGTTAGAATCGGTTTCCCTAATATGGCCAGGGCCTAAATATAGCCACAGTTATTTTTTTGGTTCAAAATACACTCCATTGCAGTTGTGGATGGAGGGAAACACTGGTGGGCAAATGAGCAGAGAGCATGGCAAACCGTGGCCAGGCATTTGGGGCTCTCACACCCTAGACAAGGGCTGCTCAAGCAAAGACAGTTGTAACTCATGCCCTGTTCCCTCCAGCCTTTGTCCCCCTCCACCAAGTCTGGGTTACTGGGAGGAAGAGAAGAAATTACACACCCTGAGCCTGAAGTAATTCTACAGTTCCCAGAAGCAACAGAGCATCACTAGGACCCACAGCAGTGAAAGGTATAGAATGCCCTACTCGAATTTTAACGATTCAGTTCACCCGCAGAACACGGGAGAATTTAACGAAGGTGTGTCAAGTCTTAATAATTTACCTTCCAAACAACAGCACACACCCACATACACACCATAGACACTAAATACTGGTAATATTCACAGAACTGCAACCAGGGGCTTTGTGTGCTTCCAGTGAGTGGAATTTAAGAAAAGCAAAATCTAGAGCATAAAACTTAGCCCAAAATGTATTCACAGTTTCACTTAAAACTTTTAAAAGGCTTCTTACACTAAGTCTAGACCTAGTGCAGAGAGGAAGACTTTAAACTTTTTTTGCAAGACATTTTAGCCTAAAAGTGTCAGGACTGGAAGTAGATGCTCACTAAAATACTTGCTGGAAAACAACAGTTACGGGGAAAGAAATGAACTTCTCAAGGTAAGCGTGCTGAAAGGCAATATAAGAAGGCCTCTTTTAAAAGAGCCCTTGAAAGCAGACGAGCCTAGAGATTTCAGACTGGACTGTCTGGTCACAGAGCTCGAGTAAAATCCAAGTTCAGAGACCAGACAAGCTGCTCGCTTCTCTGCGACTCTACGTCTGCCTGGCTGTAAAATGGGAATTATGGTCTTAGCCGCCGCACGAGGTTGTCGGGGAAACGAACCTAGGCACCCAAGAAATCAACCTAAGGCACCCAGGATGCCAGCGCGCGCCCCGGGCGAGTGGCGCGTCTCCGGGGGCGCGTATTGGGAGGGCAGGTCGGAGCACACACGCCCCAGCTTTGTTAGTCCCCCTCCCTCTGCCACTTCCTAGAGCATCTCGGGCCCCGCACACACCACGCCCCGCCGGCCTCCCACGAGGGGGAAACGACACGTTCCCATCCACGCGTCCGAGAACCGGTCCACCGGCCAGGGAGGAGAAGGGTGCCGCGCTCGTGCCGCCGCGCGCTTCCAAGTTCAGAGCAGAGTCACGGACACAATAGGGCTGAAGCGGCGCCCTGGCCCCCACCGCGGCCCCCAGACCCCCGGGCGGCACCCGAGGAGTGGGAGTCCCGGCAACCACGAGCGGGAAGGCGGCCCGTGACCGCGCGGACCAGGGCCTGCGGTGCCGGAGGCGGGGGCTTCGGGGCCGGCGGCGGCGGCCTGGGAGACNTATGGACCTAACAGAAGCAGTAGATACTAAGAAGAAGTGGGAAGAACACACAGAAGAACTGTACAAAAAAGAGCTTCATGACCCAGATAATCACGATGGTGTGATCACTCATCTAGAGCCAGACACCCTGGAATGTGAAGTCAAGTGGGCCTTAGAAAGCATCACTATGTACAAAGTTAGGGGAGGTGATGGAATTCCAGTTAATCTATTTCAAATCCTGAAAGACAATGCTGTGAAAGTGCTGCACTCAATATTCCAGCAAATTTGGAAGACTCAGCAGTGGCCACAGGACTGGAAAATGTAAGTTTTCATTCAAATCCCAAAGGGAATCCCTTAGGGAACACAAATCAAAACAGGATGTTCTCCTAGTGCTGGGGTAGGGCACTGTCCTCTAGGATCCATGGGATAAGCATAAATATCCAAACACGTCTGGGGTTCTGTTAGGGAGGAAAAGACAGGGACTCGATAAGCAACTGGCAACGTGCATGTACTTTCCAAGTTCACTATCTATTGTTGGTAAAGTCTGCAGTCTGACTTTATAATTAGTCAACACCTCCCCAAACCCGACATCCAGCTTCTTTATAAAGCTGTAGACAAAAACCATTTTTACATTCCCCTGACATTTTAGAATGCAATTANCAACGTGCATGTACTTTCCAAGTTCACTATCTATTGTTGGTAAAGTCTGCAGTCTGACTTTATAATTAGTCAACACCTCCCCAAACCCGACATCCAGCTTCTTTATAAAGCTGTAGACAAAAACCATTTTTACATTCCCCTGACATTTTAGAATGCAATTATTTTCGTTTATTATTTCAGCAAAGTTGTATGGATTGCCTACTCTATTTCATGTTCTAGGTATAGGTGCATGCTCTGTGTATTTATTGTATGAGTACATATATAAACTCTGTGTTACTGANACCAGCTTGAACATCTGGAAGTTCACGGTTCACGTATTGCTGAAGCCTGGCTTGGAAAATTTTGAGCATTTCTTTGCTAGCATGTGAGATGAGTGCAATTGTGTGGTAGTTTGAGCACTCTTTGGCATTGCCTTTCTTTGAGATTAAATGAAAGCTGACCTTTTCCAGTCCTGTGGGCACTGCTGAGTTTTCCCAATTTACTGGCATATTGAGTGCAGCGCTTTTACAGCATCATCTTCCAGGATTTGAAATAGCTCAATTGGAAAAAAAAGTTTGTCCTTTTCTCTTTCTCCCGACCGCTTCCCTTCTCCTCCTCCTCCTCCTCGGGGACTCCGGACTTTTTATCAACCTACCTAAGAATTGACTCTCAATATCATATATGACATATGATATATATCTGAGTAACTTTGCTTTACACCAGAAATTAACACAACATTGTAAATCAACTTCAGCTAAAAAAATGTAGGTTTCATCAGGTCACTTCTCTGCTCAGAGTATCTGAGTGATTTCCCCATTTCTTTATAGTCAAAGTTGAAGTCCTTAAAATGACCTGTGAGATCCTCTGTGTCCTGCTTCTCCAAAACTCCTCTGCCACATATCCCATATTCTCCCCAGCTTGCTTTCTCCAGGCTGGCCACACTGGCCCTCCTTGTGTTCCAGCACTTGCCTGCCTCCCTCTCCCCACCTTCCTCTCCAGCCCTCCTCCACCTCCTTAGCAGTTGGTATGTGCCTCAGATGGTCTTTCCACTGCATCAATATAGCTCATTCCCTCACTTCTTTAGGCATTGCCTTTCCAAGGAGTCCTCCCCTGACTGCTCTCTGCAGAACTACACTCCCTTAGAAGTAGAACTAATGGGTAAAAGAAAATAAGCATTTGAGTTCTGATAAACCTTAGAATATGACCAAATTACTTTCACTAATAATGCATAGGGCTTCCCTGGCGGCTCAGAGGTTAAAATGTCTGCCCGCAATGTGGGAGTCCTGGGTTCAATCCTTGGGTCAGGAAGACCCCCTGGAGAAGGAAATGGTAAGCACACAAGTTTCCCATAGAGCCTGGCCAGTGGAGGCTATTAAGAGCTTTTAAATCTTTTGACAATCACAATGTTATTTAATTTGTGTTTCTTTCCTCATGTGAGAATTTGAATATCAGTATAAGAGCCATTTGAATTTCCATTTCTGAGAACTGTATGTACATATTCCTCATCCACTTTTCTAAAAGTATTGTTCTTATTCTTATTGATGTGTAGAAACTCTTTGTACATTACAGAAATGAGTACTTGGTTTGTGATCATAGCTAGAATTCTCAACTACAAATTGACATTTTTAAACAAGGGTTATATCATGTGCTGCTGCAGCTGTTGACCTTCAGTTCTGTTCAGTCGCTCAGTGTCCGACTCTGCGACCCCATGAATAGCAGCACGCCAGGCCTCCCTGTTCATCACTATCTTTCGGAGTTCACTCAGACTCATGTCCATCGAGTCCATGATGCCACCCAGCCATCTCATCCTTGGTCATCCCCTTCTCCTCCTGCCCCCAATCCCTCCCAGCATCAGAGTCTTTTCCAGTGAGTCAACTCTACTCATGAGNCCTGTTCATCACTATCTTTCGGAGTTCACTCAGACTCATGTCCATCGAGTCCATGATGCCACCCAGCCATCTCATCCTTGGTCATCCCCTTCTCCTCCTGCCCCCAATCCCTCCCAGCATCAGAGTCTTTTCCAGTGAGTCAACTCTACTCATGAGGTGGCCAAAGTACTGGAGTTTCAGCGTTAGCATCATTCCTTCCAAAGAAATCCCAGGGTTGATCTCCTTCAGAATGGACTGGTTGGATCTCCTTGCAGTCCAAGGGACTCTCAAGAGTCTTCTCCAACACCACAGTTCAAAAGCATCAATTCTTTGGCGCTCAGCCTTCTTCACAGTCCAGCTCTCACATCCATACATGACCACAGGAAAAACCAGAGCCTTGACTAGACGGACCTTAGTCGGCAAAGTAATGTCTCTGCTTTTGAATATACTATCTAGGTTGGTCATAACTTTTCTTCCAAGGAGTAAGCGTCTTCTAATTTCATGGCTGCAGTCACCATCTGCAGTGATTTTGGAGCCCAAAATATAAAGTCTGACACTGTTTCCAGTTTCCCCATCTATTTCCCATGACCATGAAGTGATGGACCTTCAGCACTCCCTGAAAGGAGTTCAGTGTGGAGATCAGAAATGAGGCACTCTCTGTGCTAGGAAAAACTGGCAGAAAAGGCCTTCACAGAGTTAAGTATTTTCAGGAGATGATTTTATGAGCCCGATGGATGGTTGCATTTCGTACCTAGAAAAGCGCTAAAATCATTGACAGAGACATCTGCTTCCTCTGCCAAAATGTGTGCTTGATTGTGTACCCTTTTCCACCAGAGTCATATATAACACTGACCTCTCCCCCTACCTCTTTGGATCAGTTTCTCAGAGCTGTCTTACATGCTCTCTCCCAGGCTATAGTCCTCATTTTGCCCCAAATAAAACTTACCTCGCAACTCTCACATTGTGTATTTCTTTTCAGTCGACAAAATAAAATAACTCCAGTTTATCATTTGCTTTTTACTTTATTTATGGTAGGTTTTTCTATACAGAATTTTTAAAAGTTGAAAGTTTATTTCATTAATATTTTCTTTTATGGGTTCTGAGTATTGTGTCATAAGAGCCCTCTCCCATTTGAGGTAACTTTTGTCTTTTTCTTTACATGTGCATCTTTTATACATCTGGAATTCATTTGGGTATAAGATGTAAGAAAGATGTCTGACTTTGCTGTTTTTCTAGATGAACCCCTGTCTGCCTCCACACCATTTAGCTCCTTGTTTTCTTTGTTGACATGAAACGCCACCCAGAAGATTCTAGGGCAGACTTTGGTGCTTCTGAGCTAAGGTTGAGGTAATAGTGTTTCCTCTTTGCGAAACCTCTCTAGGCAGGCAGAGACCTCAAACTCACACTGCTGAGAACTGCAAACAAGTCAGACCTGTCACATGCTGTGAGCCCACACCCAGAACAGGCACGTGTGATGTCTCCAAATTGCAGCCTGAAACGCTGTGAGCACATGATTTTCATCTAGTTAGTTTCTCCCCCCCACACACAGTCTCACTAATAATGTCAGAAGTTGGCAGCGAATAGTCACGTGGTTTCAGTTGTTCGTTTTGCAGACTTACACCCTCAACCTGTGAGGAAGACCTATACTTAAACCTGCCAAGTACTCTGAGCTATGGAGAAGAAAGGTATTGTGGAATCCTTGTGCTACCTTTTAGATTCCAAGCATGTTATTGTGACATCAACATTTAGGCTTAATGAAGCTTTATTTCAATTTTTATAAATTAATTCCTCTGTGTTCAGCTAGCTATGAAATGAGGCCACTGAGTGTGGATTCTAAGGGGTGAAGTTTTGGAGGATGGGATGAAATTTTTCATGTTTGGTGATTATGAGACCACTGAAGCCAGTTTACCTGGATTCTATCCACAAGGGTGCTTTTTTTTAAACCAGGACAATACAACTATTGTTCAGTGATAATTATATCGATAATGTTGACACTAAGATACTATGATATTCTGCTCTACCTTTTCAATGAAGTTCTGAATCATCAAAAATGATTATTAGAAATACAATTTAAGTTTCAAGGTTATTTATTGGCTTGTGATCCTTAAGGGTTAGGAGTTTTGTTTAAGATACAGATAAGAGTGAGTTTAATCCTGATTCTTCCACCTTTTATCTGAGTAACTTTGAGCAAGTAACCCAACTTCCGTAAGCCTTAATTTCCTCATATATAAAATGGTGTTAGTAATAGTACTTATTATTATAGGGATTAATAAGAAAATCCATTTAAAGCACAAATAAGGTACTTCTTTCCTATCTGACTGGCAAATATCAAGAAGATTAATAACACCTTTGGTGGTGAGAGTCTGGTGGAGACAGATACTCTCATACATTGCTTGGGGGAATGTAAATGTATCCAAACACCACACAAAACAATTTGGCAATATCTAACAATATTTATCAAATACATATACATACCTCTGACAAGCATTCCTCTAGCTGGAATTTATTAAATAGATAGATATATTTGTAAATGAGCAAACTGATAACTGTATACAAATATTTAATGCAGCACTGTTATAATAAGGATAGAGTGGAAAAAAACTAAATTTCCATCTATAAAGGTTTGTTCTGATGGACTCATGCAATCAAATATCATGCTGTAATAAATAACGAGGAAATATTTATGTCACCAAATGGGATATTTGCAGGATATACTGCTAATCAGAAGCAACAAGATGTAGAAGAGTATGTAAAAACAGGATGGAAATAAAGAAACACACACACACATATTTGTTTGTATAATCACAAAAAAGCTCAAGAAAAACTCTCAAGAAAAGAATAGCACTGATTTCCTCTAAAGCTGCAATTTCCTGGTGGAAATTTTTAAAGAATTTATTGAGTGTCCAGATAACTTTTCAGTAAATATCTTTTCTGTCTTTTGATTGTACTCTTTGAATGTGTAACTTATTTTTTTAAATTTGTTTTAATTGGAAGATAACTGCTTTATAATATTATTGGTTTCTGCCATATATCAACAGGAGTCAGTCATAGGTATACATATGTCCCCCTCCCTCTTGAACCGCCCTCCCACCCCTCTAGGCTGTCACAGAACACCAAGTGTGTGCTCACTGCATCACACAGCAAATTCCCACTGGCTATCTATTTTACATATGGAGATGAATATGTTTCCAGGCTACACTCTCAACTAATCCCACCCTCTCCTTCCCCCAAGGTGCCCACAAGTCTGTTCTCTGTCTGCCTCTCCATTGCTGCCCTGCAAATAGCTTCATCAGTACCATCTTTGTAGATTCCATATATATATGCATTAATATATGATATTTGTCTTTCTCTTTCTGACTTACTTCACTCTGTTTAATGTGCAGTTTACTTTTTCAAAAGTAAGTAAAGTATACAGAACACTTATGACACATCAGCATGCAACAAATATTAGTGCTTTTTAAAAATTTCAACTTAACGACAACTGATTATCTTCCACTAAAATAAAGCAACATGGATGGACTTACAGATTGTCATACTGAGTGAAGTAAACCAGAAGGAAAAATACCACGTGACATTCTTTATATGTAGAATCTAAAAAGACATGATACAAATGAACTTATTTACAGAACAGAAACAGACTCACAGACAGAGAATGAACGTTTGGTTGGCGGGGGCGGGGGA
>SJYV01016703.1:165310-222940 GCA_006410875.1 Neotragus pygmaeus | reverse complement strand
CAGACCCAAAGACAGAGAATGAACGTTTGGTTGGCGGGGGGGGGGGAGAAGGATGGGAGGGAGGGATAGTTAGGGAGTTAGGGATGGACATGACACACGGCTATATTTAAAATGCGTGACCAACATGGACCTACTGTAGAGCACAGAGAACTCTGCTCAATATGTAGCAGCCTGGATGAACGGGGAGTTTCAGGAAATTGATTGAGATTATTGAGTTTGAGAGAATTGATACATGTATATGTATGGCTGAGTCCTTTTGCTGTTCAACTGTACTATCACAACACTGTTAACTGGCTGTACTCCAAGACAAAATAAAAAGTTAAAACTTTTTTCATTTAAAAAAATAAAATTTCAATTTAATGTTAATTAACTCTCTTCCACTAAAATAAAGATGCCCAAAGAATTTTAAAATCAGCTGTTTAAAATTTTAAATACTACAAATTTCATAATATACAAATAATGTTAAACAATAAAATGTGCCTTACTATAAATTATGAAGGGGCTTCTTTCAGCTCATAAAGTCCCACAATCTGAGTTCGTTATCATTTACATTTTTCATAAAGTTGTTAAAATATCTGGGTTTTTTTTTCCCCTAAATCATCATCAATATATTTATTTGAGGGAGAAAGGGTCAAATCTTATTAGGGTCAAATCTTATTATATATGTATTTATTTAGGCTGTGCTGGGTCTTCATTACTGAAGAAAGTCGTTCAGTCATGTCCGACACTTTGCAACCCCATGGACTGTAGCCTACCAGGCTCATTCTGTCCATGGGATTCTCCAGGCAAGAATACTGGAGTGGGTCGCCATTTCCTTCTCCAGGGGATCTTCCAGACCCAGGGATTGAACCCAGGTTTCCCGCATTGTAGGCAGACGCTTTACCGTCTGAGCCACCGGGGAAGTTCATTACTGAGCCTGGGCTTTCTCTACATGTGCTGAGCCATGGCTACTCTTCACTGAAGTGCACGGAGTTCTCACTGTGGAGGCTTCTTTTTCTGCATAGAGCACAGGCTGTAGTCACATGCATTTCAGTAGTTGTGGCACACAGGCTTACTGCTCCACAGCGTGTGGGATCTTCCCTGACTGAGGACTGAATCTATGTTCCTTGCACTGGCAGGCAGATCACTCTCCACTGTACCACCAGGGAAGTCCCAGGACCTTTACATTGGATAGGACTAGAGTCACGATCTGCCTAACACTTGGGTATTCACAACTGCATAGGTAACCATATCCTGCACGAAAGGCATCACCATTAAACAGACAAGCATCTGACGAGAGGGCCATGTTCTGAGCAGTCACATGATTTCCATTCAGAAGGTGCCGCCACTGTGGAGAAAAATGACGTGAGCTTCCAGCAAAGACCTGGACAGGCTGGTGGCCTTGTGAAAGGGGATCACATTCTATTTACAAAGCAAGAGAGCAAAGGTCCCAGCTGGCCAGCAGGATCAGAGCCGGGGCCAATCCCAGAGATGTAAATGGGGGAGGTGGCACCTGACCTCACAACACTTTGCTCATCCAACTTGGGCCTCCACAAGCCATTCTCTGGTCCCCTGCACAAAACAGGCTTAGGAAATGTGCAAATTAGGGGATTCTGCCCCAATTCCCCAGCCCTACCCCAACTTCCTGGGTCTCAGTTCAGTTCAGTCCAGTTCAGTCGCTCAGTCGTGTCCGACTCTTTGCGACCCCATGAATTGCAGCATGCCAGGCCTCCCTGTCCATCACCAACTCCTGGAGTTCATTCAGACTTGCATCCATCGAGTCAGTGATGCCATCCAGCCATCTCATCCCCTTCCCTTCCTGCCCCCAATCCCTCCCAGCATCAGAGTCTTTTCCAATGAGTTAACTCTTCACATGAGGTGGCCAAAGTACTGGAGTTTCTGTCATTAATCCACTGGTCGCAGCTTCAACCCCACCCAACCCTGCTTCCAGAGAGGCATAGGGGGAATATAGAAACCAGAGTCCAGCCAGTCTGGAGCACTTCTAAGTGCTGCTCCGTTGGTCTGACAGGTGCCTGGAAATGATCAGGCCTCACCACAGTGGCCAGGCTCAGACAGCGTGGTTTTTTGGGTGATTTGTGAACTGAACTGAACTCTCTTTGTTGTCATTGTTATTCAGTCACTCAGTTGTATCTAACTCTTTGCAATCCTATGAACAGTAGCACGCCAGGTTTCCCTGTCCTCCACTATCTTCTGGAGTTTGCTCAAACTCATGTCCATTGAGTTGGTGATGCCATTTAACCATCTCTTCCTCTGTTGTCCCCTTCTCCTCCTACCATCAATCTTTCCCAGCGTCTGGGTCTTTTCCAGTGAGTTGGCTCTTCAACTGAGGTGGCCAAAGTATTAGAGCTTCAGCTTCAGCATCAATCTTTTCAATGAACATTCAGGGTTGATTTCCTTTAGGATTGACTGGCTTGATCTCTTTGAAGTCCAAGGGACTCTCAAGAGTCTTCTCCAACACCATTGTTCAAAAGCATCAATTCTTTGGCATTCAGCCTTCTTTATGGCCCAACTCTCACATCCATATGTGACTACTGGAAAAAACCATAGCTTTGACTATACAGACCTTTGTTGGCAAAGAAATGTCTCTACTTTTTAATATGCTTTCTAAGTTTGTCATAGTTTTTCTTCCAAGGAGCAAACATCTTTTAATTTCATGACTGCAGTTACCATCAGCAGTGATTTTAGAGCCCAAGAAAATAAAGTATATCACTGATTCTATTTTTTCCCCATCTATTTGCCATGAAGTGATGGAACTGGACACTATGATCTTAGTTTTTTGAATATTGAGTTTTAAGCCAGCTTTTTCACTCTCCTTTTACCTTCATCAACACACTCTTTACTTCCTTTTCCCACTCTGCTCTAAGGATGGTGTCATCTGCATATCTGAGGTTGTTGATGTTTCTCCTGGCAGTCTTGATTCCAGCTTGTAATTCATCTGGCCCAGCATTTCACATGATGTGCATTCTGCAAGTAAGTTATAAGGAGGGTGGCAATTACAACCTTGATGTACTCCGTTCACAATTCTGAACCAGTCCATTGTTCCGTGTCCGATTCTAACTGTTGCTTCTTGACCTGCAGACACATTTCTCAGAATGTAGGCAAGATGGTCTGGTATTCTTATCTCTTTAAGAATTGTCCACAGTTTGTTGTGATCCACACGGTAAAAGGCTTTAGCACAGTCAATGAAGCAGAAGTTTTTCTGGAGTTCTCTTGCTTTTTCTATGATCCAATGGATGTTGGCAATTTGATCTCTGGTTCCTCTGCCTCTTCTAAATCCAGCTTGAACATCTGGAAGTTCACGGTTCACGTATTTTTGAAGACTAGCTTGAAAGATTTTGAGCATTACTTGCTGGCATGTTTAATGAGTGCAACTCTGTGGTAGTTTGAGCATTCTTTGGCACTGTCTTTCTTTGGGATTGGAAAGAAAACTGACCTTTTCCAATCCTGTTGCCACTGCTGAGTTTTCTAAATTTGCTGACATATTGAATGCAGCACTTTAATAGCATCATCATTTAGGATTTGAAATAGCTCAGCTGGAATTCCATCACCTCTACTAACTTTGTTCTTAGTGATGCTTCCTAAGGCCCACTTGACTTTATACTCACACTGCAGGACATCTGTCTTTAGGTGAGTGATCACACCATTGTGGTTATCTGTGTCATTAGTACCTTTTCTGTATAGTTCTTCTGTGTATTCTAGCCACCTCTTCTTAATATCTTCTGCTTCTGTTAGGTCTATACCATTTCTGTCCTTTATTATGCCCACCTTTGCATGAAATGTACCCTTGGTATATCTTATTTTCTTGAAGAGAGCGCTAGTCTTTCCCATTCTAGTGTTTTTCTCTATCAGTTTGAATTGTTCGCTTAAGAAGGCCTTGTAAAGTAAAATAAAATAAAATAAAAATTAAAAAAAATAAAATAAATTTGCAAAAAAAAGAAAAAAAAAAGAAGGCCTTCTTATCTCTCCTGGCTATTCTTTAGAACTCTGCATTCAGATGGATATATTTTTCCTTTTCTCCTTTGTTTTTTGGTTCTTTTCTTTTCTCAGCTATTTGTAAGGCCTCCTCAGAAAACCATTTTGTCTTTTTGCATTTCTTTTTCTTGGGAATGGTTTTATCATCACCTCCTGTACAATGTTACGAACCACCATGCATAGTTCTTCAGGCACTCTGTGTATCAGATCTAATCCCTTGAATCTATTTGTCACCCCCACTGTATAATCATAAGGGATTTGACTTAGGTCATACCTGAAAGGCCTAGTGGTTTTCCCTACTGTTTTCAATGTAAGTCTGAATTTTGCAATAAGGAGTTCATGATCTGAACTACAGTCAGCTCCTGGTCTTGCTTTTGTGATTATAGAACTTCTCTATCTTCAGCTGCAAAGAATATAACCAATCTGATTTTGATATTGGCCATCTAGGGTGATTGCTATCACCAGTGCATTGTCTTGGCAAAATTCTGCTGGGGTTTGCCTGCTTCATTTTGTATTCCAAGGCCAAAGGTGCTTGTTACTCCAGGTATCTCTTCACTTCTTGCTTTTGTATTCCAGTCTCCTATGATGAAAAGGACATCTGTTTTTGGTGTTAGTTCTAGAAGGCCTTGTAGGTAAGTCTTCATATAAGCATTCAACTTCACTTTCTCCATCATTAGTGGTTGGGGCATAGACTTAGATTACTCTGATATTGAATGATTTGCCTTGGAAATGAACAGAGATCCTTCTGTTGTTTTCACATGATTCATTTTACTTCAGGACAAAGCACGATCCTGATGCCACCCAGCAGAAAAGCACACTGGAGCCTCAGACGTGCTGGCCTTGCACACTCAGGTCCTTCCAGCAATGGATCCAGGAATGAAACACTGGGGAGTGAGCAGGGAACCTGGCATGCAACCCACAGTCATTCACGGCCATGAGATCGCTGAGCAGCAGGAAGGGGTAGGTCAACATGCTGACTGAGACCCCCATCACAAATTTAGGGTGGCTCCAGATGGCCAGGGGCTGGCTGAACTGGGAACCTGGATTGTGGTCTCAATGCCCAGCCCTCCTGGGGTATCCCTCATGCAGTCACCCGCCAGGTAGGCATTGATGAAGTGGCGAGCAGGTCCACAGGAAAACCTCATCTCCCAGGAGTTGAGGGGTTAAGCCCTTAGAGAATCCTAGCAGCCCCTCTTCTGTGAGAATCTTCCCCATGGGGCTCAACTCTGGGCTGTTCTTGGCCCTCTGTCCATAGAACCAACTGTGCAGCTCATGGAGATGATAAGCAGAGGGACAGGCCAGCATGCGGGACACGACCTGCACTGGCGTCTCTAGGGGTCTCCTTCACCACTTCCGTTCAGAGAAGTCCTTTGTCATCTGTGCTGGAAACCATCTCCATCTCAGCCAGAGGAAAAGCATTCCTCATACCATCCAGGTAATGGTGGGGAGGGTGGCAGACATCAGCCAGGGGCTCAGGCCTGGGAACAGCCTAGCTTCCCATCTGCTTGCACAGAGTCCGCAGTGTAGATGAGGAAGATTGGTGGGCAGAGGACCTTCCTCCTGATGGTGGGACCACTCATGACCTATCTGGATAGGAGACTTCACATAGAGCAGTGGGTTCCTGAGCACTGCCTCACCCAGCACTGGGAAAAGAGCCTCAGTGGCCTGGGTGTTTTCCCTGGAGCCCAGCCTCATGGATGCACCACAGGTGTGGGGTATGTGCTGGGGTGTCAGTGGCAGATGCGGAGCCTGGGCCTGCATCCACGCTGATACTCTGTCTCAGCTCTTTCTTGGGCTCCCCACCTCCCATAACTATCTGGTAACTGAGCACAAAAGAATTGACGCTTTTGAACTGTGGTGATGGAGCAGACTCTGGAGAGTCCCTTGGGCTGCAAGGAGATCAAACCAGTCAATCCTAAATGAAATCAACCCTGAATATTCACTGGAAGGACTGATGCTGAAGCTGAAGGTCCAATACTTTGGCTATCTGATGTGAAGAGCTGACTCATTAGAAAAGACCCTGATGCTGTGGAAGATTGAAGACAGGAGAAGGGAATAACAGAGGATGAGATGGTTGAATGGCATTACTGACTCAGTGGAACATGAGTTCAAGCAAACTCCAGGAGATGGTGAAGGACAGGGAAGCCTGGTCTGCTGCAGTTCATGCGGTCACAAAGAGTCAGAGATGACTTAGTGACTGAACAAAAACAACAGTTTTAAAAATCTACTAAATGTCCACTGACAGAGGAATAGATACAGAAGATGTGGTACATATACACAATGGAATATTACTCAGCCTAAAAAGAATGAAATTATGCTAGGCAGAGAAAGACACATACTACATAATATCATGTATACATAGATTCTTTAAAAATGGTACAAATGAACTACTTACAAAATAGAAATATAGAAAACAAATTTATCATTACCAAGGTGGACAGTAGGGGAGGGATAAATTGAAAGATTTGGATTAACATATACATAATACTATACATAAAATAGATAAGAACCTGCTGTGTAGCACATGGAACTGTACTCAGTACCCTTTAATGGCCTATACTGGAAAAGAATATAAAAGAGTGGATACATGTATATGTATAACTGACTTTGCTGTATAGCAGAAACTAAAACATTGTAAATCAACTATTTGTTGTTCATTGTTCAGTTGCTCAGTCATGTCTGACTCTCAGTGACCCCACAGACTGCAGCACTCCAGGCTTCCCTGTCCATCACCAACTCCCAGAGCTTACTCAAACTCATGTCCATTGAGTTGGTGATGCCATCCAATCATCTCACTTTCTGTCGTCCCCTTCTCCTCCAGCCTTCAATCTTTCCTAGCATCAATGTCTTTTCCAAAGAATCGGCTCCTCACAACAGGTGACCAAAGTATTGGAACTTCAGCTTCAGCATCAGTCCCTCCAATGAGTATTCAGGATTGATTTCCTTTGCATTGAAAAGTATTGATCTCCTTGCAGCCCTAGGGACTCTCAACAGTCTTCTCCAACACTACAGTTCAAAAGCATGAATTCTTTGGGGGCTCAGCCTTCTTTGTGGTCCAACTCTCACATCCATACATGACTACTGGAAAAACTATAGCTTTGACTATATGGACCGTTGTTGGCAAAGTATTGTCTCTGCTTTTTAATACACTGTTTAGGCTTGTCATAGCTTTTCTTCCAAGAAGCAAGTGTCTTTTAATTTCATGGCTGCAGTCACCATCTATAGTGATTTTGGAGCCCAAGAAAGTAAAGTCTGTCACTGTTTCCATTTTTTTCCCCATTTATTTGCCATGAAGTGATGGGACTGGATGCCATGATCTCAGTTTTCTGAATGTTGAGTTTTAAGCCAGCTTTTTCACTCTCCTCTTTCGCCTTCATCAAAAGGCTGTTTGGTTCCTCTTTGCTTTGTGCCATAAGACTGGTGTCATCTGTATATCTGAGGTTATAAATCCTCTTGGAGGAAGTCCCTGTTAGCTCCACTGTAGATCCACTGAGCTGATGATCCACAAACTGGAGAACAATTATAAGAAAGAGGTTCTTGCCCTGTTGGAAAAGTTCTAGGGCCCACAACAGATTTCCCAACCTGGGAATTCAGCAAAGAGACTGAGAACCCCCAGGGAATTTGACTTTGAAGGCTGGTGGGATTTGATTTCAGAACTTCCACAGGACTGGGGAAACAGACTCTTGGAGGGCAGAGCAAAACCTTGTGTGCACCGGACACAGAAGGAGCAGTGACCCCACAGGAAACTGAGCCAGACTTGCCTGTGAGTGTTTGGGAGTTTCCAGCAAAGGTGTGGGTGACAGTGGCCTGCCACGGGGTCAGGGGCCCTGACTACAACAGTCCTGGGAGCTGCAGTGTGCTGGCATAAGTCCTTTTGAAGGAAGTTGCCATTACTGCCATTGCCCCTACTATAGTTTGGCCTTAGGCCAAACTACAGGGAAGGAACACATGCCCACCCATTAGCAGAAAATTGGATTAAAGATTTACTGAGCCCACCAGAGCAAGACCCAGTTGTCCCCACAGCCAGTCCCTCCCATCAGGAAGCTTCCATAAGCCTCTTATCCTCATCCATCAGAGGAAAGACAGAATGAAATCAACTATACTCCAATAAAAATTAATTATTAAAAAAAAAAAACCTCCTTAGGCAAAGAGCATGACTAGAAGGAAAAGTTTTCCACATACAAATGAAAATTTCTCATGAGTTAGTCTTTGAACAATTAAGAGCTTGGTATTATTTAAACTTCTCTCAAACATTATTAGATTTTGGAGAAGGAATGAAAATACTGTGTGTACTCTAGAATTATGTATTTATATATAGCCAAGTTTTACTTATAGTTGTGTTTTGAGCAAATCTGTGTGAAATTGTGAGTACATGGAGAATTCTGTTTGCCTTTGATATATTTAGACCATCATACTGCACTAGTTTTTTCCTCAATGAACTGAACATCAAGGTCTTACTCTTACCAGATGTTCTGCATATTAACCTTTCATTATGATTAACCTAGATAGCATATTGAAAAGCAGAGACATTACTTTGCTGACTAAAGTCCGTCTAGTCAAGGCTATGGTTTTTCCTGTGGTCATGTATGGATGTGAGAGCTGGACTGTGAAGAAGGCTGAGCGCCGAAGAATTGATGCTTTTGAACTGTGGTGTTGGAGAAGACTCTTGAGAGTCCCTTGGACTGCAAGGAGATCCAACCAGTCCATTCTGAAGGAGATCAGCCCTGGGATTTCTTTGGAAGGAATGATGCTAAAGCTGAAACTCCAGTATTTTGGCCGCCTCATGTGAAGAGTTGACTCATTGGCAAAGACTCTGATGCTGGGAGGGATTGGGGGCAGGAGAAGGGGACGACAGAGGATGAGATGGCTGGATGGCATCACTGACTCGATGGACATGAGTCTGAGTGAACTCCGGGAGTTGGTGATGAACAGGGAGGCCTGGCGTACTGCGATTCATGGGGTCGCAAAGAGTCGGACACGACTGAGCGACTGAACTGATGTTTTCCCCCATGCTTTGGGAATAACAGCTTCTCTTCCTTCTGTGGCTTTTAATTTCTTAAATGGAAATCACTTTTAGGCCATGCTATATGTATAATATTAACAGGTGTCCACAGACTCTAGTCTTTTAGCCTGGTGAAGTATTTTCTGGAATTTAAGAAGACTTAGATCGAATCACACCTCCCCTATAAAATTGTTAGAGATCTCCAAAGTCTAATATTCCATTTTTTCCTCACAGTGTCTTGAGTATAATACATATTATTATTTATATGCATTATTACACATAAATTGTACATCTATTATCATGATTTGTCTCTTTTAGAAAACAGTGAACTCCTTAAAAACAGCAACTCTGTTGTTCTTATAACTATATGCTAGCCCAGCAGGTATTAGGTACTCAGTAATGTTGGCTGAATAACGACAATTCTTTCCCAGTAGATGTTGTACTGCTAATGGAACTACTTCAGCAAATATTATCACTCTATTATATCTGAGTATCTTATTAGCTATAAAAGTAAATCAAACGAATAGAGTCCTCATCCAACATGTATCAAGATTCTGAGTACAGAGGAATTCTATTTTCCTAGATCTAGTTGCAATTTAGCTGTGTACTAGATAATTATGATCTAAATTCTCCATTTGAAACTTAAAAGCTTTTTTATTTTTTTAATGACCTGAATACTCGGCCTCTTTTCAACAGTGTGATCCAATAGTTACTTTTAAGGGAATATTCAAGAAGCGACTGAGTCTGTTGGCTCATTTTTTTTTCTGAAAAGCAACGATGATAAAACTGTCATCACTAATGACAAAAACAAAATTGTTACTATTGGCAGATATTCCCAAACATCCAGATAGAGGAAGAGCAATGCCCTTGGGGACCTAGGAGGCATGTTTCATGGCCTGACAGCTCGACACCATGGTCTTGGGACACTTCTTTAATGTCTTGTACTCCATTTCCTCCTCTGTGAAAAGGGATCCAAACACCAGCCTCACAGTTTTATATTAACAGTAAAAGCTGACCTTTTTTGGATGATGCTCTGTTGCATGAATTTATGGAGCAATCATCAGAGTTCCAGGATTTAAATAGATCCACCTTTGTGATCTGAAAAAAAATCAAAACCCTCTCTGAAACCTTTCTTCTTAGCAAGGTGAGATATTCCATTCTGTGGGCAAAAGTACAAAGTCAGCTCTTTGCTTCTGGTGTGCAGTCCAGGGTACTTGAATGTCTCTTCTCTCAACTTCATAGATATCCTTCCTTTCCCATTGTTGCTTGTCAAATCTTGATGATGAAGCCACTGCACAGCCCCAAAGCCTAACTGAAATCACAAAACAATCAGCAGGAATTGTATAAAGAATATGATAACCATTAAACCTAGCTTCACTAAACATAATCAAATTCAAAGTCCTTCAAATTTGAATTCTAGGAACCTCTTCCCTTCAATAGATAGTACTGTTCTGGCCACCTGTAAAAATGACATAACAGTATGTTCGTTTATTTGTTTTTGAGAAAGAATTCGGAAGTAGTTCATTTTGTGTTTTTGGTATTATCAGGAATCCTTTAGTCAAATACAGATGTGAGAGTTGTACAATAAAGAAGACAGAGTGCCGAAGAATTAATGTTTTTGAATTGTGGTCCTGGAGAAGACTCTTGAGAGTACCGTGGACTGTAAGGAGATCAAGCCAGTCAACGTCCTTAAGGAAATCAAACCTGAATATTCATTGGAAGGACTGATGCTGAAGCTTAAGCTCCAATACTTTGGCCATCTGAGGTGAAGAGCCGACTCATTCGAAAAGCCCCTGATGCTGGGAAAGAGTGAAAGTAGGAGGAGACGGGAATGACAGAGGATGAGATGGTTAGATGGCATCACTGACTCAATGGACATGAGTTTGAGCAAACCCAGGGAGATGGTGAAGGAGAGGGAAGCCTGGCGTGCTGCAGTCCATGGAGTTGCAAAGAGTTGGATATGACTGAACAACTGAATGGCAACAACACATTCTATAGATAGAGAATAACTTACAAAATGTATAGGAGCCTAAACTGCTTTATAATATCAGGTCAACACTGCGTTATGCAAGAATAAACCAAGTCCAGCACTAACGTCATGAGGAGCTCAAGACCCTTTACATACATATCTTGGTGTTTCTTACACAATATTTAAAACTTATAGGTTTAAAGATAGAGTGTTAGGTTTTATCTTTCTAGTATTGGGTTGGTCAAAATGTTTGTTCATTTTTTTCTGAAGATGACTCTAGTAGTGCTTAGTTGTCTTTAACTTCATTGAAAACAATTTTGTTAAATTGTATGTGACCACTCTCATATTAGCATGCATTAAAAAAAAACTTATAAAAATTGGTGAATTTTTGTGTACCTATTTCAAGATTGAAGATGGAAGAAAAAAGCAACATATTGGCATAAAAGCTTTATTATTTCAAGAAAGCTAAAAATATAACTGAAACACACAAAAAAGATTTGTGTAGTGAATGAAGAAGGTGCTGTGACTGGTCAAACATGGCAAAAGTGGTTTTTGAAGTTTCATGATAGAGATTTCTCTCTAGATAACACTTCATGGTCGGGTAAGCCAGTTGAAGTTGACAGCAATCAAATCATTAATTGAGAACAATCAATATTATACCATGCGGGAGAGAGCTGACATAGTACCCAAATCAAGAGCTGAAAATAATATGCACAAACTTGGTTATATTATTAATGATTGCTTTGATATTTGGTTTCCACACAAGTGAAAAAAAGCCTTCTTGACTGTATTTCTGCATGCGATTCTCTACTTAAAGGTAATGAAAATGTTCTGCTTTTAAACTATATTGTGATGGGTGATGAAAAGTGGATAATGCACATAATGTTGTGAAATAGCGTTTTTCCTGCCGTATCTGTAAATAAGGATGTCATAGCCATCAGCTATCCTTGGCCTTCCAAAGGTAAATTTCTGGGCCTGGAGTGCCCCCAGGAAGAACAACGCCTGCTATGTGGCAGTCAGCGATCCACCTCAAGCTGCCACTCCTCGCTACACCAAACAAGAAACTAAGGATGCAAAAAATCAAATCACAAGATACTGATCCAGATAACTGAGATACACATAAAAGAAATGATTTCAGTAAGCCCAGACTCATACATCTTCCCATACATAAAAAAAACCCCACTAAATTCCTTAACTTGAAATATCTGGTTTTCCTTAATTAATAATAATCATTTGATGTTCAGACTACCTGCCTCTTGTTACAAACCTGATTCACCCTACCCCTGCGCCCTCGGAACAGTTCCCTCAGGGTCACTTGAAATGCTGTCTGTTGGGGTTAAAGTCCTAAAATTGCCACCAAACAAAACATAACTCACAACATTTAGGTCTTGACTATTTTTTACCTTAGCAATGTGGAACATGGATTCCCTGGTGGTCCAGTGATCCAACTACTGAGCCCATGCACTGCAGTCACTGAAGGCTTTGCACCTAGAACCTGTGCTCTGCAACAAGAGAAACCAGCCACTGTGATGAGAAGCTCACACACCACAGTGAAGAGTAGCCGCCACTTGCCACAACTAGAGAAAGTTTTTGTGCAGCAACAAAGACCCAGCACAGCCAAAACTAATAAAAGACATTTTTAAAATAATGTGGAACAGAAGAGATTGTGAGTTAAGCAAAATGAAACACCACCAACCACACCAAAGGCCAGTATTCGTCTAAAGAAAGTGATATTGTGTACATGGTGGGATTGAAAGGGAGTCCTCTATTATGAACTCCTTCTGGAAGACCGAAGGATTAATTCCACCAAGTACTACCCTTAGACCAACTGAAGGCACTTCATGAAAAGTGTCCTGAAGTAGTCAACAGAAAACACATAATCTTCCATCAGGATAACTCAAGGCAGCATATTTCTTTGATGACCAGGCAAAAACTGTTATAGCTTGGCTGTGAATTCATCCCCTGCATTCACTGGGCCTTTGAATTTCCATTTATTTTGGTTTTTACAAAATTCTCTTAATGGAAAAATTTTCAATTCCCTGGAATACTGTAAAAGGCACCTGGTATTAATAGTCACTCAGTTGTGTCTGATTCTTTGTGACCTCACGGACCGTAGCCAGCCAGGCTCCTCTGTCCATGGGATTTTCTCAACAGCGATAGTGGAGTGGGTTGCCATTCCCTTCTCCAGGGGATCTTTCTAACTCAGGGATTGAATGTGGGTCTCCCACATTGCAGGCAGATTCTTTACTGTTTAAGCCACAGAGCTCTGGCTTGCTATTAATAGTTTTTTGCCCAATAAGAGAGAAAGTTTGGGTAAGATGGAGTCATGAAGTTGAGTGAAAAGTGACAAAAGGTAGTGGAACCAAACAGTGAATATATTGTTCAATAAAGTTTTTGGTGAAAATGAAAAATGTGTCTTTTATTTTTACTTAAAAAACCAAAGCAAATTTTTGACCAACCCGATACATTCTGAATTGGCTTTGGAGTCACACTGGGCAACTTTTGTGACCTCACTGGCACTTATTTGTCTGATAATAGGATGTTAATGTCCCCATGACACAGTTAAGTTGAAGACTGAGTAACACTAATTGTGTAAAGCACTTAGCACAGAGCCTGGCCCGTGGCAGTGAGCAGGAGGTGCTGGTTATTATTTTTGTGATAATTATAAAATCCATGTCGACGAAGTCCTTTTAGATAAATGTAAACTCGATTTCAACAGTGGTTTTTTGGTTCACATCAGTGCACCATTGGTTCTGGTCTATCAGAGAACTACACATTTTGCAACTGAAAATAGTTAAAATTAATCTTATTTCTCCTCAGAAAAGGAATAGACATAGCCTTCTTACTTGGTGTTATTGTCAACTGATCATCAATACCGTTTTTGTCGTGTCACCTCCAGCACCCAAAAGAAGAATGTCACACTGGGAGTCCTCAGGCCCGGAGCCCCAGGCACCATTTCTGTCTGTGGGATGATTTCGGCTCGTAGCAGACTCTGCTGTCCCCTGGTGGCCTCTGCTGTCTTACATTGGTTTGATGTTCCAGGTCAGAAAACCAAGTTATTCTTATAGAGTCATACATATAGTAGGCAGAGCCTGTGAATTGCTTTTCCGTTCTTGATTGTTCTTGTAGTGGAATCAGCTATTTCTCTATGTGGTTCAGAGCAGGGGCTGTAACTCAGTACTCTATCCCGCACATTACCTCCTCATCAACACCAGCGCTCCCCTCCAGGAGCAGAATTGTGTTGTCTCCTTAAAGAGTTACATGTTGACCAGTTCCAATTTTGCTGTCAGAGCCTGACTTTAAACATCTAAGATCCTGAAGCTTTCTCTCCAAACCCTGGTGTCCTTCCTGATTTCCTATCTTTGACAACGTGCTTGGGTGTTACTCCAAAGTTGTCTGTGTCCTTGTCACAGCCTATAACCATGCAAATGTATAAACACAAATTTATTTTCAGATAACTCACCTTTAAGTTCAATTTTGAACTGTCTATTCCAAAGGGTTGGTGATACCATAATCTTTGCCAATTTCTGGTATCCCACCTTCCCCCCACCCAACCAGGGTTGGATCTAAATTTGAGAATGTCTAGTATGGTGGCAAGTGTTTAGGTTGGGACCTCTGGTTCCCAATGCCATCTGTCTACATGGGCATACAGTGAGAAACTCAGCATCTCAACCCAGTCATTTGTTCTCCCAGCCTCTACTGGACTCAGAGTTCCTTTCTGCAAGCTCCCATCTAAGAAAGAAGGTGTCTCCTCTTCCCAGGAGGAGAAGAGGGCATCAGAGGATGAAATGGCTGGATGGCATAATCGATGGAATGGGCGTCAACTTGGGCAAACTCCAGATGGTGAGGGACAGGGAGGCCAGGTGTGCTGCAGTCCATGGGGTCGCGAAGAGCTGGACAGGACTGGGAGACTGAACAACAGCAACTTCCAGGGCACACTGACAAATACAGGGATGTTGTTTTGCTCACTCTCCAAGTTAAGGACCATTTACACCGGCCCACTTCTACCTTTCCTCTTTCTCCCCCCTTTCTACCATCCACAATCTCCTCTTTCTCCAGCACAAGAGGGGAGTTTTTTTTTTTTTTTTTTTTCTGTGAGTGGAAAGCCATGCTTTTACAGAACATGTTTTATCCACATCTCTTGCTCCGCCAGTTTTTTTTTCAGTTCCTGTAAGCCAAGCTTTTTGCAGTATGAAAGCCAGGACAGACTCCTTTTATTCCCTCCTCTGTTTTCTTTTCTTTCTCTGCATCTTTCCCTTAAAACAAGAAATAAGCACAGGATGCCTAGCTGCTTGTTTGGGGTGGAGTCATGCACAAAAACACTGAAAGAAGATAATACTGGTTAGGGGAGGCAATCTGTTAATATTATCCTACCACACTAGGAACAGACAGAAACAGTAATAGGGCTCTTAGGAATAATATCCCTCCCTCTCTCCGAATGAAACTGTGTCCTTAGCCTTAAGAAATAATGCATAGTCAACTGAGTCCTTTGGCTGTCCACCTGAAACTATCACAACATTGCTAATCGGCTATATTCCACCATAAAAATAAAGTTATAAAAATTATATATATAATATATACCACAGCTTCCCTGGTAGTTCTGAGGTTAAAGCATCTGCCTGCAATGCGGGAGACCCGGATTCGATCCCTGGGTTGGGAAGATTCCCTGGAGAAGGAAATGGCAACCCATTCCAGTTTTCTTGCCTAGAGAATCCCATGGACAGAGGAGCCTGGTGGGCTATAGTCCATGGGGTCGCAAAGAGTTGGACATGACTGAGTGACTTCATTTTACTTCATATATATATATATATATATATATAGAGAGAGAGAGAGAGCGAGAGAGAGAGCGAGAGAGAGAGAGAGAAATAATTCATAGTCTTGGCTCTGTTTCTTCCTACACACTGGGCATGACTTCAGAACTCAGAGTCCTGTCTTAAGCAGACTGACAATGAGACAGGTTATCTTCTAGGATAAGGATTTATCAGTTCTGGAAAGATTTTCAAAGGTAGATTCTGTTAATCGAGTCGGTTCTAGGAATATGGCAGTTTATAAAAAGTTGTGACTTTACTGTGAAAAATCTAGACAGAGTGAGAGTAACATTTGGACTCATCTTTTACACCCAAAAACCTGTATAACAGAAAGAATCACGTTGCATTTTCTGACAATGCAGAGGCAGCCTCAAAGCAATTTGCTTCTTTCATTTTCAAGTATTATTCAAAATTGATATTAGTAATTACGGTAATATAGTATTTAGTAATATCAATGTTGATATTAGTAATCATAATAAAGTGAAAGTGAAGTTGCTCAGTCGTGTCCGACTCTTTTCGACCCCATAGACTATAGCCTATCAGGCTCCTCCGTCCATGGGATGTTCCAGGCAAGAGTGAAGTGGATTGACATTTCCTTCTCCAGGGGATCTTCCCCACCCAGGAATGGAACCTGGGTCTCCCGCATTGCAGGCAGATGCTTTACAGTGGGAGGCATCAGGGAAGCCCAATTACAATAAAGTATTAGCTATTTATGGTTAATCATTGCTTACACTTGAGTACTTACTACGTGTCTGAAACTAAAACACCTTAAATAACTTACTTACTCCTCATAAAAACATTAGAAAATACGTATTATCTTAACTTACATATAAGGAAACTAAGATACAGAGAAGCTAAGTAACTTCAAAAATCACAAACTGCTATTAGAGATTCAACCCCCAAAGTCTCATAGTCAAGTAGAAGTGCTTAGCTATGCTGCCTAGTTAATGGTAATGATAATCAACCATAATAACAGATTATAGTGCATAAAAGACTACTTTTGGAATAAACTAAAAGCTGATTTTAAGCTCGTAGATCAGAATAAAACTTTTTACTTAATCATTTGATAGTTTTGAGAAAAAGTCTAAGCTACCAATTTGTAGTTCTGAAATGAGACTGGGTTAAGGAATAATTTATTTTGACTCTTATCAAGCGGCCTTAGAGGTTATGTGCTAAGTAATTTCTTCTGGATCTTCAGGGAACCACAACGGATAAACACCACGAAACTGAAGGCCACCAATGCATAAAAGAGTAACATTTTACATTAACTTTAATGTGCTGGAATTTGAAAGGATCAGCACGAGGAGCTGATCTAGAAACTCTTCTCATGTTGTACATAAGGGCATATGAAAATGAAAATTTTTGACATTTTCATATAAACATTCTCAGGGCCTGACACTGTGAGAAGTGTTGAAGTTAGAAAAAAGAAAGAACACCAAATTCTTGTCTTTGTGGAGTTTAACGGCAGCAGACAGACGAATAGGTCAATAAACAATTAGAATATTATGAAGTGGTAAGGACCATAGCACCACTCTTCTCCAGAATTAAGCTTTATCAAGAAGTAAGTGTGCGGGAGTTGGTGATGGCCAGGGGGGCCTGGCGTGCTGCGATTCATGGGGTCGCAGAGAGTCGGACACGACTGAGCGACTGAACTGAACTGAAGAGTGCGGTCATGCAGCGAAATCAGAAGCTTGAATACAGCTCTCCAGGGAAAGCGGGCGATCTACAAGGCAGTTGAACCAGGAATCTTCGGCCTGGCCTCCTGCCACCGCTCACATGGCCAAGTAAGAGAATCGACTTACAACACGGCCAGCACCGCGCAGGGGTCAGCGACTCGCCGCCGCTTGCTGCGCCGCCAGGCGGATGCTGAGGGCCATCGTCTCCACCCTCTGACGACCCCCGACGTGAGCATTTCCAGCCCTGTTTCCCAGACAAACGGATATTTAGACAGCCGGCCCCTCGCCTGAGAGCGGAGCCCCGAGGTGGAACGGGGTGACAACCTGACAACGCTCTCCCAAAACACGAGCGACAGGAATAAAAACAACTGGGCCTGCAGCTTCAGTGAACCAGAAAAGAGGAGAAACCGGCTGAGAAAGCGCAGGGCCGGCCGCTCGGGCTCAAGCGCCAGCGGACTCCTAGGGCAGCGAAGCCGGAAGTGGGGCCGCGCCGCAGGAAGTTGAGGGGCGGCGCCGGAAAGTCGGCCGTGACCTCAGTACCCCAGCCGGAAGCAGCTCACCAGCGCCGCCGTTCTTCGCGGGCCTTGTGACTTTAGGGTTCGAGCTGCACGGTGACCACGCGGTGTTACGAGGCGGTCGTACACGCGTCTTAAGGCCACAATGTCGCATCCATCCCCCGAGGCTAAGCCTTCCAACCCCAGTAACCCTCGAGTCTTCTTCGACGTGGACATCGGCGGGGAGCGAGGTGAGGAGGCGGGGCGCCCGGGGTCGGGGGCCCCTGAGGCTGGAGCGCTGGTCGGGCAGGGGGCCCCTCTGAGGTGGGGGCCGGCTGCCCACGCTGGGACCTGGACTGGTCTAGGCCTCTGGGCTGGGTTGCGCCCGCGACCTTGTACCGGTGCCGTGGGGCGTGGAGAAGTTTCTGGAAATTTCTGTTCGAGGAATGCTGGAAGCCTTTGGGTTTATCTGTCCCGACTTGGCCGCACCTGCCCGCCACCTAGCACCGTGAAGTTAGCACAAAACGAGATGATTTTGTTTGTAGGGCGAAAACCTGTTTTGAAAACCCCAGGTTAAGCGTCTGGTGGGCTCCCATCACCCTGTCTTTTGCCACGTGATGTATGTCAGCAGTTGCCATGTAATCTATAAATTAAAGCGACTTTTGCGTGTTTTCTTCTTTTCTTTCTTACTACTGATTCTTCTTTACTACTGATCCATTCAGATTGGTGGACATTTTCTCCGTTTTGGCATGGGGAAAATGAGATCTGTGTGGCGGTGTGGTTGCCTAGGCTACAGTAGCAGCTTGGAGGCGCCTCAGGTCTTGTGAATTCTCACATTGCTTTGTAGCTTAATTGCTCCTGTTCTGGAACACGTTACAACTGCTTTAAAGGAAAAAACTGAGGCCTTAAGCCTGGGACAGAGTATCTCAGCTCTGTTCAAAGAGATGAGGAAGGAGTCAAGGTATATAGCAGTTTTTGCAACAAAGACCAGGTGGTCGGAACATCGAAAAAAGATGACTCTTTATTAAAGAAAACCAGGTGTCTCTAGTTAAGGAATTTAGGGCTTTTCTCTGTATGGGAAGATGTAAGAATCTGGGCTCACTGAAATCATTCATTTGATGTGCATCTCAGCTGTCTGGGGCCAGTATCCTGTGTTTTCTCGTCCTTAGTCTCCTCAGGGTACCCTGTTCAGGGTGGCTTCAGCAACTGACTGCTAGGTCGACTTGGAAGTGGGCAGCCTGTTTGTCTCCATACTGAGTTCCCTCTGGGCTCTTCGGGAGCGTCAGGTCAGCGTAATGTGATGGCTTAATGGGTGCAACAGTCTTTGTCTAGTGAGAAGGCAGGCAAACACACACACGGAGACTTAGGTGTGGATTCATGTTGTTTTGAAATTCTAGTGCTGGGTTTATTGCCTGCATTAGGAATTGTCTAGAATGGGAACTTTTTCAGGTTTTGCTGCAGAGGCAGCACTAGGCAGGTTCCACAGAGCACAGAGACCACAGCTGCACCTAAAACTTGGCCAACCTGACCACTCAGAGGATATTGCATTTTCTTCTATTGGTCATTTGATGATCTAAAATTATGCGCACATGTCAGAGAAAATCAATCAAATGATGGTGTCCTTTGTTGTTGTTCAGTCACTAAGTCTTGTCTGACTCCATGACCCCATGAACTGCAGCATGCCAGGTTTCCCTGTCCTTCACTATCTTCTGGAGTTTGCTTAAACTCATGTCCATTGAGTCAGTGAACCCTGAATATTCAGTGGAAGGACTGATGCTGAAGATCCAATACTTTGGCCACCTAGTGCGAAGAGGCAACTCATTGGAAAAGACTCCGATGCTGGGAAAGATTGAGGGCAGGTGGAGAAGGGGTGACAGAGGATGATGGTGTCCTTATATGCTGCTAATCTGGCTACTGTTTATGATCTTTTGTAAGATGTAGTAAAAGTAGTTGTTTTAAAGTCATCTGGATACATGATACTCAGTTTAGGTAGACTGAATTAGAATATTAGAAAAATGACCAAAAAAAGAAAACTTGGTATTTTTCAGTCACCATAATTTTACCATTTCTTCTATAATGTGCTTATTTAGTTGTTTTGCATACTGACACAATTTTATTTTTTCTTTCAGTTGGTCGAATTGTCTTAGAATTATTTGCAGATATTGTACCCAAAACTGCAGAAAATTTTCGTGCGTTGTGTACAGGAGAAAAAGGCATTGGACCCACCACTGGGAAACCTCTCCATTTCAAAGGATGTCCTTTCCATAGAAGTATGTATACATTTTGTGAATCTGATTCTTCTTAGAGGTGACTGAATCCTGTTCCTTAGGGAGTTAGGGAAGAAAACACTAAAGAGAGGGTGAGAGTTAAAAGTTACTCTTAGTTTCAAAAGGATGCTTTAACATCTGAGACTATAGGTCAGTTTCATAGATGTTGGGCTGTGAAAGGTGAAAGTAATTATGGGAGGGTCCTAAGGTTTATTTATTGAGAAACCGGTTACCCTTGCTTCACCAGGATATGGCCATGATAAACAAATAGAGCTTGGGTACCTTGACTGCCTGGTGGCAAAAAGTTATGCCTACGTCTTAGGCAGGATTGCTTGGGAAGACTGCAGCTGACATAAAGCTGGATTTAAGATTTTGGATCCCTGGTGTTACATGTGATGACAAGGGGACCTTTCACTGTGTTGTCATACTTTTGTTTAGTGCTGATTTGCTGGTACTCCCCATGGAGTAGCTCCGTATTTGAGGAACTGCATCTTCTGGCCTCAGCATCTAGTATCGTTACTGAGTAGGCACTCAATATTTAATGAATAAACAAGTAAATTTGTAGTTACATAAGTATTTAAAGAAACATGATTAAGAAAAAATTAACATTGATTTTCAATTAAACTGTTGATTTACTTTCATGTTAAATAAAATATCAAAATACAAGCATGTGTGTTTGTGCTTAGTCAGATCCAACTCTGTGACCCCATGGACCGTGGCCCACTAGGCTCCCCTATCCATGGACTGTTCCACGCAAGGATACTGGAGTGGGTTGCCATTTCCTTCTCCAGGGGATCTTTCCAACCCAGGAATTGAACCTGCATCTCCTGTGTCTCCTTGGCAGGTGGATTCTTTACCACTAGCGCCACTTGGGAAGTCCCAAATATAAGCATACCAGGGAGATATTGCAGGTTTGGTTCCAGACTACTGCAATAAAGTGAATGTTGTAAGAGAGCAAGTTACAAAGTTCATATAAAAGTGCATATAAAAGTTATGTGTGCAGGCTATTAAAGTGCACAGTAGCATTGTATCTGGAGAAAAATACATATCTTAATCTAATACTTTATTGCTAAAAAAAATGCCAGAACAATTATAGTAGTAACATCAAAAATCACTGGTCACAGATCACTGTAGCAAATAATAATGAAAAAGTTTGAAATATTGTAAGAATTACCAAAATGTGACACAGAGACATGAAGTGAGGACATGCTGTTGGAAAAATGGCACTGATAGACTTGCTGATGCAGAATTGCTACAAACCTTCAAGTTAAAAAACAAAAAACCACAGTATCTGCAAAGTGCAGTAAATCAAGGAGTTGCCTGTATTCTAATAAAGTGTCTGTGGACAAGAGTTAACATTGCAGACCTGAGACAGCTGTCCATAAAGTCTACTTGCAAGTGCTCTGAAGTCAGAGCACTTAGCCATTCTCTGAATTGTAAGGTGGCTTACTCTGCAGAGACTGTACAGTTTGATTTATGCTGAACAGTTGCTTTCCTTTTGAGGATGTGGTGGAATTTTGGTATCTGCAAAGCAGAGAGTGCCTTCATGATGAGCCCCTGTAGAAACCTTGGGTGCTGAGTTTTTCAAGGGCTTTCCTGGGGAGCAGCATTGTACACATGTTGATGCATTTTTTTTGCATTTTCTTTGCTGGGGGAAGAAGGCACCCTGTGACCTTTCACATCAGGAAACAGGTGGATTCTTCCAGGCTCTGCCTTATCTTTTCCCTTTATAGTCCAGCCGTGTCTGCTGACTACGTGAGTGTCATACAAGCAGATACAGAGTTCTAGGGAATCTGAATGTGGTGGCATTGTTAAGTAATAACATTTGCAGAAGTAATTCCAATACAGTGTAACAAGCCTCTTGGGAATAATTGGTTTATTGAGTAGGCATTTTTGAGTAACCGTTTTGTGCCCAGCCATGCACATGGTTACCCTGGAAGAAAAACGGTGTTGCTGTTCTTAACTGTTTGCTAGAAGAGACAGATTGTTATGATCCGTATTATAAAAGAAAGGTAGAGTCAAGGTACTTTGGGAGAAAAATTAGTAGATCCAGTCTTGAGGTTTGACAGTGTTGTAGGGGAGGTGCCATACAAACTAATTCTCTGAGTGTTAGTGGGGATTTTAAGGCTTTTTAAGAGCCTGGAGTTGTGCGTATAGGTGGAGAGAGCAGGAAAGAAGTTGTCTTTATTGTCACACATNTTTGTTGTTCTTAAAATAATACTTGTAATACTCAAAATAAAATCCAGTGTTCTCAATTTTTGCATCTTAAGGGTCTTCAAAAACTTAATGGGAGTTTCCGAATCTCTAATTAAATCAGAAAACTTAGATAAGAAGTGTGCGTGTGTGCAGGGCGGGGGCGGATCATCTCTTCTTGCCCATCTAAAGATCATCTGGGACGTTGAAGTGAACAGGCAGATGATGTAAATATGAATCTGTATGTACTACTGAGTATACAGAAGCCTTTATACTAGAAATGAAAGAGTAGCATTAGGGTGGCAGTAGCTATTGTGGACATTATTCAAAAGAGTTTAATGGGCCTGAACACAGGGAATTTAACAAAAATTACTGCAAATGAGTAAAAACCTCATGAGAGGCAATCCTGTAGCAATGGAACTTAGGGTCAGTGTTATTTTAGAACTCTAGCAATTCCATTCATAATTTAGTTGTGATTTTACTTGACTTTATGAATGTATTTAGAACTTCACTTAAGATTAAGTTAACTTTTCTCAATTTTCTATGATTTATTTGTTACTTTTACAATAGATTAAAAAAGATACCCAATTTCTGAAGTAGTTCTAATTTTGAACATATACTACAATAGGACAAATAAGGGTAAAAACTTAACAGAGGCCACATAAAGGGCATGGATATTACTAGGTAGTTGAGATGAATTAATTATCTTTGCTGAAAACTACTATTGTCCTTGACTTCCCTGGCAGCTAGCTAAGGAATAAAGGAGAAGATCTAGTATAAATTTTCTGGTTAAAAACAAACCAACAAACAAAAAAAGGCCCGTGAATTTTTCTCTAGAAACAAGGATATCCTTAAAACCAAATCCATGGTATAATTTATTTAACTCTGGTGTGGTAGGTACAGTTTTATAAGTACTAGGGTGCTTTGCTTGGTTACTTAAATTTTCTCCCTATGAGATAACTTTCTATTGTTTACCTAGAGTTGTGACCTCATGGTTCGATGTTGCATTCACCAATACAAAAATAAGGAATAAAAAAGAAGGCAGAGTTACCTGAAGGCCACCTTCATTGAGTGCTCTGGCTCCATAGGCAATCCTTTTCCCACCTTCCAGTGTTGGCTGGATGCTGGGGTGGTGTTTCCACCTTTGAAACTCTCTAAATGGACTGAGGTACGGGTTTTGATAGTCCAGACCAACCTTAAAATGTTTATATTTAAATCAGACATTGCTATTTTAAATTATATCAAGATGAAGTATGGGCAATTATTTATCAGAAAACATCTACATTAAAATTCTTATTCTCAAAGGATTTGGAGAAATATATGCAATGATCCAAATTTAATTAAATAATTGGAATAAAATCTCCTTGGAAAAGAAAGGCAAACAATACATGCCATGTTTTTATAACTTGCAAACTTAAAATACTTAGAACATATTAATAAATCACTGTACTCTCTAAATTAAAATTAAAAAATATTTGTAGGTAAGTGTCATGCATTATATGTCTACAAAAGGAGTTGTAATAATTTATTATTCATTTATCAACACCAACTCTAGAAATCAACTAATAAGCTCTATATAGTACACTGAGGCAAAAATTAAGAAACCGAGTATAATCATATTTATAAAGAGGGCAAGAAATATCAGAGGTTATATTTTACATGGTATTATGAAATGCTGAAATTAATAACCAAGCTTTTTTGCTCTGGGAAGATTAAATCACTATAAAAAATAAACAAAAGGAATGAACTGAATACACCAATAGTGCACAAATTTAACGTATCATATACAAGTCTAATAGACATTGAACTATAAAGCTGCAACCAATGGCAAGGTGCAGTAACTCATATTGTTTTTCCATTCCCTGTAATGGTCAAAATATAATTTATTGCAAAGATGTAAGTGACCAAGAGGGAGAAAAGGTTCCTGTTAAAAAGTTACAGGTTCAAACCCGGTGTGGACTGCATTTCCAGTGATGGCATGCCTCGGTGGACACGGGCTTCAGGTAGGACAGGTTTGGGCGGGAGTCCTGCATCTGTCACTTAATTGGGTGGGTTTGGGACGGTGGTTTCGCCTGTGTGAACTTGAGTTTTCCCATAAGTAAAATAAGGATGGACAGACTTCATGGGAATCTTATGGAATAGCATTCCCATGGAAGCACCCAGCACAGGGTCTGGCGTGTAGCAGAAGTAGACTGATGTTGACAACGGCCATAAGCATTTCATGCGTGGATAAAAACAGAAAGGAAGCTTTAAGTGATTAGCCTTTCACATTCTCCAGATTTGACACCCTGGTTTTGTAACACTGAGGAGCACTGAATCTCACAGTGGAACTTCCCATATTGGGCATATGACTCACCACAAAGCCAAGTGCTACCAAGGGCTCCCCTTCATTTAGGTGGTAGAGGAACGAGCCCCCATAGGTGTGTCTGTCCAGGGGCCAGCCGACGGTGTGATCCACTCTCCCAGGTTTCCACTTCTTCTCATCAATAACCCATAACTTAAAAAAAAAAAAAGGCCCTAGTGTATTATTTAGATATTTTATGTCACCACATGTACAAAAGCTGCTAAGTTTTATGTTTTATTTATGAAGTTACAAGTGGAAAACTGTAATAAGAGAAACACATAAAAGGCATTNCATAACTTAAAAAAAAAAAAAGGCCCTAGTGTATTATTTAGATATTTTATGTCACCACATGTACAAAAGCTGCTAAGTTTTATGTTTTATTTATGAAGTTACAAGTGGAAAACTGTAATAAGAGAAACACATAAAAGGCATTTCAAACATCCCAGCAAATGGAAGGGATGAATGGAAGTAAACAAGTTAGGAAATTCAGGAATGCTTAAGATACTAATCAGGTTCTCAGATGGGTAAAGTGTTCATGTTTGTAGGAAACGCCATAGAAGAGATGAGGTGCTGGTAGCCACCAACACCCGGATCCAGGTGGGGGCCACGCAGGAGTGCTTGCCTCATTAAGTGCACTGAGCCCTGCATGTCAGAGCTGCTACTTTACAGGACAGATGTTATATTTCAGTAGAAAAAGTTTATTTCCTCCTGCACTGCCTTCTTCCCACCTGAAGCAAATCGATCATCCTACTTTCAGAAGGGTAAGGTCTAAATTTTATACAATAATTTTCATGTGAAATACTATCTAAAAATCAGATTTTATGTGACATCACATAGTTAAGTGCAATCTGAGGTCGCTCAGTAGTGTCTGACTGTGTGACCCCATGGACTATATAGTCCATGGAATTCTCAGGCCAGAATGCTGGCTCCAGGCCAGTGTGTAGCCTTTCCCTCCTCCAGGGGATCTTTCCAACCCAGAGATCCAACCCAGGTCTCCCACATTGCAGGCAGATTCTTTACCAGCTGAGCCACAAGGGAAGCCCAAGAATACTGGAGTGTGTAGCCTATTCCTTCTCCAGCGGATCTTCCCAACCCAGGAATCGAACCAGGGTCTCCTGGGTTGCAGGCGGATTCTTTACCAACTGAGCTACGAGGGAAGCAATCCGCCAAAACAAGCCCTTATTCACAATATAACAAATCTAGTTATGTACAGAATTTGAACCTTTCTGAGTTTTACCCCCAAAAATATTTTTAACAAAAGAAGTATAATGAAACTTTTATGCTAATAAACCTAAGGTTTGGGAAATCAGACTAGAGATTGGATAAACTGAGAAAATATCCATTTAACCTAATAAAAATATATGCTGCAGATTAAATATATTGAGTGAGTACTCTATAAACTAAGTTATTTTTACATTATAATTTTGAATAAGCAATTCTTATAGGATGTGGTCATCTTACAAACAGCATATGGATAACAGGTCAAATTCTATTAGGGAAATGGAATTACAATGAAAAAAATTAATGTCACAAATATTTTCAATTCAAGACTTATTTCAATCAACATTTGACAAAACAATTAGAACATGCAGACACAATTTATATAGTACTGAAATTTGATTAGTTATATTCTTTAGCCCCTTGAAAGAAAGTGAAGTCGCTTAGTTGTGTCTGACTCTTTGTGACCCCATGGACTGTAGCCTACCAGGCTCCTCCATCCATGGGATTTTTCCAGGTAAGAGTACTAGAGTGGGCTGCCATTTCCTTCTCCAGGGGATCTTCCCAATCCAAGGACTGAACCTGGGTCTCCTGCATTGCAGATGATGCTTTACTGTCTGAGCCACCAGGAAAATCTCTTGAAAAATATCCCAAATATTTTCAGTCATTATGAACATTTCTGATTAATGATAATTACAAGACAATACAAATGAGTGTAAGTTTCATCTTGCCACATTAAAATTACACCAGCAAATGCAGGTACCTCCTTCAGCCCGATTCCATAGGTCTGAGGCTCGCAGTTGGCCCTTAAGTCGAACTTCCTGTACAGCTGCTTGGCCAGGTGTCCGTGGCAGCCCTCTGCAAAAATTGTGACTTTAGCATGTAGTTCCAGTCCCCGCTCGAAAGTTGTCTAAGAAATAAGAACACGTTAAATTGCAACATTTGACAGTTTTTAAAATGTTCACATTCTGGTTGGTTTTGAATTGAACTATGATTTAGATATAGACGAGAAGGTACAAATATATAATTTTAGGAGTAAAACTAATTACGGTTATAAGTGGAATTTAAATTTATAAGGCAGTCAATCAATATCTTGTGTCTTTATATTTACTTTTTCACTTCAAAAGTATTTGATTGAATGGTTAAGTTTGTAAGAATTAAAAACAAACAAACAGAGCATGCTCCCTCTCCCCATTACCTACAAACGAATGTACTGTGAGAAGTGAGGGGGAAGGGCAAAATGGATGAAGGGGGTCCACTGGTGACAGACGGTAACCAGGCTCGGGGTGGCTGGCACTCTCCAGTGTATACAGATGTTGAATTATAACACTGGATACCTGAAACTTCTATCATTAAAAAACATTTTTTACCTCACACCAGTCAGCAGGGCCATCATCGAAAAGTCTGTAAATACAAATGCTGGAGAGGGTGAGGGGAAAAGGAAACTCTCCTACACTGTTGATGGGCCTGTAAACTGTGCAGCCACTATGGAGAACAGTATGGAGATTCCTTAAGAAACTAAGAACAGAGCGACCGTGTGATCCAGCAATCCCACACTTGTGCATATATCTGGAGAAAACTCTTAATTCAAAAAGATGGACGCGCTCCTATACTCACTGCAGCACTATTTACATTAGCCAAGACATGGAAGCAACTTCAATGTCCATCAACAGATGAAAGGATAAAGAAGATGCAGTGCGTATACACAAAGAAACATTACTCAGCCATAAAAAACAATGAAATAATACCATTTGCAGCAACATGGATGGACCCAGAGATGATCATTCTAAGTTCAGTAAGTCAGACAGAGAAACAACTATCACCTGGTACCACTCATAGGTGGAATCTAATTTTTAAAAAATGATACAAATGAACTTATTTACACAACAGAAATAGATTCACAGACTTTGAAGACAAACTTATGATTACCAAAGGAGAAATGTGTGGGAAGGAGAAGAGGAGTCAATCAGGAACTTCCATTACTGGGAGTGTGAACACCTTTCACATTTGCTGGTGACNAAAAAAAAAAAAAAAAAAAAGAATTGTGACAGTAAGAAGCCTGACAGATCTAAGATCAGAGCTATTGAGTGAGCAGCTGGACAATAATTCTGAGACTTGGGGGAGAGGTGTTTAAAGTTGTGTCACCAAATGAGGCAACTAAGGAGAAAATATAGGCAGAGGAAGAAAATATAGGCACAGTGAGGCCTAGAGCCCAGATACTTGGAGGATGGGCAGGGTGGGAGCGGCAGAGGATGAGCAGGCAAAGGCAGAAGGGGGCCCATGAAACACCAGGAAGACCAGGAGAAGGTGGGGTGAAAGGCAGGAAGTGTTTCCAGAAGAAAGTTATTCAGCTGTGCCAGCATGCCCACCAGGAGGCCGGGTAACAGGACAGAGGACTGGGTCTGCTTGGCGAGGTGTCTGTGAGCCATAAGAAGGGCAGGGGGAAGCCCAGCCATGCCGGAATAAATGAGCCGAACAGCAGAGGACACAGAGTCCACCCTTGGTTCTTCCCCTTCCACATGGCCATAAGAAGACAGACTGAAAAACTGAGACTCTGTAGCTCAAATTACTGAGATTCCACTGTACTCTTCTATGCTGTTACATCTATATATACACAATACATAAAATATAAAAATGTTTTTACAGCTACAAAGCACAGAACACAAAACTATACATTTGGACAAATATCACAAGAACACACACAAAAAGAAAGTATCAGAATGGGAGAATTCATGTCCTTCAATGTTGTAATATTAAATGTAAAATTCTTTAAAGATTAATGGCAATTTATAATTAACTGACCATAATATAGAAAAGAATAGCCATAAAACAGGAAAGAATATAGGAAAACAATATTCTGTTGTTATTATTAAGTCCCCTTAAAACTAAGTTCCCTTTCTTACACTGTTAGTAGGAATGCAAGCTGTTGCAGCCACTATGGAGAACAGAATTGTGGATCCTTTACAAACTAAAAATAGAAGTACCATATGATTGAATAACCCCAATCCTAGGCATATACCCAGATAAAAGCATAATTTGAAAAAAACACATGAACTTCAGTGTTTACTGCAGCACCATTTACAATAGCCAGGACATGGAAGCAACCTAAAATGTCCATCAACAGAGAAACAGATAAAGACGATGTAGTACGTATACACGATGGAATACTACTCAGCCATAAAAAAGGAATGTAACTGTGCCATTTGCAGAGACATGGATGGACCTAGAGACTGTCACATAGAGTGAAGTAAGTCAGAAACAGAAACAAAAATTGTATCTTAATGCATATATGTGAAATCTAGAAAAATGGTACAGATGATCTTCTCAATATTTGCAGAGCAGAAACAGAGGGACAGATGAAGTGAACAAACATACGGCCACCAAGGAGGTAAGGGGAGATGAAATAAACTGGGAGATTGGGACATACATACACTACTGACACTATGCATAATATAGATAACTAACAAGAACCTACTGCATAGCTCAGGGAGCTCTACTCAGTGCTCTGTGGTGACCTAAATGGGAGGAAATCCAAAAGAGAGGGGATAGATGTAAACTCATAGGTGATTCACTATGTTGCACAGCAGAAGCTAACATTTTAAAGCAACTGTACTCCCATAAAAATTAAAAAGGAAAAAGTCAATAGCAGTCATTTCTCTACCAAACTATGTCTTGGTCAAGGCTTACTCTCTCTTCAATAAGTCAATAAAAAATCCTATGTACTACTTAAAAAAAAGTTGTAAATGTAAAAAAAACACAGAAAACTGAGTTCCCTAAAGCAAGTTTCTTGATCCAGAATTTTATTCCCTTTCTGTCGCCTCTGACCTCACCCTGTGCTCTCTGAACACCAATCAACCTACAGTGACTATAATGAAAATACCTTTAATGTACTACAACTGCTGTTATAGATCCATCATTAACGTACACACTCAGGCTGTTTCTCCAGGGCGAGATAAGCCCACAAACCCTGAAGGCACGGAGCACCTAGCCAGAGAGTCATAAACCAGAGACATTCTGACTCCCCAGTCAGAGGAAGCAGTTAATCCCAGCTGCTTCTTTTTTCTCTTGGCCACACCATGTGGCTTGCAGGTTCTTAGTTCCCCAACTAGCAATTGAACCTCAGCAGTGAGACTGCCAAGTCTTAACCACTGGACCCCCAGGGAATTCCCAATCCTAATTTCTTCTGCTTTAAGACACCCTCAGCTCAAAGACCAAGCTGGGGTGGATCTGAGGGTGGGGCTTCTTTCCCCATGCTGCTCGGCATCCTGGAATAAACCCTTACTTTGTCATAAACTACTGTTCTCAGAGTTTCGGCTTTCTGTGCTGCAGGTACATTCCACACTTTGAGAAGCAGGATGAGGTGACAGTTGTCTGCAAACCTGGCTATGCATCAGAATCCCTGGGGCCAGTTACAAGACAGCTCCTTGGCCCTGCCATAGGACAGGCTGAGTCCCACGACCTCACGTGATTCTGTATGGCTAGGTAAGCCACCAGGAGGAACAGTGAGGCACTAAGTCTTGAGAACTTGGNAGTCATCAGAATCCCTGGGGCCACTTACAAGACAGCTCCTTGGCCCTGCCATAGGACAGGCTGAGTCCCACGACCTCACGTGATTCTGTATGGCTAGGTAAGCCACCAGGAGGAACAGTGAGGCACTAAGTCTTGAGAACTTGGGCACGTGTTTCTCTCTAAGCATGAAGGAGTGAGAAGCAGGAAGACCTGCTAGGGGAAATGCTAGACTAGAGGTGCAGTTCTGTTGTATAATGGGAGACAAGGACTAGCTAGGAGGTGACCCATCTCTCCTGAGGCCCTGGCATCACCTGGCACTGTGCCAGCCTTGGCGTAACCCTCCATGATCTCAGTCTTCAGGGATCTAACAGAGCTGAGATTCAAGTATTAAGAGCACTTCTTTTACAAATTCAAAAATAGTGAGCTGTGAAAACTGGAAGGCCATTCAGGCATATTCTGAAAGCAAGAAAGGCAATCAGTCTTGTATTTACCAAAAGATGTCAAAGATTCAATCCACATTACTGACAGTAGTGATGCAAATGACTCTTGTCCACAGAAGTGGAGGACTGTGGAGGGGAGCTGAGCAGCTGACTCACGTGTGTATGTTTTTTGATTTTCCTTGAACTGGCTATAACATCTTACTAATTCCCTCATGAATAAATGAATGAAATAATATCTGTGACCTATGTTCGTTTTATATTTATATGAATCATGTTTTTACCTTTTAAGAAAATTGTTCTTAAACATGTTATATCCGCTTATCTAAATTATATTTAATTCAAAGATTTTTTTTAACAATGAGACTAAATGCCACATTAATAACTAAACACTAACATGCACTTAATTAATGTGCAGTCTGTAGCAAGAGTAGATCATTGAGTGTGAGTTAATTTCATATTTTACTGTCAGTCTGCTGAGCACGAACTGTACACAGGCTCACCTTTGGTGCACCATCCTTCTGTATCCCTACGTCATTTGTGGCAATTCCTTTCACACTGCCATCTTCATGAAAAAGGACCTAAAACAAAAACAGTTTTCATTATCACCTAGAGACTCATAACTGCCTTGCAAAGAAACAACAAACGGCTTTTGGTTTTTAGAAGGTGAACTTATTCTCTAGATTATAGAGACACAGGCTTAAGAATGTTCAAGCAAAAATAAGAGATGTGCTTTTAAGTTCTCCCTTCAAGATCAAACAGAACTCAGCTCAAACAGCTGGAAATGGAGGAAATGTCCCAACCTGATGAGGAAGAATGGGAGAGCTACTGAGAAGACACCACGGAGCCAGGAAGATGCAATGGGAGGCCATCTGCCACGTTCAGAGGTCAAGGGCATGTGTATAGAACCTGGACTCAGGGCCTGTGACACACTGGATTGTCAGTTGGGGGCGCTGAGGACAGAGTCAGGAAAGCCTCTTCCCCAGTAAGCCCAGACCCCAAAACCAAACACTCGAACAAGACAAAACAGAGTGGAGCTGAAGACAGCCCGGGGGTGATTAAAGCTTATTTCTGGACCATGAAGAAAGAGGGGAAAACTGGTCAACAACTCCCTCTCCTATCCAGATTTTTTCAGCATTTCCTTTAGAAAACTCGACTGTAAATTCTTTCTGTCTCTCTTAGATATATGGGAATCATATAAAAAGCTAAGTAAGATTCCTGGTAGTTCAGCATCTTAGTGTTTCTTGGGTCCTCAGAGACACATCTGACATATGACCATGGAGGATGGTGTCTAGTCTCCCTGTCTCTGGGGGACAGTCTGGGCTATGTGCCCGCCTCCACATCGTCACTTGCTGCCAGTCAAAAAGATATAGGACGCTTTATTTTTCCTTTGGAGAAAGACGATTAATATGTATGTAATGGACTGTATCTGTCTGGCTGAGTAAAAGGTTAAGAGTTCTCTCTTTCTTGGCAACCTCTCTAGTAAATGGCCTGTAATTGCACTGCGGTCTTGGTTTAACGCTCATTCAGTAATAAAACTGCTTCACTCTTGTTTATAATTTGTAGAGGTGATTTTGTTTCTGGCTTGGCAGATTTTATTTTTAATAATTTCCCCAACAACAAGTAGTGAGAAGCTATATAGTGAGATGTAGTTACCAGAGTTATTTTGAAGGAATTATTGGAAGCACAGTTTATAGAATGAAAATGACAACCTGCCTTGCTGTAACCAGGCTTGAAGTAGTTGATTCACTCTGGGTGAAAATGAGAATACTACAACTCAAAATACGTAACATGGTGGTTGTAAGAATTGAGACTATTTAACCTGGAAAAAAAAATCACCAGTGAAGGTGGGGCAGGAGAGCAGGGCATAATAACTGGAAAGCTGTCCTTGGGGGAGGGCACAGATTTGTTCTACACACTGTAAGAAAGTAAAGAAACGTCTACTCAATTTACAGAAGAGAGAAATACCAACAATCCATACATCAGAGGCTTTTTTCATTCTAGGTTGACCAGTCACCTGATGTGGAAAAATACCAGAACTTCAAGGACTCTTTGGATTGATTCTGCTAAGATTTCTTCTGATTTTACAACTCTAATATCGCATGGCTTTTTGAAAATATTTATCTATTTACTTCTGTATCATTCTTGGTTTAGTTTCAGAAGAAAAAGCAACCACTTCCTATCAGCATTAGGAAGAGAGAGGCACAAACCTCCGCAGCTGCATAGCCAGGGTACACCTCCACACCCAAGGCTTCCGCCTGCTCCCCCATCCAGCTCACCAGATGGCCCAAGCGTACGATGTAATTGCCGTGATTGTTCATTGGGAGACCTACAGACAGAGGCTGGGTTCAGAAGTCTGACTTCTTAGTGGTTAAGTCGCAAAAACCTGAATACTAAATTTAGAAATTCTAAGGTCTAATTTCTGCATTATATACATGCATCATCTTCTGGCCATAATTTCAATTTATTTCCTAACAATTCTGGTTTAGAGTTCAAACTATTACACTGAAAACAACGTTACAGAACTAAATCAGAAATTCCTGGTTGCTTTACAAGACTATCTCAATGCACCTAGACTGGAAGACAAAAAAGCACTGGGCTCTGGTCCCGCTTTCTTTTCCACAAGCTAGCTGTGTAATTTTGGGCAAGTCCTTCAGGTCTCTGGGCCTTTCCTTTCTCATCTGTAAAAGGAAAGGATTTAACCAGATGAAATGTAGTTCCTTCCAGCTGTGGAATTCTGTAAGTCCACAATATTTATCATTCTTTACCTGGAAGAATTGGCACAGGAATTCTGTATTTCTCTGTTAAAATTCCAAATCT
This sequence comes from Neotragus pygmaeus, assembly GCA_006410875.1. Lineage (NCBI taxonomy): Eukaryota > Metazoa > Chordata > Mammalia > Artiodactyla > Bovidae > Neotragus > Neotragus pygmaeus. The sequence goes on along the minus strand of SJYV01016703.1, from coordinate 189,231 downwards.
ATCTTCTGTTACAGGAGTGTTGAGAGGGGCCTGGAAACAAACGGAGGAGAGAAAAGGGTGTTTTGAGTTCATATCTGTAAGGGTAAACACGAAATAGTAAAATAATATGTCAAAAAGGAAAAAGAACTGTCTTCCTCACTTTTCTTCCGTCACTTCCTTTGGAAAACCCGACACTGTAAACCCTTTGTCTCTTTTAGATGCATGGGAATCTTAAAAAACGAAACAAGCCAGTTTTCATCTCAGAACTGTCTTTCCTGGGGGACCTGGAGCCACCTTTGAGTGAACCTCAAGGAGGTTGGCCTCCTGTCTCCCTGCCTCTGTGGAGGTCAGGCTAGACACTGGCTCCAGTGCTCAATGGACACAGAAGAGAGGCTTTATTTTTCTTTGGATAAAGACAATTAACAGGTGTGGAATGGATTGGATCTGCCTGGCTACATGAGGCTTTGATGTGAAAAATTTTTCCTATTAATATTAGAATTGCTATTTTATCAATACTAATTAAATGATGCCTATTTCTGAAATACACTGAAGAGAGAAATTAGGCATAATTACAGCATGTCAAGTTTCAAGGAGTTTGCTACTTTAGAAGGAAGAGCATTGTCACTTGTGCAAAGCCCCAGGTCAGCACACCCAGCCTCAGCGCTAAGGGTGAGTGCTTAGAGGTTTGCTAGATGGGGTGCTGCTCAGAATCACTGAATGAAGCCAATTTGACCTTTAGATTTACTCAGGTGAATTGTGTTTGTTGACAGTTTTCACAACTGTTTATATAGAATATTTAGTATTCACAGATACTAAAATATTCTAACCTTGAATACCTTGAACAGAAACGATATAGATCATCTCACAGAAGAAAAAACTGAGATACGCAGAGTATAAGATTTTAACTGAGGTCATACAAATGATGAGCGCTGTAAGACTAGCACTGGGTTCTCTGTATAGCTCGCCAGTGACGCGTCTGCTTAGGTTATGCTGCTGCTGCTGCTAAGTCGCTTCAGTCGTGTCCGACTCTGTGCGACCCCACGGACAGCAGCCCACTGGGCTCCTCCATCCGTGGGATTCTCCAGGCAAGAACACTGGAATGGGTTGCCATTTCTTTCTCCAATGCGTGAAAGTGAAAAGTCAAAGTGAAGTCGCTCAGTTGGGTCTGATTCAGCGACCCCATGGACTGCAGCCTGCCAGGCTCCTCTGTCCATGGGAGTTTCCAGGCAAGAGTACTGGAGTGGGGTGCCATTGTCTTTTCGGCTTAGGTTATAAGTCTTACTAATGTATTTCTTTAGAAAATTAAATTACCCTCTTTGGCTTTAGGTATTAAAAAAATAGGATAGTTATAGAATATTTTATTAAGAACAATGATATAAATACCTATGGAGTAAGTTAGGAAATACCTTCAAAATCAAAAAGCTGTATTTTATTCAAAGACCTTCTCAAGATAATGTCTTCTCATAAATCCAGTACACAAACACAACATGTATAAGGCATTACATGAAAATGAGTTAATTTAAAAATTATTAACTCTATTTGATGTTAGTCAATTTTTTTGGCCCTTTTAAAATTAAAAACCTATCTACAGTTACCCTCTAAGAGCTATAACCAGGTGAAAAGGGTTCTCCATATTTCTTTCATCTGGACATAGAAATACAATCAAGATGAGACTCGGTATAAATGACAACTTTTCATACTCCCTTCTCCTTCCAGTCTGGGAACAGCTCTTGTAAACCTCGTGGATCCAGGCACGCCCCTGAGAGGGTGTGAGCGCCTATCTGAGCAGCTTTCTCCACCAGACACACGCGGATGTCCTTCTCGTGCTGGGCGGCCAGCTGCTTGAGCCGTGCGGCCGCGGAGAGCCCCGCGGGCCCAGCACCCACAATCACCACGTCCGCCTCCTCTGCAAACCGCTCCATGTTCACTCCTGGGAGTGAAGAGGATTTAGACATGCATGACAATTCTGGGATGACTATGACCTGATAAAATCACAAGGTTGGGTTATGAGTACTCACTATCCTTTATAGCATTATTATTTTTTTAAATAAACTGTTTTGTATTGGGGTATAGTTGATTAACAATGCTGTGATAGTTTCAGGTGAATAGCAAAGGGGCTTAGCTGTACATATACACGTATCCATTCTCCCCCAAACTCCCCTCCCATATAGGCTGCCACAAGGCATTGAGCAGAGTTCTCTGTGCTATACAGTAGGTTTTTGTTGGTTATCCATTTTACATAGTGTACGTGACCATCCCAAACTCCCTAACTATCTGTCCCCGCATTCTCCCCTCCCTGTTACACCCCCTCAAACATAAGTTCATTCTTTAAGTCTGTGAGTTACAGCATTATTTATATAAATTGCCCCTCTGCTTCCTGCAAGAGCTATACAAAGTATATTATTGTTTCAGCAGAATGTTCTCTTAGGTTCGGTTTGAGGGCATTATCTTACTTCAGCTTCCATAAATCAACTTTTATTACTGAGATCTATTAGTGTAAGTTTGCAAATATTTGCAAACCGATTTGATAAAGTTATAAAATATTAGGTGATTTTATGCTATCACAAAAAACATAATATCAATATTTACCTCTACAAAAATGATACAAAGTTTCTAGAAAGATCTCAACAGTTTCACAGAAATGATGACTTACCTTCCCATCGCTTGTCCTGATCCCGGGGATAGACAGTATAGTGGGTAGTAATTCGAGGTACAACAGAAGTTGAAGACCATCGTATAGCACACAGAGGTAGGTAATTTTTCTTAATTTTTATGGCATGAAAGCACTGGTATACTGCACAAAAATTAGGAACAGTATTATTTTTTCAAACAGTTTTTCTCAGGAGTAGTTTGAAAAAAATCTTAAAGCGCGCGCACACACACACAATCTAGGATTGGGGATCTGATCTGCTTTCTGCTTGTTGTTGTTTAGTCACTAAGTCATGTCCAACTCTTTTGCGACCCCACAGACTGTCACCTGCCAGGCTCCTCTGTCCATGGGATTTCTCACGCAAGAATACTGGAGTTTTCTGTTAATTAGCCCTAAAACCTTAAAGAATCACTCAACTGTTATAGGTTTCAGGTTCCTCATTCAAAAAAGTAAAGGGTTACCAGGTGATCACTAAAGTACCATCTTTTTTTGTCTCTTTTTTTTTAAGTCTTGCCACACAGCTTACAAGGTCTTAGCTCCCTGACCAGGTAGTGAACCCAGGGCCACGGCAGTGAAAGTGCTGAGTCTTCACCACTGGATGGCCAGGAAACCCCCCCACTAAGGTAACTGTGTGAGTCCACGTGATGCCTTCTCTTTGGAAACCTGTTTATCTTACGGCCACATCAACACTGCATACATTCAGTCAGTGAACAGTTAAAGCTACACTGCAGAGCCCTTAGCTGGGAGAAAACTGAAGCGGACTGTCCTCTTTCCAAGGTAGACAACTCAGTTGGCTTTTCCTCATAAAGCAATGTTCACAAACTAGAACATTTAAAAAGCTTTTTAATAAGCTAATCTATTCAATTTACCTTATGTCAAGCTTCACCTATAAATAGGATGACCGTATAACTTACCGCCTAAACCAGATACTTGGAGAGCACTACAGTGAAAGTGAAAGTCGCTTAGTCATGTCTGACTCTTTGCGACCCCATGGACTGTACAGTCCATGGAATTTTCCAGGCCAGGATACTGGAGTGGGTAGCCTTTCCCTTCTCCAGGGGATCTTCCCAACCCAGGATCGAAGCCAAGTCTCCCACACTGTGGGCAGATTCTTTACCAGCTGAGCCACCAGGGAAGCCTTTCGTGGTCAGCACCAAGGGAGGTACTAACGGTTACACTGGAACACGCAGGCAAACTGTGCTTCAGGGTTGGCTTCATTTTAAATTAAGGAGACACACCTTCCAGCTGAGTTAATGTATATATTCTTTGAGTTAGCAAATAATTTTATGGAAATAAACACAAGTGTGCCAAGGTTTATCTGCAAGAATGTTCATTAAACTTCCATTGTCCTTAAATCTGCACCTCTCTCTCCTCCATGCCTTACCTGACACCGAGGATGATCATTACCATTTTTCAGTTAGGAAATACCTTCAAAATCAAAACGCTGTATTTTATTCAAAGACCTTCTCAAGATAATGTCTTCTCATAAATCCAGTACACAAACACAACATGTATAAGGCATTATGTGAAAATGAGTTAATTTAAAAATTATTAACTCTATTTGATGTTAGTCAATTTTTTTGGCCCTTTTAAAATTAAAAACCTTAATTAAAGGTTAAAATTAAAGGCCTCACAAAAAGAGAGAACTGGTGAGGTGGGAACTGTCTCAGCTCCTGGCAAGAAGCTCTAAAGTCATCTGTGTTGTGTTGGACCTTTGTTCATTCACTCGAGTTACAATAAAGAGAGGTCTTTTCTCTTCACGTAGATGAATCCTTCCACCTGGATGATGACGCTTTTCCTTCCCATCTTCTTAGAGATATTCCTACTTTAAATATTAATACCCTCCCTTAACCCTGGATCTTCAATTTCTTATCCCCTTCTCTAGTACTCCTCTCCACAGTGATCCTTCCCTTAATAATAATAAAAATAAAAAGACAGAATCCTTCCTTGGGAATAGCCCTGAATGCTATCAAAACTTACATATGGAGCTATGGGAGTCTGTCAGGGGAGGAGGAGTAAAATCATCAAAGGAGCAGAATAAAGAGTTCGTAAAAAGGTAGACTACATATAAGGATTTGGTATATGATAAAGATGCTTTTTCAAATCAGGAAGAAGAGACAGTTCTTCATTAAATGGTCAATACTGGCAGAAAGTTAGCTCTTTCTTAATATCAAAATGAATTCATTTGATCAATGATATTAATAGAAAAAAGTGAGAGTATAAAGGGTTACAGTGATAAATCTACAAATTATTTGAGTCTCTGCTTTTGAGTACGGTCTGCACTTCAGGATCAGCTTCCAGTGAGTCGAGTATGGCAAGGAAAAATACTAGCTTTACAGTGGAGAGCCATGACAGACACTTTGACCAAGTGATCAAGTTTACCATTACTACAATAAGATATATTCGTATCACATGATGTGATGTGATGAGAAAAGCTCCTCACCTTTGTGGCACACCTCCCCCAAGTCTACAGCCTTGATCTAATTGTGAGAAATCACCAGACAAACTCAGATCAAGGGACGTCCAACAAAATGCCTGACCAGTGCACACTGAAGGTGTCAAGGTCATGAGACACAAGAAAAGACAGAGGAAGTGCCACACTGAAGTTAGACGTGACAGGAGAGGACGTGACAACTAAAGCAAGGTGGGGACCAGGCCTGGGTCCTGAACAGAATCTGGACAAAGGCCACAGTTTAGTTAATACTGTTGTATCAGTGTTAATTTCTTTACATTTGATGATTGTTTTATGGATGTGAAGTTAAGCTGGATGAAGGATATAATATCGAGAATTCCTCATGCTATCAGAAAAGATTTTAAAAGAGTGTAAATGCTTGTAACCTTGGATCAGGCAATAGTTTCTTAGCTATGACACCAAAGCATCAGCAACAAAAGAGAAAACAGATAAACTGTACTTCACCAAAATTAAAATCTTCTGTTTTCAAAAGATACCATCAAGAAGGAGAAAAGATAACTCATGGGAGGGGAGAAAATATGTGCAAATCATATCTCTGCTAAGGGGCTTGTATCTAACATACACAAAGAACTCATTTCTGGTAATAAAAAGATAAATAACATGATTAAAAACACACAAAGAACCTGAATAGCTGCTTCTCCAAAGGAGATAAACAAATGCCGAATGTGCACATGAAAAGATGCTCAATATCATTAACNCATATCTCTGCTAAGGGGCTTGTATCTAACATACACAAAGAACTCATTTCTGGTAATAAAAAGATAAATAACATGATTAAAAACACACAAAGAACCTGAATAGCTGCTTCTCCAAAGGAGATAAACAAATGCCGAATGTGCACATGAAAAGATGCTCAATATCATTAACCATCAGAGAAACACAAATCAAGACCACAATAAGACACCACTTGCTATCACTGGGTGGTTATAATCAATAAGATAGATAACAAGTGTGCGTGAGGATGTGGAGAAACTGGAACCCTCCCCTACACTGCTGGTGAGAATGTAAATGGCGCAGCCACTCTAGAAAACAGTCCGTCATTTCCTCAAAATGTTACGCATAGTTTCCACGTAATTCACTCTTAGGTATATACTCAAGATCAAAGAAAACATGTCCATAGAAAAACTTCTGCATGAATGTTCATAGGTACATTATTTACAGCAGCTCCAAAGTGGAAATGACCAAATGTCCATTAGTGAATGGACAAATAAAAAGTGATACTGAAATACTATTCAGCAATAGAAAGAAGTAAACATGGCCAGACCTTGCAAACATTAAGTTAAAGTGACCAGAAACCAGCCACAAAAAGACCACATCAGGGACTTCCCTGGTGCTCCCCTTGCAGAGTGTCCAGATTCAATTCCTGGTCAGGGAACTAGAGCCCATAAGGCTGCAACTAAGAGTTCACGTTCCACAATGAGAGCGTCACATGCTGCAACTAAGGGTCCTGCAGGCACAACTAAGACTCGGTGCGGTCAAGTAGATCTATATTTTTAAAAGACCACATGTGATTCTATGTATACGGAATATTCAGAATAGACTAATTTATAGAAATAGAAAATAAATTAGTTACCTAGGGCTGGAGAGTTGGGATTGATTTCTAATGGGTATGAGATTTCTTCCTGGGATGATGAAAATGTTCTAACGCTGTGTGATGGAACTTTGCAGAACTTTGTGGACATACTAAAAACCACTGAATGGTATACTTCAGATGATGTAATGACATGGTATATAACTTACATCTCAATAAAACTGTTATTATGGGAAAGACATTATGGGATTATGGGAAAAACATTCATAATTTTTAGAAAGAAACCTGGATTTGGAAAAGTTTTTCTAACTATAGTTTAAAAAATCTCAAAAATCGTAAAGTCATTTAACTAAAATTTTAAACACCTATATGACCAAAAAAATGACATAAATAGTGTCTTATTTGTATTCTCCAGTAGATAGCATACTCCTATTTATTTTCGTTTTTGTGTGCTAAATCTCAGTGCTAGCCTATATACAGGTATAAATATTTGTTGATTATCAGTCCTTTTTATATTCCTTTTTATCAGAGTACTTACTTACGACTGATTCATGCATGCTATTATGAAACAGGTTAGTCCTGTTTTATTGTAATTCTCTGTGAAAAGGCAGGCTAGAGTCATAAATGAGAAGCATTAAAAGGCCAACAAGAGGAAAAGAAAGGCTAAGCCATAGGCTGGAAGGAAATATATGCAGAAAACATAGCTGATAAAGGGCTGACATACAATATACACGAAAAACTCATTTATCGATAATTCAACACAAAAATAAACAGCTCAGTTTAAAAAGAGGCAAAAAGATCTGGACAGACACCTGGCCAAAACAGTTTTCAGATGGAAAATAAGTGTAGGAAAAGATGCTAAACACCCCGTTTCATTACGGAATTGCACATTAAAACAACTGCAGACTGAAACACCTATTAGAATGGCCAAAATCCAGAACATGGAGAACACCACTGAGGAGGTGGAGCCGCAGAACTCATTCATTACTTCTGGGAACGCAAAACGATATAGACACTGTGGAAGACAGTTTGGCAGTTTCTTATAAAGCTAAATATAGTCTTTCCCCCCCTCCTTTAAACTCTTTTATTAAGTAAATACTTTATGATCCAATGTAAGTATTAAAATAACACAATGCTGAATAAAAGGGAAAGTGAAAATGCCTCTTCTCAAAATGTTTCAAGAATAAATGAATGCAGGACTTCCCTGGTGGTCCAGAGGTTAAGAATCTGCCTTGCAATGCAGGGAGGTGGGTTTGATTCCTGGTTTGGGAACTAAGATCCCACATGCCACAGAGCAACTAAGCCCATGCACACCTACTGAGCCCATGTGCTCTGAAGCCCATGTGCCACAACTACTGGAGTCCACGCACCACAACCAGAGGGCCTGCATGCCACAGCTGAGCCCATGTGCCCCAACTAGAGAGTCCACGCACCACAACCAAGATCTTGCCTGCAGTAACTAAGACGCTGCTGCTGCTAAGTCGCTTCAGTCGTGTCCGACTCTGTGCGACCCCATAGACGGCAGCCCCCCAGGTTCCCCCGTCCCTGGGATTCTCCAGGCAAGAACACTCGAGTGGGTTGCCATTTCCTTCTCCAATGCATGAAAGTGAGAAGTGAAAGTGAAGTCACTCAGTCATGTCCGACTCTTCGCGACCCCATGGACTGCAGCCTACCAGGCTCCTCCGTCCATGGAATTTTCCAGGCAAGAGTACTGGAGTGGGTGCCATTGCCTTCTCTGAACTAAGACCCTACATAGCCAAATAAATAAATCTGAAAAGAAAGAAAAAATGAAGCCATGCTGCAGTCCCCTCACCAGCCCTTCCTCTACCTCTGCCTCCTCTACACGACCCAGGCCCTCTGTCCCTGAGAGGAAGCCACACTCGGTCTCCTTCGCAGGCCCGAGGTGCAGCCACGGCAGACACTGGGGACACCCAGGAGATGGGCAGTGGCAGTGCCGGCCAGGCCTCCACGGGAGCTGCGATGGCACGATGGGCGCTGTCGGGAGCGGCGGCCCCATCAGCCCGGCCTCAGTGCCTCTCGGGGACCTCGCACTCATCACACTCATCTTGGAGCAGTTCAAGAACCAGGGCCTGTTTGACAGCTTCTGCCAGGACTGCCTGGCCCAGGTGGACATCAAGCCAGTTTACCAAAACCAGAGGCAGAAAGTGGATAATTTTGTTGTCAACACATCTGGATAAGTGGGAATGGAATCCTTCTATGAACAAAAACCAGCTGTAAAATGGTCTGAGGCAGAGTGTGGTTCAGTCAGGGATGTTGGAAGCTGGAGTGGACAGAATTCTTTCTGAGGTGGTGGATCCCAGACTAACCCATATCTTCTGGCCACAAACAGAGCAATTAATGAATTCCTGGTGGCCCAGAAAAAAGAAGTTGTGCCAGCGCTGCCTTCCCCCCTCCCCAGTCCCCCTGAGCCTGGAAGCCAAGACCCTGCAGCTCTATCCCAGGCTTCCCTAGAACATGCCTGACACATTTTGGCAGCTCCTTTGAATTAATGGTGAAGAACTGGATTCAGTTACTTCATTCAACTTCAGAATGAAGACAAGTCAAGGTCCTCACTGACTTCAGCGTTCAATGCTGACTGTGGGGTGTTCAGACAGGAGAGGGAGCAAGCGGGGCTGTAGGAAAGTGACTGTGTGGGCCCCCGCATGGTGCTGCCATCTGGCCAGCCTCTCCTAGGGGATGACACCCAGCAGGCACTACAGCTATATTAAGAAACACCACATCACCTTGGGGGTTGTCCTGAAAGTAACCTTTGTTACTGAAGAGACTGTGTAAGCAGAAGCTACAATGAATGAACACAATGAGTCTCAAAGATGGAGTTTAAAAGAATGACAGTAAAGGTTGGCCAGGAGTAGGTATTGGACAATGCTTATTTGATACTGTTTCTCAGAGTTGCAAATCAGAGTGTACAAGCTATTAGCACCAGATAGCTGTAAGAGTGTTGCCACCCTCTTTACATAACTCTGTAGCTTCTACTTCCTTTCCACTGCAAAAGGGGTCAAAACTTGGGACCCTCGAATGGATGAGGAAATGCAAAGTTGGGTGTAGTGAAAAACATTTGCAGACTCTCTGTCCAGGGCTTCTTCCTATCCTGCAAGGGCTAGGAAGTCTTGAGTGTGTTTATTTTATTCTCATGTTTGTGTTTTTTAGAAGGTGAATAAGTGGTTTATGTTTTATAATTAAATCATTTGATACTCTGAAAAAAATAAATGAATACAAGATAAATTATATACTCTTTAGAAGAGCATACAAAATCTCTTACTATCTGAACCCAGTTTATCTTTTGAAACTATTTCCCAGCATTAATCTATTAAGCACATTCCCAAATATTGCATTTTTTCACACCACTGGGCCCTTTGCTTCCTATTTTGCTGGTTTTAAAAAAAATTATTATTATGGTCAAATATACATAACATAGGATTTATTATCTTAACCATTCTTAAGTGGACAACTTGTTATTTTCTTTGTCTGGAATATTAAGGAAAAAAATTTTTTTTTTTTTTTTTGCTGGGCAGCAAGGCATGCAGGATCCTAGATCCCAGACCAGAGATGGAACCTGTGCCTCCTGCAGTGGAAATGCAGAGCTTCAACTACTGGACTGTTGGGAAATCCCCTCTTTGCCTGGAATTTTCCTTCACTTTTCTATACTGGTTAAACTTCCTTTGGAAATTTTGAAAACTCTTCTTGATAGTTCTAACCCCCTCCTTGCTCTTGTAACACATTGTACAGGATTGTCTTATCTGTCTCCTCTCAGCTCATGGGTTCCTCAACAGCAGAGAGGGTCTGATTTACCCTGAAAACCTAGTGCCCGTTGCAGGGGCTGAACAAAGAAAGTGCTCCATCAGCTCTTCCTACACTCCTTTGTATCTCTGACACTTGCTTCTGAAGCTAAACATACTCTTACCATAGGATCCAGCAATTCCTATTGCATTTGGCATTCACCAAAATGAGTTGAAAATTAACATTCATATAAAAATCCACAGACAAGATGAACAAACTCCAGAGATCTACTGTACAACACTGTACCTATAGTCAATAACATACATTTAAAATTTTGTCCAAAGTGTGTATGTCATGTTCTTATCACAATAAAATATCCAGAATGTAATAGATTCACCTGAATGTTATAAGCATTGCTATAAGCAACTTTATTCATAACTATCGAAACTTGGGAGATGTCCTTTAATAGGCGAGTGGATAAACAGACTGTGGTGCACCCATACAACGGAATGTTAATCGGTGCTATAAAGAAATGAAGAGACACTGGTGGAAATGAAAATGCTACATCCTTTATGATTCCAACTCTATGACAATCTGGAAAAGGGACAGTAAAAGATTAGTGGGTCAGGTGTTCAGAAAGAGGGAGGAAGGGATGAATATGTGGAAAAAAGGGGATCTGTGGGGCAGCAAGGCTATTCTGTATGATAATGTTATTAATGGAGGATATGTGTTATGACACATTTGTCAAAATCCACAGAATGTAGGACACACAGAGTGAACCTGATACAAACTCTGAACTTTAATGTATCAATGCTGGCTCCCCAAGTGTGACCCATGTACCACACTGATGCAAGATGTTAGCAGGGAACGGGAGAAAGTCAGGAGGAAACTCTGTGTACTTTCTGCTTGATTTTTTTTTTTTATCTAAAGCTGCTAAAAGAAATAACATTTATTAACCGAAGCAACAAACAAAAAAGACAACACAAAATAAGGCAGCGGCTAAGTGAACAGACTTTGGAGTTTGTCTAGACTGTGTTCGAATTCAGCAAGTTATGAACTCTCCTCACTTCATCTGCTCTGAAGTTTATCATCAACCTTTGTCTAGAAAACACTATTGTGCAGGACCCAGTACGTCTCACACAAAGCAAGTAACTAATACACATTTGTTAACCTGATAGGTACCTTCCTAATTACAGTTTTAACTGTCATCTAGCAATTTGCAAATCTCTGGTTTATTTTCCTAAAACTAATTCCTGGATTATAATGATAACGATGAGGCCTTTCTCAGTTTTTGTCTTTTATAGTGAAGCATCTGTCTGCGTGTGAATGAGTTTCTAAACATGGAACAATAAATAAACAGTAAATCTCAACAAAGGTTTTTGTATTTTGGATTTGGAGTATATAATAAAATTTATATTTTCATGGGCATATAGAACAGTTACGAATTTTCAATTTTATTACCACATGGTACTCTTTATGACTTTATGAGACATGTGGGGCAGCTACAATCCTCATTTACAGCAGAGAGAGAAATTCAGATGACCCCAGCCAACCCAGTCTCTATCCTTCCAACACCAGTCAAACTCTGAGGCTACAACTGGACTTGACCTGGTCTCTGAAGTTATAGGACCTGAAACTAGCTGTTTCCTTCCTCTCTCTCTTCCTCCTCTCGCTTTCCTTTGTTTCTGATTAAAAGGAGATGTCAGCCTGGCAAAGGCTAATTATCTATATTCTTAAGCACTCAACTGCATAACTGATTTATTTTTATGCTTCTTTCCAATAAAATGAATTTTTTAAAAAGTAAAACCTAGCATCAGACAATCAATTAGATTATGATGAACGCAGGAGGGGAAGAGGTTTAAAGTACTGAACTCTAAAGCCTCTTAAACACTAGAAATCTTGTTTCCCAAGAGTCACTCTTTTATTTAAAAAAAAGTCAATGTATTAATTTTCTCTACTTGCAAACAGCATACTAGAAACTGTAATATTGGGAATAACTTTTTAAAATCTACTTATCCCTTCACCTTTATTAAATCTTAAAAAAAAAACGGTAAATAAAGTTATTATAGGAGAGCTCAGTTCCAGAGTTCAAATAGAGATTATCATCATTTAAAAGAACACTTATTTATTATAAAAAATTTTTTTGATGCATTGTAATTCAGCATACAGAAGTTATCATTTGCTTTTGAAATCTGATGATTTGGTCCCAGACAAAACTGTAATTTCATTGCTTATATAGCTAATAATTTTCTTAAAAAATATCTGGAACTGGGTAGTCTAAAATTTCCTTCAGGGGGTTAAAGAAAGTCACAACCTTTACTCCTTTTCTGAATACAAATCTGACACTTAACTTAGAGATTTAAACACTTAGATACCTTGGCTAAATTTTGGTAGAGAAATTAGGTAAAAAAGTTCAGAGAACTCATGATATCACCATACAAAATCACACTGATGGCAATTCTGTGTCCATCTCTTCGATGTCTGTAGTCCTAACACCAGGCCAAGAAAACAGCAATGATTTAGCTGCTGCTGCTGCTGCTGCTGCTAAGTCACTTCAGTTATGTCCAACTCTCTGCGACCCCACAGACTGCAGCCCACCAGGCTCCTCTGTCCATGGGACTCTCCAGGCAAGAATACTGGAGTGGGTTGCCCTTTCCTTCTCCAGCAATGATTTAGAGACCCAATAAAAACAGAAATAGTAATTTTGGTGGGATTTGGATAGCACCTGACCCAAGAATGATTTCAATTAAATTAAGAGGAGGGCAGATTGCATCTGATTACTCTGAAATTTTGAAAAACATAAAGCATATTGTGGACAAAAAATGTCACCTGCTAATTTCAGTAAACAAAAGATGTTGTGGCCATCAAACGACAAGCCGTAGCAGCTGCCTCCAACAGTACAACCCTGAGGGGATTCAGAATGGAGAAGAGCAAGGTGCTGGCCCCAGGTAGTAAAGACGCTTGTCAAGGAATAGCCGTAATGAGCCTAGACTCTGGCACCTTCCCATACAGAGAAAAGGGCTAAATTCATTGATTTGAGATGTCTAGTTTTCTCTAACTAGCAGTAACCTTTTGATGTTCCAGCTACCTGTTTTTTTCTGTTTCTACTCCCCCGGCCCTAAACTCCTGTACATCCTGGCTATTCCCCTAACTCTCTGGAACAGTCCTTCAGAGCTGTCTCAGAGGCTGTCTCCTGGGTTTAAGTCCTCAGCATTTCTGTTGATATCAGGCTTCCCTGGTGGTTCAGCGGTAAAGAATCTGACTGCCAATGCAGGAGATGTGGGTTCAATCCCTGAGTCAGGAAGATACCCTGGAGGAGGAAATGGCACCCCACTCCAGTACTCTTGTCTGGGAAACCCCATGGACAGAGGAGCCTGGTGGGCTACAGCCCATGGGGTTGCAGAGTCAGACATGACTTAGCAACTGAGCATGCACTCATGTCTGTTGAATAAAACATAACTCTCAACTTTTAGGTTTTGCTTCCCACCCCACACCCCTCACTAGTTGACCTGACTAGTTGGTGACCACAAAAGGACCTAGAGCTGACTTCTCTCCACCTGANTTGCAGAGTCACTCATGTCTGTTGAATAAAACATAACTCTCAACTTTTAGGTTTTGCTTCCCTCCCCACACCCCTCACTAGTTGACCTGACTAGTTGGTGACCACAAAAGGACCTAGAGCTGACTTCTCTCCTTCACCTGAACTCTACGAGGAACGAGAGCCTTGGTACTAGTAGTGGCCTCTTCTGCTCACCCACCTCCTTGGAGAGTCAAGATGAATCCAGGTGACTCTTCCCTAGTTCTAGGAGTTCCAGATTATTGGTTGCTGATTCTGAGTTTTATCTGGTGAAGTATAATAGGTACCTAGCTCCCCAGCTGAAAGATGTTGAGTTGAAAGCTCCCTGGCTGAAATACACTGGGTGCTCTGGACTGGGTGATTAAGTGAGAGGCTGGCCTAATATCTTTGCCTTCAATTAACATTCCAGCTAGGTTTATCTACATACAAAACTTATACTTCCAAGTATTTACTTAACTGGGAATTACAGGAAATCACACCTTGAAAATGACTAAGATGGGGTTCTTTCACTGTGTACGGAGTTAAGTCAGAGAAAGCCAGCTTGATAAAACATCTTTTCAGAATTCCCTTAAAGAGATAAAAGTCCTCTAAGATGAACTTGCATTTCTCTTTCTGTGTCTTTGCTTACTTGCCTAAATGCCTAGTTGATCTTTGGTGTTGTATGGGTGTGTGTGTGTCCTGAAACTTGGTCTCTGCCATCCAGAAGGTACACATATGTTGTACATCTGTCAGCCAATCAAACAGACAGGTTCTGCACAGTCTGTTGTCCACTGTGCCAACTCTCAGGGACTTTGCAATCTTAACCTTTATTGTGTCAGCCTTCATTTTCTTAGACTATTTTGGGCAGTAAAGCTTCTGGTTCTTGTTTAGGTGGCATTCTCCACACTCTCCTGTGGGGAAGCCTCTTGCATCTTATAGGTTTGAGTCACTATTAATATATAGCTCATTAATGGCCAGATGATGATTTTTTAATTGGAAAAACTTTTAAATTGGTAAATTTTTAGAGAGCTCTCATAACAAGCACTGTTTTGTTGGTACCCATGAAAAAAGCAAATTAGAGGGTGGGAAAACACATATAATGATTAACCTAAGAACTCCTTTAAAACAAAGAAGAAAAGTTTGGGAAGACTTATATTTGGTCTCTGCTTCCCCTCAATGGGTCTTACAGATGCTAATAAAAGCATTAGAATAATTAATGTTAAGATGAAAGTTAAAAAAAAAACTGAAAGGGAAATCTACAGATTTCTTCCCAACAAGGTGAAAATTTTTAAGGTATTTGTTCCCCCAAATAAAGAAATCTATAGATGGTTATTAATAAATGGGATAAACAAGACAGATGTTAATGGGATTGAAGCAAAAGGATTTGATGCAACACTAAGTAAAGATGGATGAGCCAAAGAGACACCCTGTTGGTTCCCAGTATTAATGAGCCTCAAACAAATCTGCTCTATTTACCCAGTTAAAAAAATATACCCTTAAAAGGCTGGGAAAACAATTATACTTAGCTACCTGACAAACTAGTTGCAAATTAGTTGGGGCAGCAGTTAGACCTATTAGTCAAGTTACAAGACTGACAAGAGGGCTTGTGTCCCTTGGCTCAATCCCTCACTAGGGATCTGAGCATCTTTCATACAAAATAGATTAAATGGTTGGACAATAAAAGAAAGGAAAGCTTCTAGGACTCCTTTTAAGACCAAAGCTTGTTGACTGGGTTCCAATGGGAACCAAAGTTAAAGGTATAAAAGTTGACAGAATTGAGATGAAAGTTTATAAAAATCGGTACATTTAAATAGGCTTTATATAAGATGTTTACATCTCTTTTGCTGAATTATATTGTGGGACAGACATGTTTCACTGGGCTTCCTCTTTTTGGTATTATAAGATAGGGTATATAAATCTGGCCCTCAGGAAATACTATTTAAACATATGAAAGGAAACCAATAGGGTTACCTGGGCCAAGACAATATAAAGTAAAAACTGGGAACTAATATTCAGAGGCTAAAAAAATAATAACAGACATTTTGCTCTGGGTCTAACCTATGTACTCAGAAAGAGGGGCTTTGTCAATGCCTTATGCAAGTTTTTGAAGGTGTGACAAATTAAATCCTAAAGTTCTATAACCCAGGACTCTTTTTCTATTTTCAGTTTAGCTGGAAATCTCTGATACAAAAGCAAATCAAAGTAAGAATAGTTGGGCAAATCAATCTTTTAATATCAGGAGCTACTGTATTTTGCAAGTCTCTACAGATCAGAAATTTAAATACGGCTCCCCAAAGAACTGAGACTGAGCCTAATTAGCTCAATCAAATAAAACCTGAAATGGAGGGGGGAAAAAAGACCTTTTAAAACTCAAACTGTTGGAAAGGTTCCCTCACCCAAAATCTAATTCTTAGCCTCCTTAAGAGTTTATCAAGGACAAATATAAACTTGAAGACCTTTTCACAAGTAGTGAAGTATTAATCTGAGCAAACAAATTTATCTTATTCCAACTGTTACTTATAAACTTGTGAATTTATATGCTAATACCTGATTCATAACTAAGTTTTTAGAGTGAAGCTATGCAATCTCTAGTTTTGTCTGTTTATGGGTCTGGGTATACCTCACATATGAGATATCTCTAACTCTGGAAAATATGAACAAAATTAAACTTATAAAAGAGCTATTTAATTGACTTAAAGTGCTTACAAACTAAATATTTCTAAATATAAAATAAATTTGTTGGAGGGAATGTGAGGTTCACATGGTCTAGAAAATATTGAATATAAAATTAATATCTGATATTAAAGTTATCTTAAGCTCATTAATACAGACATGTCTCACTTTTATTGTACCTAAGTTTACTGAAGGTCAGTAAGTTCATGTCATTTCTGTTATAGAGTTTGTCAATGTGAAAAAAATTAACTTGCTATGACTTTGAGTTAACCAATTAAGGTAAATGAGATAAGAATTTTCTGGTGAACTCTTTAGGAATTCTTCGGTTTTGGGTATGTTTATCTTAAAATAATTTCTTCAGATTTTTGGTAATTTGAATTTTGGTAAGTTAAATGATGGGAATTCCTTGAATAACCAGGTCATTTCCAATAAGGTAAAATAATGGAACATTAATTGCTAAACAGGTCTAAATTGACCTACTTTTGTTTCCTCACAAGAGGGAAACCAAAGATCTTTGGCTTTATTGGACATATCTTGTATCACATAGAAAAAAGAAATTATGTTATGAGAAAATATATGTTTCTAGAAGTTATAGCATATCCCAAATGGGAAATGCTGGTTTCAAAACCAGTTCACAATCTCTTGTTCCTTTTAGGTTTCTGCTAAAGATTAAGGTTTTTAAGGCTTAAAACTATAACATGTAATCAAANTGTTATGAGAAAATATATGTTTCTAGAAGTTATAGCATATCCCAAATGGAAAATGCTGGTTTCAAAAACAGTTCACAATCTCTTGTTCCTTTTAGGTTTCTGCTAAAGATTAAGGTTTTTAAGGTTTAAAACTATAACATGTAATCAAAGCTACTAAAACTATCAAGGGAAGTAGTTCAGTATATAACAAAGTAGGATGTATGTTTTCAGCAAAAGAAGATTGAAGAATAGAAATGAACCTGTTGGAACTGTAAGGGTGATTTTGTCCTAGAGTCAGTTATTTCTGGACAAACAAAATTAAGGAACAAACTATTAAGAATAGAGAAAGTTGTGGAAAGTCTATAGAAAAAAAGCCCCCAAAAAGGAGTTTTGAAAATGGTCAGGCTAGGATTAGATTAAATTTAATAATGTAAATGGATTTTGTAATTAAAAGTAGGCTGAAGTAGGACTGGTCTTGGTTCCTCTCTCTGTTAAGAGAACAAAATTTTCCCTGCTTTTGATAACAATTTGAGTTTCTGTGCCTCTAAATGATCTGTTTTTGCTTTTGAAATATTTTGTCACTTTGGTTAAGTGAATAAGTGTTGTTTCACAATGACCTATGATCCTACTTGACCAGTGTTTTGAAACCTTTTTGATATTTTTGACAAACTTTCCAAATAGCAAATTCTAACTAAAGTCCTTTTGACCTTCAACGAACTCTGGGATACTTCAAAGGAACCCTGATATCACAAAGAGAGATATTAAACTAATTAGGTTTATTTATGTTAACGTATATGGGGAACATTGTCACATAAGTGGTGGTAAAGCCATCTAGGGTTAGATGTCATTAATACAGATATTCTAAAATTTATAAAGAACTCCCAGAAGTCTGGTATGTCCTGTTATCAATATAATGCTATCAATAATAATTCTAGTTATTATCTTAAAATGCTGTCTGTCACAGAAATGTCCAAGTTTCTTGTCAACTGCCTTGTAATCAGATCTTTAACCATGTCATTTTAAGTATTTTGTCATTTATAGACAATCATTGTTTCTCTTTGATGCTTTTGTAAAATGAAGATCTTCAAGATTTATAAAAATGACTTTTGGGCAAATACAAATTCCTGATAACTTTCAGATCATATCACTGAACTGAAAAACCTTTCCTCTTACACTTACCTACAACAAGTTGATAAAGTATACCTTTGTAAATGAAGATGAAACATTATCTTTCTCTCTGTACATGATCCCTCCAAAATTTGGCTTGTTCAGCTGGTTCTCCTGTGGATTGGATGGCTTATTTCAACCAGAGTACAACTAGTTATACTGATCATCGTTTTAATTTGCTCTCTTGTTGGATTCAAATTACTTATGACTTGTCCCTCTCTTTGGTGCACTATGATCTTATTAATGTTATTAGCTGAATTACTTATATCCTTTCTATTTCATAAGATTTCCTTTGGTANTTATACTGATCATTGTTTTAATTTGCTCTCTTGTTGGATTCAAATTACTTATGACTTGTCCCTCTCTTTGGTGCACTATGATCTTATTAATGTTATTAGCTGAATTACTTATATCCTTTCTATTTCATAAGATTTCCTTTGGTATGATCCAATATTTAACCAGGCCTCTAACAAAATTAATGTCTTAAGACAATTTACATATAGATTAACTACACAGAATAATTGTAACAGCGCAAATCCAGATATGGGAATAAACGACCAGGGAAAACATCTCCTGGAATATAATAAACTAGTGAGACATAATAATAATAAACTTGTGAGACAGAGAATTTTAGATTATCAACAGCCTGATCCAAAAATAACACATTGGGTAGCCTATCAACAGAATCTTCGCCTGATCTAGGGATGAACCTTCCTAGCACCAAGGGACAAAAACTGGTCATAAAATGACTCCCAAACGTTGTTCAAATTTATGACTTAGAGGAGGCACTGTGGACAAAGAATATCACCTGCTGTATCAGTAAACAAAGGATGTCATGGCCATCAAGCTCTCAGCTAGCTACTGCAGTCGTCCTTGACTGTGTACTTTGAANATAAAATGACTCCCAAACGTTGTTCAAATTTATGACTTAGAGGAGGCACTGTGGACAAAGAATATCACCTGCTGTATCAGTAAACAAAGGATGTCATGGCCATCAAGCTCTCAGCTAGCTACTGCAGTCGTCCTTGACTGTGTACTTTGAAGGGATTCAGGATGGAGAAAAGCAGGACATTGATAGATAGATAGATAGTGGAGATGCATATAAAGGAATGATTTCAATGGCCAAAACCCTTACATCTTCCCATACACAGAAAAGCACTAAATTCATTAACTTGAGATATATATACTTTTTAAATTAGCAGTAATCTTTTGATGTTACAACTACCTATTTTGTGTGTTTCAGTTTGTTTTCGCAAAAACTCTTATATATCCTGGCTTCTACCTTACCTCTTCAGAGCTGTCCCTCAGAGCTATCTTAAGAGGCCGTCTCCTGTGCTAAGGTCTCCCCGTGCCTGCTGAGCAAAACATAATCCTCAACCTTTCAGGTTGTGCATTTTTTTTTCCAGTCAACAGTATTTACACATTAGGTGTCATAAAACATGCACCAGTAACAGAAACTTTAAATTCCAATTATGTAATACATGGTAGACAAATTTGACAAAATTCTACTTTTGTGAAATTTACATAAGAATACCCGTGAATTTGCAATATGTACACTTGTTTATTCTAGAACCAAAATGTAATTTAAATAAACTACAGAAAAAATTAAGTCAGTTTTGAGAGATATCTTGGAGTAAACTTTTTTTAAAACTGTTTTTAAGTAAAACAAACAAAAACCGCCCAACGACATCATTCTACTTTTTTTCTAAGGTGAAAGGGGAGGTAATGAGGTATTTTACCAAATTACCATGATGGTTCTAGGGGCAACCATAACGCGATACGCTGTAGAGTTAATTTTAAACAACACAGAAAAATTCCCAGCTCCAGAGATAACCTGATGACTTGGACAGAACAGAGTTCAAATTCTTAAGAAAGGAGCTGGACGGCTGCAAGACGCAAGTCAGGAGAGGACCAAGGAGAAAACCTGTGTAATAGCTAATTTACCCATTTTCCAACAAGGCTGTTGCAAGTCTAGGACAACATCTGGGCTTTGGGAAGAGGGTCAGCACCAGGGTTCGGGGAAGATTCCGCTGGGAGCCGCGTTGACAAGTTTCCTCCGCCCGTGACCTCTGCCCTAGTTGTCAACTTTTTCAACAGGGACAAGCCCGGGGAGGAAACCAGGATCCACCTGGCGCTGATCGCGCGCCCTTGCCCGAGTTCCTCCCTAGCGAGGCGAGCCCGGGCTGCCCCGCGACCTTGCTCTGTCAACCCGCGCCCGCAGACCCCGCTCACCTGGGCAGGCCAATCTGGCCAGCAGCACCTGCATGTTCACAGCAGACAGCACGCTGGCCGACGCCGGGGAGGAGGTTGGGCTTGGCTCTTATGGGCGCGGGACCTCTAAGCCACTGGGGGCGCCATCGCCGGCCGAGACGCAAGCAGTCACCACCTGCCTGCTCCGCGGAACGCTCCAGCTTCACCACGCTCCCGCCTGTCTTGCTGTGCGCGGGCTCCACGAGTGACGCGACGCGACGCCCGCAGCCCTTCCGGGTCAAGAACCGAAGGGGCAAGGGAAGGGACTCAAAGTCCCAGCGCCGCCCGCGGCTGCAGGCTGCAAGGCCTCTCANGGAGTAAGCATCTTTTAATTTCATGGCTGCAGTCACCATCTGCAGTGATTTTGGAGCCCCCCAAAATAGAGTCTGACACTACTTCCACTGTTTCCCCATCTATTTGCCATGAAGTGATGGGACCAGATGCCATGATCTTCATTTTCTGAATGTTGAGCTTTAAGCCAAACTTTTTACTCCTCTTTCACTTTCATCAAGAGGCTCTTTAGCTCCTCTTCACTTTCTTCCATAAGAAGGGATCAAATCCATGTCCCCTGCATTGGCAGGTGGATTCTTAACCACTGGGCCACCAGGGAAGCCCTTAGAACTTGTTTTTGCCCAAGAAGTTACCCTGTACTTCTCAGGTATTATCTCTTCAACCCCTCTACCCTGATAACCTCTGATCTACTTTCTGTCTGAATTTGCTCATTCTAGGTATTTCATGTAAGTGCAATCATATAGTTATTTCAACGTTTTTGTCTGGCTTATTTCATATTCATTGTGTTCTAGCATGTGTCAGAATTCTTTCTTTTTTGTGGTTGAATAATATTCCATTGTGTGTGTACACCACATTTTGTTATCTGTTCATTAGTTGATGGGCACTTGAGTTGCTTCTATCTTTTTGCAACTATGCTATGACTATGATGAGTATTTGCAAACAAGTATCTGAATCCTGTTTTCTTTTGGGTTTATACCCA
Organism: Neotragus pygmaeus; assembly: GCA_006410875.1. Classification (NCBI taxonomy): domain Eukaryota; kingdom Metazoa; phylum Chordata; class Mammalia; order Artiodactyla; family Bovidae; genus Neotragus; species Neotragus pygmaeus. The sequence goes on along the minus strand of SJYV01016703.1, from coordinate 167,534 downwards.
AGAGTGAAATTGCTGATTCATATGGGAATTCTATAATAAACTTTTGTGGAACAACCAAATGATTTTCTACAGTGACTGCATCATTTTACATTCCTACCAGCAATGTAGGGGCATCCCATGTGGCTCAGTGGGTACAAAATCTGCGTGCAATTCAGGAGACAGGAAATGCATATTCGACTCCTGGGTTAGGAAGATCCCCTGGAGGAGAGCATGGCAACCCACCGTAGTAGTGTTGCCTGGAGAATTCCATGGATAGATGAGCCTGGCAGGCTATAGTCCATAGGGTCAAAAAGAGTCGGACATGACTGAGCATGCATGCACAAACAAAACCAGCGATGTAGAAAGGTTTCAGTCGCAATATCCTTGCCAATGCTTATTATTTTCCATTAAAAAAAATTGTAACNAGGTTCGACTCCTGGGTTAGGAAGATCCCCTGGAGGAGAGCATGGCAACCCACTGTAGTAGTGTTGCCTGGAGAATTCCATGGACAGATGAGCCTGGCAGGCTATAGTCCATAGGGTCAAAAAGAGTCAGACATGACTGAGCATGCATGCACAAACAAAACCAGCGATGTAGAAAGGTTTCAGTTGCAATATCCTTGCCAATGCTTATTATTTTCCATTAAAAAAAATTGTAACCTCCTAGTAGGCGTAGTGTTATCTTATAGTGGTTTTGATTTGTGTTTGCCTAATGAATAGTGATACTGGACATGTTTATTGGCCATTTGTATATCTTCTGTGAAGAAATATCTGTTTAAGTCCTTTGACCATTTGAAAAATTGAGTTGCTTGTCTTTTGTTGAGTTGTAAGAGTTCCTTATATATTTTGGATTTGTAAAAATGTCTTTTCATTCTGGAAGGTTGTATTTTCATTGTATTTGTTTATGTTCTTTGATGCACAAAAGTTTTTGATTTAGGTGAAGTTCAGTTTATCCATTCTTTCCTTTTCTTACTCATGCTTTTCATGTTATATCTAAAATCCACTGTCAAATCTAAGATTTTGAAGATTCCCCATATATTTTCTTCCAAGTAATTTATATCATTGATCTGTTTTGAGTAAATATTTATATATAGTATAAAGAAGGGGTCCAACTTCATTCTTTTTCATGGTAATATCCAGTGTACTGGAATCATTTATTGATAAGACTGTTCTTTCTTCATTTGATTATCTTAGCATATCTGTTGAACATCAATTGACTGTAAATATGAAGGTTTTATTTCTGTACTCTCAGTACTATTCCACTTATCTCATTCTAGCTTTACTGATTCATTCCTTTGCAATAGTTTTATCACCTTTTTACAATCTCATATAATGGTGCTCATTTAAAGCAAAAAGACAACTGGGCAGGAAATTGATAGAAAGGTGCTGTTTTGAGTTATCTTTTTTTCCATAGGAATAAATGTGTATTGCCTCTCAAGTGTATGAAGACTTGAAGAGAGGTAAAATGAGTTCTTAAAACAAAATACCTGTATTTTGCAAATAATGAGACATTTTCTATGATGTTAGTATATTGATTATAAGAAAACATTAAACTTTTATTTAAAAGTGTCCATGAGGCAAAGCCAATAGAGTATTGTAAAGTAAAATAAAGTAAAAAAAAAAAAAATTAAAAAAAATCACTAAAAAATAAAATAAAAGTGTCCATGATCCTTATGTTTGCAAGACAGGCAAAGCTGTACCTTAAACTAAGAGTTACAAATGGACTTTGTATTAATATATTCTTGTAGTAATACAATTTAACGTTGGAAGATTTTTTACTATCTGCTCCCAGGAATTTACCACAGTGCCATGCACATAGTGGGTACTCAGTAAATGCATGCTAATAGAACAAATGAACCTTTCTGAAATATATTTCTCTTAATTTCCTATCCAAAATATGTACTAATACATACATCAGTTCAGTTCAGTCACTCAGTTGTGTTCGACTCTTTGCGACCCCATGAATCGCAGCACACCAGGCCTCCCTGTCTATCACCAACTCCCGGAGTTCACTCAGATTCACATCCATCGAGTCAGTGATGCCATCTAGCCATCTCATCCTCGGTCGTCCCCTTCTCCTCCTGCCCCCAATCCCTCCCAGCATCAGAGTCTTTTCCAATGAGTCAACTCTTCGCATGAGGTGGCCAAAGTACTGGAGTTTCAGCTTTAGCATCATTCCTTCCAAAGAAATCCCAGGGCTGATCTCTTTGAAGTCCAAGGGACTCTCAAGAGTCTTCTCCAACACC
>SJYV01016703.1:124689-163660 GCA_006410875.1 Neotragus pygmaeus | reverse complement strand
CCTCTTCTTAATATCTTCTGCTTCTGTTAGGTCCAGACCATTTCTGTCCTTTATCGAGCCCATCTTTGCATGAAATGTTCCTTTGGTATCTCTAATTTTCTTGACGAGATCTCTAGTCTTTCCCATTCTGTTCTTTTCCTCTATTTCTTTGCATTGATTGCTGAAGAAGGCTTTCTTATCTCTTCTTGCTATTCTTTGGAATTCTGCATTCAGATGCTTATATATTTCCTTTTCTCCTTTGCTTTTCGCTTCTCTTTTCACAGCTATTTATAAGGCCTCCCCAGACAGCCATTTTGCTATTATCAATATAATTTATTTCCCTTTACACAGGCATCAGTCATTTTGATTTCTCCCAAATAACCTCATGTCCTTCTAAGCAAATTGATTTTAGCCATTATTATAAATTATTTTGTGGCATTTAGTTTATACTCATAAATCCATTATGAAACATCTCAGTATTCTCTGTGTAGAAATTGGTATCTGTCAGTTATGAATAGGAGTTGAGTTTAGTTGATTGAGAAATAAGTGATAATTCAGTGGAGTCTGCAAAAAGAACTGGCTCTATTAACTCAGAAGGCATCTCCTGCATGGGCCACATTTCTACCCAGATGAATGACGGGGCATATGTCTTCTGACTTCCTTTGCTGTCTATAGATCGTCTCTGTCTGTAGTTATACCAAAACTGATGGATCATTTCTTTGAATGGTCTTGTGGTAAGAGTATAGAGAATCGGGTTCAAAGCACTGTTGATAGGCAAAATAAAAATCACTACCCAAGAGGTTATGGTACCTGGAAGAGAAAAATGAAATTTGTTGAGTTTCTGTGGATGTTTCCAAGGTATGTAAATATCTTTTCCTTAGTTCTCTCCTAGCTGTCTTTTTAGTCTTAATTTCCCCCCTCCAATGTCACATAATTAAATACCAAGTCTACATGTAGTTCCAGGATGTTTTTCCAGGGTGTTAGTATTTGAGCGGGTGCTGACATTTCACCCTGTATATTGTCACCCTGTTTATTTAACTTATATGCAGAGTACATCATGAGAAACACTGGGCTGGAAGAAGCACAAGCTGAAATCAAGATTGCCAGGAAAAATTCAATAACCTCAGCTATGCAGATGACACCACCTTATGGCAGAAAGTGAAGAAGAACTAAAGAGCTCTTGATGAAGGTGAAAGAGGAGAGTGAAAAAGTTAGCTTAAAGCCCAACATTCAGAAAACTAAGAGCAGGGGAAACAGTGTCAGACTATTTTTTTGGGGCTCCAAAATCACAGCAGATGGTGATTGCAGCCATGAAATTAAAAGACACTTACTCCTTGGAAGGAAAGTTATGACCAAACTAGACAGCATATTAAAAAGTGGAGACATTACTTAGCCAACAAAGATCTGTCTAGTCAAGGCTATGGTTTTTCCAGTGGTAATGTATGGATGTGAGAGTTGGACTATAAAGAAAGCTGAGCACCGAAGAATTGATGCCTTTGAACTGTGGTGTTGGAGAAGACTCTTGAGAGTCCTTTGGACTGCAAGGAGATTCAACCAGTCCAACGTAAAAAAATTCATTGGAAGGACTGATGATGAAGCTGAAACTCCAAAAATTTTGGCCACTTGACATGAAGAACTTAATGGAAAAGACCCTAACAGTGGGAAAGACTGAAAGCAGGAGGAGAAGGGGATGACGGAGATTGAGATGGTTGGATGGCATCATTGACTCAATGAACATGAGTTTGAGTAGTCTCTGGGAGTTGGTGATGGACAGGAAAGCCTGGTGTGCTGCCGTCCATGGGGTTGCAAAGAGTCGGANCTTGGACTGCAAGGAGATTCAACCAGTCCAACGTAAAAAAATTCATTGGAAGGACTGATGATGAAGCTGAAACTCCAAAAATTTTGGCCACTTGACATGAAGAACTTACTGGAAAAGACCCTAACAGTGGGAAAGACTGAAAGCAGGAGGAGAAGGGGATGACGGAGATTGAGATGGTTGGATGGCATCATTGACTCAATGAACATGAGTTTGAGTAGTCTCTGGGAGTTGGTGATGGACAGGAAAGCCTGGTGTGCTGCCGTCCATGGGGTTGCAAAGAGTCGGATGCAACTGAGCGACTGTATTGAACTAACATTTCAAGGAACAGTTTTCTGGCTAAGTAACCTCCTGAATACATTAACAAAAGAATTCTAGTAGTTAGAAATTTTTTTTTTTAACCAGTGATTACATATTACTCTGATATGATTCAATTTTAGGAAAAACAATATTGTTTAGTATTTAAATCATACCTTTGCAAGTGCTTTAATTATTAGGTAGTGCATGTAGTATTTCTTAGAATATATAGACTTATCCTTAATATATTTCTGCTACTTATTTGGTTTGAAAAACTGGTATGCATTTTTAGGCTTTTGACTAGATGTTTATTTCAATAAAGACATCTTTGGCTAAACTTATCTTAAAATTACTGTAGTATATATGCATCTACTCAGATTTTCTTTATGATTTAATTTATGCTATGTTCCCTCTTTTACTTGTAAAATGTAAGGCACTATCAACACTAACCATGGGAAAAAGCAAAGTTAAAAGTGTATGTTTATAAATTTTTAAAGTGTGAGTGCATGTTGCAATATGCATACAGTTAACAGGATCTTATACATTTTTATTGTGGTAATTATACATAACATAAAAATTTCCATTTTAAACCATTTTTAAGTGTACAGTTCAGTGGCATTAGCTACATTCAGATTGTTGTGAACCATCACCACCATCTATTTCCAAAGCTTTCTTGTCTTTCCACACTGAAACTCTGTGCCTTTATTTATTTATTTTTTTAACTCTGTGCCTTTAAATAATAACGCCCCATACCTTCCTCCCCCTAATCCCTGACAAAGGCATTGACAATTTCTGTCTTTGTGAATTTGATTACACTAGTTACCTCATATAAGTGGAAACATACAGTATTTGTCCTTTTGTGACCAGCTTGTTTCAATAGCATAATGTCTTCAGAATCTATCCATATTGTAGCATATATCAGAATTTCCTCCCTTTAAAGGCTGAATAATAATCCACTGTGTGTATATAATATATTTGATTTAAGCATTCATTCAGTGATAGACACTTGGGTTGTTTCATTTCCACATTTTGGCTTCTGTGAATAATGCTGTCTTGTACTTGGGTGTATGAATGCATGGTTCCCTAATTTCAGTTCTTTTGGGTATATATTCAGAAGTAGAATTTCTGGGTCCCATGGGAATTCTGTTTAATTTTTTTGAGGAACCACGATACTGTTTTCTATAGCAGCTGTGCCGTTTTACTTTCCTACCAGTACAAGAGTTCTCATTTCTCCACATCCTCACCAGTACTTGTTATTTTCTGTTTTTGAGAACAACCATCCTAGTGAGTGTGGTGCACCTTATTTTGAAATATGAAGAGTGCCTTATCATCATCTCTCACACTCTGGGGTAATGTTCCTTAAATTGCTATGTAGTCCAAGAACAAAAATTTCTTATGTTCTGGAAAAAATGAAGCAATTACTTGATAATCATACTGACCTGTGTTCCTTTCTGGTCATGTCAAGCATGGAATTATTAGAATTTCAACACACTGAGTGTAATTTACATGAGCAAGTAATACACTAGAGTATATCAATGGTAGATTGATACCAGAAGAACTTGGAAGACAGAGTAGTGTAAATCACCCAATTACAATAGCAAGAAGAAAAAATAATTTTAAGAAATAAGGATAGTTTCAAGGACTTCTGAGACAAGTATACAAATATTTGCATTATTAGGGGTCCCAGAAGGTGAAAAGAGACAGGAAGGGGGAAAATGTATTTGATTAAATAATGGCTGAAATTTTCCTTCACCTGAAGAAGGAATCAGATATCCAGATCCAGGAAGCACATAAAGTCCCAAACAAAATGAACTTAAAGAGATACACAGCCTTCTTCACAGTCCAACTCTCNCCCCAGTGTCCATTCTGACTAGACAATCTGAAATTAAAATGTAAATGTTAAAAGGCATAATGAGATTCATATTGTGACTTATTTTAGCATTTAAATAAAGGGGCTATTTAAAAATGCTTATTTTAAGTCTTGAATCTGCTACAATATTTTTTTCTGTTTGTTTGTTTGTATTTTTTTTTGGCTGAAAGACATGTGGGATCTTAGTTCCCTGACCAGGGATTGATTTTGTTTTTGCTCTTCTTTTTTTTTCATTTTTGGATGGCAACACACAACATGTGAAATCTAGTTCCCTTGTCAGGGATTAAACCCACATCTTCTGAATTGCAAAGCAGATTCTTAACCACTGGACCACCAGGGAAGACCCTCTGGCCAGAGACTGAAACTGCACCATTTATATTGGAAAGGGAAATCTTAACCACTGGACTGCCAAGTCCTTGAAAAGGCTTTTAATACAGAATTTCTTACCAAGAAAAATTGCCACTGAATAAATCTGGGCTCCAGTACTTTCTGCATCTTCTGAATGAAGAGGGAAACATACTCCATTGGTGCCATAATAGTTTTTGAAAAATTCCTTATTGCTCAGTGGAATGAAAGCCACGATAACCCCAATAATCCAAATAAGAATCAAAACTGTAATGGTTCTGCATTTTCCAGGTCTTAAACATCTAAAAGGATACACAATGCAGATATATTTTTCCAGTGTCAGAAATGTTAAAAGTAATACAGATACTTCTGTGGACAGAATAGCCAGGGACCCCAGAAGCTGACAGTGAACGCTCTCCATCCACAGCTGCGCATGTTTATTGTATTCTCCTCGAAACTTCAGGTCAAAGGCTCCGATCACAAATAAATAGATTCCCATCAAGCAGTCGGCACCTGCAGGAATCAGTAAATTTAACAAATGTAGAGAAATAAATAGGTGAAATGGAATTATCATTAGTGATATTTTTAACATTATCCCCAAATAGACAAGTGTCTCTATCTTTGGGGGAGGTAAGATGTATTCTAAGAATTCATTTATGGGTGAGGACCATTTCATCAGCTCTCTCTGATAACCACGCTTACAGCATCCTCTGCAGCTAAATATGTAAGCATGTCTCTGCTTTTATCTAACACACAGGTCTGTAAGAGCAGGGGTCTTGTCTGTTTTGTTTTCCTTCCTAGTCCCATCACCTAGAAATGCTGAATAAATGAGTAAAATGCAACTATGTTCTGCATTCAATTACGGACAAGATAGGGGTATTATAATTTGGTTCATTTCTTCCACTGAAATTCTCTCAGTTTAAGAAGTTAAGTCATTCAAAATCCCAGAGAAAATATTTCAGAAGCTGCTATGATAGAGTAATGACTATGAATTTTGAGGTCTATAATTTAGAAGATATGAATAATTATGAAGTGCTCTGTAGTTAGTATAATTTTAATGGGCTTAAATGTCTTATCCAGAGGTGGTCTAAGCAAAACTGTTCTCATAACTTTGTGGGAAATATCTTATCTGTCTCTTATACACATCTTGTCTTTTATTAAGTGCATCATATGTGAGTTAANTTACCAGGGAAATCGAGTGAACTCAAAATTTTATAGCTAGCAATACAAAGTAGTTAACAATTTCTGACTTCTGTTTCTTAGGCAGTTTGCAATGAAAAAAAAGTTCAGCCTTAGACTTTGAATGAGTGTAGGGGTAAGACATAGCACAGCACTCATAAAAAGTAGGACACCATGTAGATGGATGTTTGCTTGAGGGAGTATGGGTGAATTATACACCACTTGACCCAGATTATAAGCAACCGGAACACTAGTTTCTTGCTTTTGTTTCTTTTTAAAAATATTCTTCATTTAACATACTACCTTGCAATCATGTTTCAACAACTTAAAAAATTTAATACTACTTAAAACACTTTCTTATTTAAATATTTCAAATTATGAATGGAAAAAGATGTTAGAAGCTCAGAGACCAGAAGAACAATAATGTCTGAACTTAGTGTCTATAAACTGGATGTGCACACAAAAAATAACAGAGCTCTGGGTGTGAAAATGTGATGATGAAAGATTTCAAGGTTATTCATAGTAAAAAATTTTACATGCTTTCAAAAAATACTACACCAGCTTCCCTGGTGGCTCGGCCGGTAGAGAATCTACCTATAAATCAGGGGACCTGGGTTCGATTACTGGGTCAGGAAGATCCCGTGGAGAAAGAAGTGGCAACCAACTCCAGTATTCTTGCCTGGAGAATCTTGTGGACAGAGGAGACTGGCAGCTACAGTCCATGAGGTCACAAAGAGTCACACACAACTGAGCGACTAACTCACAAAATATTATACTTTTAGAGAAGAAAGTGAATGAACAAATGCTTCCTTATCAGACAAAATTAATGAATGAGTGCTTCATTAATCTGTGTAAGGTGACTGAGTTTTCTTACTTTACAAACTTTCTTATCACTTTATTTTTATGTAGCATTTCATTGCAGAGAAGGCAATGGGACCCCACTCCAGTACTCTTGCCTGGAAAATGCCATGGATGGAGGAGCCTGTTAGGCTGCAGTCCATGGGGTTGCTAAGAGTCAGGCACGACTGAGTGACTTCACTTTGCTTTTCACTTTCATGCATTGGAGAAGGACACGGCAACCCAACTCCAGTATTCTTGCCTGGAGAGTCCCAGGGATGGGGGAGCCTGGTGGGCTGCTGTCTATGGGGTCGCAGAGTTGGACACGACTGAAGCGACTTAGCAGCAGCATTTAATTGAATGCTTAGAAAACAGCTAAGCAAAGGGGAGAAAATTTTAACACCCTATGATTCTAGTACTCTGGTTACTTATTTTCTAATAGTAACACTTTTATATATTTCAAAACTTGTAATTCTTCTTCAGCCAGCAAATACTCACAGCAGAGAGAGATGATTGACATGGCATGCAGCTTGTTCTCAGACCTGATATAAGGTCGCATACAGATGACAAAGATGTTTCCAAAGCACGTAACTGCAGACACAACCCAGACAAACACTCTCTGAATAATGCTCGCCAAGAGATCCTCTAAAGATGAGAGTCCATCAGTGTTTGGTTTACAGATGCGAACATGTGGTGCATAGCCACAGTACTGAAATTTCTTAAAATAGCTGTTGTACAAAGAGAAGGGAAAATAAGACTGTAAACTGAAGTGCCACTCTACTTAATATCTATTTTCTCCATTTTCTCTGTAAAAAGAAAACATCTTAATATCAGTCTCAGAAGAATAAAAGTAAAACATTTAGGACACTACAATTTTATTAAGGAACTGAAATTTAATTCTTATTAACTTGATTTTACTATAAAAGAATGGGTGGGAGCAGTAAATGGGCATAATGAACAGACAAGCATTAGACATATTTTAGAATATAAATCAATTGTTGTCATGAGATCAAGATAATACACTGAAGGAAACTGTTACTGGGTTTTCAGTGCTTGGAACATAACTCCTGTGTTGCTGCAATTGATTTTGCTTTTCAAACCTGGGGGAAGAGAGTTAAAGGCTTTGTCCTCTGTGATTCTATGGTTTTTCTATTAGAGAAGTTGTATAATCTGTAACTGCTTGCTAACACGTTTATTCTCACACTAGATTTTGGTACATGGTAAGGTGTTTGATAAATATTTATTGAGTGAATTCTTTCATCAGTAGAGAGACCTCCCTTGTTAATAAAAGACACCACTTGGATAATCAGCAATTACTACTGTGTACTACCAACTCCCACACCATTTATTGAGCATTTTCTAAGTATAACTTCTCAAATCAGGAATAACTTCTTAAGTCAGCTCAATGAGGTTGGTGTTGCTATCACTATATGAGGAGATGAATCTTCACTGGAGGCAAATTATCTGCTAGGAAACTTTCTACTAAGTGCAGAAATTTAGTATTCAAATTAGATCCATTTGCCTCTAAAGCCATGTACTCTGGCAAAAAGTATAAATGATCTTTATAGTAGAAAGAGCTGTAGTAATACAAGATAAAAACTTGACAATTACAGTCTATAGTCCTGTTGTTTAACTGTTGCTGCCTGGATCCCAGGATCTGCTCAGTTCAAGTCTAGTCCTTGAGTTGTTTCTTGGGTTTTATGAGTTACACCAGTTTCTTTCAATAAACTCTGCTTTGCTAAATTTAGTCAGAGTGCTTTATATTGTGCGTAACCAAGGAAAGCTTTATAAACATGCTCTGAGGAATTGTGGAAAACAAATCAGCGTCCTCTGTTAGATTTAAAATACAAGCAAGATTATAGAGTGGTTGTGGCTGCCATGAAACTTTCTAAATTATTGAGAACTGATTGCCTTGGTATGGAGATCACTCTAATATTGTGTGTGTGTATTATATATATATACATATATATATATATACACTGCTATATACTACATTCAACTAAAGAAAATGTTTCTAAAGCATGTAATGATGGCATGATGAGACACTATGTTTGAATAAAAGATTTTTCAGAGTTTGTCATTTTATCCATACACCCTTGCTCCATCAGGCACTGACACTGTGGGCAATTTTCACTGAGGAGGCTTTCTTCCTTCCTTCCTTCCTCCATTTACATGAATTATTTGTAATTGTTTGATATTGTTTATGTGACTTCCTACTTTTTCGCCTGGTTGCATTTATGCCATGTGCACCAGTTGCTAGCTCAGTGGACAAACATGAATATCTGTGGATGTCACGAGAGGTCATTAGAGCTTACAAGCCTGAGTGGGTTCCCTTCACACTCGTGTTGTCCGCCACTCAAACAAATCTCATTTCATTTTCTCAGACCAAACCATGGGCAACTAAAAATCACCTCACCCTATATCTATGCTTTAAAAGTTAGTTATTGTTTAGGCAAATTAGTCAGTAGAAAATGTTAATAAATTGGATGTACTGCATATAGGGGTATTGGCACAATGCAGGTGGAAACCTAAAAGATTAAAAATCAAGGCAAAGAACAAGAAAAACATCTGCTTACATGTAAGAGAGATTCATGAGAGGTCTAAACATCCTTTGTTGGATATTTGAAATTTCAATTCCATCTAGGCTGCTAAAATATCAAATTATCAAAAAACATATGTTATGCAGGGTATAATGAGCTTTTGTGAAGGACAGTTTAATATACAATTATTTAACACTTATTCTGAACTAAAAATTCATACTTAGCTTTTCCTGGGCACTTTCCCAGTTCCTTTCATTGCATGAAAGATTTTTAAAATTTTATACTGCTTTACAATTTTCCAAAGTTTCACACATATGATTTCATGTGATCCCATAATAACCCTTTTTTCCCCCAATGCCTTTTTGACTCTGTTATTTATATACAATATAAATACTTATATTTATATTGATTTTATATGTTTCTTATTTCAATTTTTGGCTTCTAATAGATTGTGGCATGATGCTGTTTTCATAGTAACTACTCAACAAATATTTGTGAAATAAATGACCAAACATTGCCTTTTGATGGTATTACAATTGCAGAAAGGGGCATTTTACATCTTGAAATGTTTCTAATAACTTTTTAATAACTTTTTTCTAATAAAATGACATTTTACTGAGAACTGAAGCATACTTTCTTAAGGCAATTCATAGAACTAACATAATTTAGGTTCTAACATAATTTAGGTTTAACACCACACATAATGTGTGTGTGTTTGTGCATGTGTGTGGCAAGTAAAGATTTATATAATCTAAAACATTCTATTTTGGGATAGCAATAGTTATAATAAACTCTTAGATACCCCCAGTGCTAATGAAGGAAGAAATATGTACAGATGCATTCAGAGGATCAAAACAAAGAATCTAATATAAGCTCCTGGTGATTATAGAAACATAGAAAGTGATTATTTATTATCTAATTTTTAGCTCATAAATATGAAAGATTAAACTAATAGCCATCTGTTTGTTTATAGTTAAACAAGTACTTATATGGTTTCTGTAGAGTTTAGCTAACATCCTGGGAAGAAAGCTTCTGATTCAAGACTCTATTAATCTTATTTTATAGAATTTATTAGCTATCAGTACATAAGTAAAAAATGTATCATAAAACTATCCCCATAGGTGTATACTTACAGAGACCTGAGTTTGACAAGATTATCAAATTGGTTGGCTTGAATTGTCTGGATTGGGTTATAGGAAAGATTCCTGTTTAAAAAAAAGAGAGCAGCAATTGGTCATTTCTAGAAAGGATTTGCGTAAAGAAGAAGTATACCTGTTGACTGAGGGTTGCTTGTAAACATTAGCAAAAAAGTACATCAATGGCACTTGTACCATAAGGCTCATTAGACATTCAAATGGATTAATGTAGATAGAACTCTTAGAACCATGTGTGGCTCTCAGTTAAGTGTCTTCAGTTCAGTTCAGTTCAGTCGCTCAGTCGTGTCCGACTCTTTGCGACCCCATAAATCGCAGCACGCCAGGCCTCCCTGTCCATCACCAACTCCCGGAGTTCACTCAGATTCACATCCATTGAGTCAGTGATGCCATCCAGCCATCTCATCCTCTGTCGTCCCCTTCTCCTCCTGCCCCCAATCCCTCCCAGCATCAGAGTCTTTTCCAATGAGTTAACTCTTCGCGTGAGGTGACCAAAGTATTGGAGTTTCAGCTTTAGCATTATTCCTTCCAAAGAAATCCCAGGGTTGATCTCCTTCAGAATGGACTGGTGGGATCTCCTTGCACTCCAAGGGATTGCAGTGTTAGTGACAGAGAAAAGCTAAGACCACATGATCATGAAGGTGGGGTGGTCCAGGATGGTCCCACCAGGGAACCTGCAGACTTCCCAAATGGAAGCCACACCACTTCAGATTTTGCCTATCATCAGGTGTGATTTAAATAAAAGAAAAAAAGTCTCATTGAGTCAAAATTTGAATGGATGAAACCATATTGAATACTTTTTACAATAAATCATGTGGCAAATAGTGGCATATTGCGTTAGCAAGTTGTGAGGCATGAAGTGAAAAGTAAATGGCTTATGGCTAGGGACAAAGACATGAAGATAGTGCTAGAAGTTCTATCCAGAAGGATTAGGCAAGAAATAAAATAAAAGGCATCCAAATTGAGAAGTGAGAAGTAAAATTATCTCTGTTTACAGATGACGTTTTACGTGCGAAAGTGAAAATGTTAGTTGCTCAGTGGTGTCAGACTCTTTGTGATCCCCATGGACTGTAGCCCACCGGGCTCCTCTGTCCGTGGAATTCTCCAGACAAGAATACTGGAGTGGGTAGCCACTTCCTTCTCCAGGGGATCTTTTCAACCCAGGAATAAAACCCAGGTCTTCTGCATTGCAGGCAGATTCCTTATCATCTGAGCCACAAGGAAAGCCCATTTTATGTGTATAAAACCTTAATGATTTCACACACACACACACACACACACACACACACACACAAACTGTTGGAACTAATAAATTCAACTAAATTGCTAAATACAAAATGAATGCACAGTAATCAGATGATGATGAATAATCAAATGCATTTCTATACATCAACCCTGAACAATCCAGAAAGAGAATTAAGAAAATAATTTTATTTAAAACAGCATCAGAAGAATATTTAGGAATAAACTGAATAGAGGCTTCCCTGGTAGTCCAGAGGTTGGGAATCTGCTTCCAGTGTAGGCAACATGGATTTGATTCCTGATTCGGGATGATCCCACATGCTACAGAACAACTAAGCCCATGCACCACAACTACTGCACCACGAGAGAAGCTACCGAAATGAGAAGCCTCCATACTGCAGTGAAGAGTAGCCTCTGCTTGCCATAATCAGAGAAAGCTCATGTAACAGTGGAGACCCAGTGCAGCCAAAAAACCCCAATAAACTGAATAAAAGTGAAAGGCTTGCACTGTGAAAACAAAATATTGTTGAAAGAAATTAGACACCGATAAAAGGAAAGACATTCTGTGTTTGGGGACTGGAAGATTTAAAATCATTAAGATGGCAATACTACCCAAAGCAATCTAAAGATCCAGTGTAATGTCTATCAAGATTCCAGTGACGGCTTTTCTGAATAAATAGAAAGATCCATCTTAAAATTTGTTTGGAATCTCAAGGGAACCTGAATAAACCTTGAAAAAGAAGGACAAAGTTGGAGGTTTTACTTTCTGACTCAAAACTTACTGCAAAGCTACAGTAATCAGTAACAGTGTGGTGCTGGCATAAAGACAGGTTTATGGGATGATGGAATAGAATGGAGAGCCCAGGAACAAACTTTTATATGTATGGTCAAATAATTTTTAACACATGCCAAGACCTTTCAATGGGGAAAGGACAAACTTCTCAACAAATGGTTCTGGGAAAACCAGATAGATGTCCACATGCCAAAAGAAAAAAAAAAAAGAGCTTAGACGCTTAGCTTCCACAATGTACAAATTAACTCAAAATGGATCTAAGTTCTAAATGTAAAAGCTAAAACTATAAAACTCTTAGAAGAAATCATAAGAGAAAAACTTCATGACATTGGATTAGGCAGTGATTTCTTGTATATGTGATACCAAAAGCATAGGTAACAATAGAAAAAAATATAAGAATTGGACTACATCTAAATCTAAAACTTTTGTGCATCAGAAAACACTATCAGAGAGTGAAAAGGCAACCTACAGAATAGGAGAATGTATTTGTAAATCATATATCTGAAATTATTTACTATCTAAAATATATATGATCTAACAACTTAACAGGGGTTCCCAGGTGGCACTAGAGGTAAAGGACTCAACTGCCAATAAGGGAGACATAAGAGACACAGGTTTGAACTTTGGGTTAGGAAGATCCCTGGAGGGCATGGCAACCCACTCCAGTATTCTTACCTAGAGAATCCCATGGACAGACAGGCCTGGTGCACTGCAGTCCATAAGGTCACAAAGAGTAGGACATGCCTGAAGTGACTCAGCATGCATACACAGCTTAACAATGAAAAACCAAACAACCCAATTTAACAACGAGTAAAGGACTTGAATAGACATTTTCCAAAGAAGATGTGCAAATGACCAATAAGCACATGAAAAGATGCCTGACATCATTAATCATTAGAGAAATACAAACAAAACCACAATGAAATACCATGTCACATCCAGTAGGTTGGCTATTATTAAAAAAATACAAGATTACAAGTGCTGTTGAAAATGTGGATAAATTAGAATCTTTGTGCAGTTAGTGAGAATGTAAAACAGTGCAGCCACTATAGAAAAGAGTATGATGTTTCCTCAAAATATTAAAAATAAAGTTGCCATATGATCCAGTAATACTATTTCTGGGGCTATATACCCCAAAGAATTGAAAGCAAGTTCTTTAACAGATATTTACACACCCATGTTCATAGCCCTACTCATAACAGCTAAAAGGTGGAAACAACCCAAGTGTCCATCAGTGGAAAAATGGATAAATACAATGTGGTACTTACACACAGTGGATTGCTAATATGGACGATAATATTCAGAAATTCTGACACATGCTACAGCATGGATGAAANAAAGATTCTTTTCACTTGTCACTCCTTCATGACTGGGAGAGTTAGGCGTTCTTACATACAGCACTTACAGCGTCATATTAAAACTTTTCTTGTTCCTACGTTTTCTTCTGAAGGGTGTGAGCTCTTTCAGTGCAAGATCTGGGTTTCCCAGCATATAGCTGAGTTTTGGACTAGCTATTCTTTCCATCCCTGCTGGCAGACTATTAATAGACTGAAGATCTGTTTTCATCTTTAAGTAAAAGGGGCAGGATGATTCCAGTTCCTTGTATGGGAAGCCAAGTAAAATATCGATCATGCTAGTGAGACAATGTGAAAAACAGATTTAGAAGAGTCCACTAGAGTATTAACTCTTGAACTACCATGTTCAGCCATTTTTGGTGAGAGTGCTGGCTTTGGCTATTAAAGCAAATTCTGACAAATTCTTTCATCATCAATCACGTAATGGGGACCATTTGGCTTAGATCCTAAGTGACAAGAACAAAGACCATTTTCTCAGTTTTGCTTTTAGAAAAGTTGGTCTAAACATAACTGGACTTGAGGTCCATTTCTGAATGGGCTCAGGAAACACATTGTCACCTTGAGTAGTTGCTTTAAAAGCACAAATTAGGTTTTTGCTGGTGTTTCTGTGGTTAAGAACCCGCCTTGCAATGCAGGGGACAGAAGTTCGATCCCTGGTCCAGGAGGATCCCACATGCCTTGGAGCAGCTAAACTCGTGCCCCACAACTCCTGAAGCCTGTGCTCTAGAGCCCGAGAGCCGCAACTACTGAGCCCACGCGCTGTAATTACTGAAGCCCATATGCCTAGAGCCAGTGTTCCACAAGAGAAGCTGCAATGATGAGAAGCCCGAATACCATAGCGAGAGAGCAGGCCCCACTTGCTACAACTTGAGAAACCCAGGGAGTGATGAAGACCCACCACGGTCAACAAATACATAAATCTTATTAAAAGAAAGCTTAAAAAGCACAAGTAATAATAAATCAAGTATGTAGCAAGTTTCTGCCACTATTTAAATTAAAAAAAATTTTTTTTTGGCTACACAGTGGGGCATGTGGGATCTTAGTTCCTGACTAGGGATGGAACTCATACCTGCAGTGGAGGCTCTGAGTCTTAACCACTGGACCACCAGGGAAGTCTCACCGGAACTGTTTAAACTCTACTCTGAGAAGTGAATCTTGACTGTTGCTAATTTTGCCCTCATTAATTCTGTCAGTGGGATCAAGCAAGGAGGGGCACAGCATGTAGTCCCACCTTCTTTCAAAGGGAGAGTCATTCATTTTAGGTCCAGACCCATCCATTTAAGGGACCTCCCTGGTGACTCAGATGGTAAAGAATCTGCCTGCAATTCAGGAGACTTGTGTTTGATCCCTCTGTCTGGAAGATTCCCTGGAGATGGGAATAGCAACCCACTCCAGGATTCTTGCCTGGAGAATTCTATGGATAGAGGAGCCTGATGGGCTACAGTCCATGGGGTCACAAAGAGAAAAGACTGAGCAACTAACACTTTCACTTTCATTCATGTAAAACTATTACCTCTTAGAAAACATGCCATTTTCATCCTTGTAAATCTGATTTTTCAGGCATGGGATTTCACAGGATTTAGGTAGGACTAATTCTTGGTGTGGGGACCCTCTCTGCTCCTTTGTTGCTCTTTCTTTTACCTCTGAACCTGGATTAGCACTGACTGAGGACTAAGCTGTCCTGCCCCAAGCTCACTACTGGTTTCAGAATCAACAAAGTGGTGTCCTTTTATCTCCTGGTCTCTGAATCCTAACTCTCTAGAAAACTTCAAGATAAATTTGCTGTCCTTCTCTGGGCAATGGGTTAGAGCAGTGTACGATGTATTTTACTTGTTAATTTCCCCTGACTTTATTCTTTCTTGCATCCACACCTTAGGGCCACTGTGCAAGTTAGAATTTGGAGAAACTGCCTTCTGGTATTCAAATTGGACTTGCAAGTAAGATAAAACAAGGAAAAGTATGGACCCCTTGACTAACTTGTATTTTAATGGCTAGATAATACCTTTTGAGTCACCTGCATGCACTGCTCCCCACTGCTGAGAATAAAATAATTTCCTATGTGCTGATGGTATAGTTCATTTGCCAGACACCAGGAGTCATTACAGCAAATGTTTGGTTCTGATACCTATTGAGACTTTTCTTGTGTGTCTTGTGAATGATTGGTACTCTCTACCAAAAAATGTTTCAAGCCTAAGGTTATGGAAAAAATGTTGGGGTTTCAATGGCTTGTTTATTGAATTTTTGGAGCAGAATATTGGATTCTTTCCGGAGGGATGTTTCTGCCTGTGGCATGTATGTTTCCTCCACTTGTCTTAGTATGCAGGTGAGAAGGACATGGCAACCCACTCCAGTGTTCTTGCCTGGAGAATCCCAGGGACGGGGGAGCTTGGTGGGCTGCTGTCTATGGGGTCGCACAGAGTCGGACAAGACTGAAGTGACTTAGCAGCAGCAAGGTGTCCTGAGCAACGTTTTAGTTACATTCTTTAACTTTTTATGGAAAAGTCTTAATCAGTCCCAGTTCTGCCCAGCTAATTGTCAAAACATGTAGTTCTGTTCACACTCCAGATTCTTTTCAGAAAACACAAAATCAAACTAGTGGATAGTCCAGACTTTAACAACACTCCAACTGAAGAAATGAAGCCAGAAAAAAGGAAATAAAAATTGCCGGAAGAGCATGGGTTTCCTCCATTGTCTTACGTATATTTTACTTGGAGAATCAGCTACTCTGTGGCTTGACCGCAAGGCTTTGATTCATCAGGGACTTGCTTTATTGTCCTTTGGAACGGTGTTATTGATCTTAAAATGGGATGTTATAAATAGCTGTCTCAAGCTGCTCTCTTGACCTTTATTACAGGTTTGGATGTTGTTATCCATGGCAGTGTCTAATCTTACAGATCCAAGATTATCCTTTGGTTTCAGAACGAATAAATTGATGTCTTTTTGTCTCCTGATCTCTGAATCCTCACTGTCTAGAAAATTTAAAGATAAATTTGCTATCCGTCTCTAGCAGTGGGTTAAAGTGATATAAGATGTAATTTATTTATTAATTCCCCCTGCCTTTCTTCGCCTCCACAACTGTTTCCTTTACTTCACTTTCCTCAAGTATTTATTTTATAGTTTCCTTTAACACATATTTGTTAAGCTTTCATAATTTCTGAAATACCTGTGGCTCAGGGTATACAGAAGTAGTGCTATATGTGTAATCAAACTCACAAAATATATGTGTAATCAAACTTACAATTCATCTAGTTTCTGGAGAGGTGCAAACGTATTTTCACTAAGGTGATTAATTTTGTTTTTCCTCATTACCCTGAAAGTAAAAAGAAAAAAGATATTGTAGCTTCTGGAGGTAACTTACAGGTGAATTATTGTAGAGGAGATTAACAACCTGCAAAAACAAAGATAATTATATATAATGCATTTCCATATCAAGATACGTTGAAATAGTATGATAAACCACCCAAGCACATTTTAATATTAAATTTCCAAAATCTTCTAATGATGATAAAAGTAAAATAGTGTTCACATTTTAAAGTGTTTTAGGGAAGAACTCCACAGGGATAAAAGTGAAAAAGCTCGACCTCTGAGAATACAGTCTGAGTATCAGCACAACTGTCTTAGAGTCATCTGTTCAGTCTTTGTGGCCTGTCTGTCTAACAAAATATACCCCTGCCCCCAACACTACGATAGTACTCGTGCACATTGGGTGGTTGCTGTGATTTAAAGTGCAGGTGCTGGAATATGTCCACTCTAAGCTGGACCAACTCAGAAGATCTCTGATTTGTGATGCTGAATCAGACTGTAAGGCCTGCAGTTCATTTCTGCACTGGTCTGGTGTTATGAGCTAGCAACATAGATTTAAAATAAGACAGAGCGGCATAGGAGAAATTATATTCGATAACATCCTAAGGTCTATCCTGGTGGGTGTCACAGTCATATCCTCACAGATGTGAACATTCTGCAGCTTTTGAAAAAAATTATAATTAATTTTTCCCCACAACCTTTGCAGTAATAATCTCATAGAGTAGGACTAGTTCTTGGTATTTCTCAAACTGCCATCCAAGGATAGATTCTAGGTGATTTATGAGAATTTCTTCCCACTAAATTGGGTATTACTTAAGTTTGAGAAAAATAGGTCTCATGTCAGATAGTAACACTGTGATGATTCATGTACTGATATGTTGTGAATCTGTGGTTATGCCTGCTTTGAACTTCAGTAATTTTGCCAATGTGATTTCATTTCAAAAAACTTCAAACTGGGAGGGAACATTTCCTATAATTACTATGCATGTGTATGCCAGAGCCTGTTCACATAAATGACTCATTTTGTTTGTAAAGAGATAAAACATTACTTTAAAAGGACAAAACATTACTTACAAAACAGTTAAATTACTGCAGGAAATAAAAGTCAAATTTCTTAAATTATGGATATGGTTGCCTTCAAAATCCCTGAAATATAAAAATAAAAGTGACAAAGCTAAATTTTAATCACAGACAGAAATCAATTGGTTAAGAATTATTTAAGTTTTCTCAAACTTTTCCCCCATATACTGCTTACTTCATATAAATTCTCATATAATGTAAGTGTAGCCACCTACCTAATAGCTGAAATGATATATTTATATATAAAGTTTCTTTTTTCTGTGTTAATAGTAAAAATGGTTTGAGTGGCATCTGTATCAGGTATTCGTATGGATACATATGTTATCCCAACTAATGTGAAGAGAATGAAAAAATCACATGACACACTTCCAACAACATGCGTGTGTGCTAAGTCGCTTCAGGCATGTCTGACTCTTTGTGACCCTATGGGCTGTTTCTGCCAGGCTCCTCTGTTTATAGGATTCTCCAGGCAACAGTACTGAAGTGGGTTGCCATGCTTTCCTCCAGGGGATCTTCCTGACCCAGGGATCGAACCTGTGTCTCCTGCGGCTCCTGCATTGCAGGCGGATTCTTTACCACTGAGCCATCAGGGAAGCCCCACCAACTATATAAACAGATACCAAATGGTGATCCATATTGAACGTCCGTCCAGAGATCCAGAAGTACCCATGACTACTGTAAGTGTTGTGGCCTCTATTTGCTCAGAAGATCCTACTATTGTTGCAGAAGTTGCCATTGCCAAAATAAAGTTTAACCTCTACTTCCTCTGCCTAAACACTCCCCAGAAAAAGTTCTCAATAGCCTTTTACCACTGAGAACACCCTTTCTTGTTTTAGTGTATGGCCACATAAGCCAGTGAAGAGGGAGACCCACAGCTGCCCTTGGCTGTCCACTCCCAGTTCAGGACGATGTGTACAGACCTGATTTGAGCTCCCTTGCTGTGTGATACTAGGTTACTAACAGGAATCTGGTCTGAACATCAAAACTTGTCAAATAGTTGATGTTTTATTATCTCTACTTCAGAGTTATCATGAAGGTATTCTTCTATTGTCTTTTATCTATCATTAGGCTTATGGTGGAAGAGTAAGCTGAGCTCAGGAATACACTTTCAGAAATAGATGCTGGCTCTTAAATCTATTTATTTTACTCAACACTTCGCTGACTGATCACCATACCATGTAAAGACATTCAGGAACAATTGGGACTAAAATACATGAGCTGAAGTGACACAGCTACTAAAATCATGAGCATTAATAGACGTGCCTTTATTCTGCTGGCGACGCTGTATCTGGGATAGTGTTTTATTTTGACACTGCAGTAAAAATGGATGCAGACAAATCAAAGTCTATCTGAAAAACCTAGAAGGCCAGCATGTAAGGGTTCTAGAAATCAAGTCAATGGGACGAAAGCGTGTATTTATCACAGAGAAGAGCAAGTCAGAGAGATATATTTGAAGTCAGGCATAGGGTTTTTCTCTTTGGCATTAGGTTGCAAAATCAGATTTACCGGTTGAAGGACACAAAACCTTTCAAATTTAAGCTCACAGCCCATGGTGTACAGAGACCAAGCTTTTTATTACTGTAGTGATTAAGCAAGGGCATATACCGTAACATGCCATAAGAATTCTATAGACAGGATTTCTGTATTATATGGAATATTTTATTAAAATCTTAAATTTTGATCCTAGATTACCACTGTAAAGACAAATTCTATTATTTTATTAAGTTGGAAATGAAGCACATATATTGGGTCATTAGGTCTGGCCAAGGCCTTTGGCTTTCCATTACGTAGGCTGTCAGTGACAAAAACTGTTCATTTCTTTTTCCTGTTTTTGTTGCTATTACCATGAATCTACCACTAAGGCGGCGACTCTCTCTTGAACCTCACAAAATATCTTTAGGAAAGTTGATGTTCTTTTCTTGTTAGCTACACTTGTTACATTGAGTGTTAAGTTTATTTCAATCTTTATTTGTGAATTTGCTTTGGCTTTCTCCCTAAAATTAGAGATATTAGTTCTCGATATCAGGGATCAGGTATACAAATCTGCTGCTTATGCCAGGGGCCCAAGCTCTAAGTGACTTGAGGGGGTGTTTTGCTTACTTAATTCTTGGATCACTTTTTCAGCTTAATGAGCCTCTGAATCTAACCACTGTATTTTTTCCTTTATATATAGCAGGACTAGTTGAAAATGAAAATTTGGTTCTTGGGCCTGAAGTACAATAATAGAAAACAAAAATAATCTTTCCTGCTCAGCTCCCTCTCTCATCCCCTAGTGGCATTGTAAACATGCAAATCTCCTCTACCTCTACACCCTTCCCTGCCTTTTAAACACTTCTGGCTTTTCTTTCGGAGAGAAAATCTAGGCAATGAAAGCAGGAAAAGCCTTTGCCTTTCTGCCCGACATCTGTAATTTACCTGAATGGGCATCTGGTCTCCTACACCCAGTGTGCAATGACCCTCCTCTTGTTTTAGGCTAATCCTATGTTTTCTGAGTTTGGTTTGTGAATTTGCAAACTCCAGGAGATAGTGAAGGAAAGGGGAGCCTAGCCTGTTGCAGTCCATGGGGTCACAAAGAGTTGGACATGACTGAGCAACTGAACATATCTTAAAATATACGGTCAATTTTGGTGAATGTTTTTCAGCCTTATTTTTCACTTTCAAGTTTATATCTATTAGGATTAAGTGCAGCTACACAGAACAGAGGGCTTCCCAGGTGGCTCAGTGGTAAAGAACCTGCCCGCCAATGGAGGAGACACAGGAGACGCAGGTTAGATTCCCTGGGTTGGGAAGATCCCCTGGAGAAGGAAATGGCAACCCTTCCCAATCATTATGCTTGCCTGGAAAATGCTATGGACAGAGAAGCCCATGAGGTTACAAAGAGTTGGATACAACTAAGTGACTGAACAAGCACTCTCGCAGGCATGCACATAGAACAGAGAACCAACTATGATAGCATAACATCACAAGGATTTTTAAAAAACAAATCTAGGGTTATGTAGTCCAAGGCTAGACTGGTAATTATACCAAGCTGTTAGAAACCTAACATCTTTCATATTCACTGTTCATATGCCCTTGTCTTCGTAGTCCGAGAAGATTCTAAAGCTCAAGCCATCGTATCCATCTTTTCTGGATAAGAAAATAAAGGAAGGGTCTGCCTGTTTTTCTATAAGGGGGATTTCCTAGAAGTTCCACCTGATAGTTCTTCCTCCTCATTAGCCTAATCATGTGACTCTATCTGGAGCAGGGAAGTCTGGGAAAGTAATATTTCAGGTGGGTACACTGCCACCCCAAACAAATCAGTTCTGTTGTTGATAAGGCACTTGGCAATTTGATATGTGCCAATCAGAGTTAACTCATTAACAATGTTATTTAGTTCTGCCTATCATTTTTTGGTTTTACTTGATCTTTCACAGAATGAAACAGACTGATTCTTATCCCTTACCAATTATATATGTTTATTTTTCTTTTGTTTTGGTGGTTAGATGCATCTATTCGGTGCATATGTACTTCTAATATAATATCTTATATTGGAAATTGCATTTATTTTTTGTTATTTTAAAAATAGTTATTCCTTTGGCTGTGCAGGATCTTAGCTGTGGCATGTGGGATTTTCATTGCATCATACGAGATCTTTCCTTGCAGTGCACAGACTGGCTGAGGTGTGCAGGCTTAGTTGTTCCACAGCATGTGGGATCTTAGTTCCCTGATCAGGGACCAAACCCGAGTTCCCAGAATTGAGATTCTTAACTACTGGACCATCAGCAAAGTCCCACACTACAGCATTTATATATCCTTCTTTGTACTGCTCAATCCAAATTGGCCAGAATTCTACCTTTTAGAAAAAAAAAAAAGAAAAGCCCGTTTTTTTTTTTTGGTTTGCATTTACATGGCATATTTTGGAACAGTCTTTTATTTTTAATCTTTCTTAATCACTTAGTTACAGTTGCATTTTTTTTTTTTTTTNCCAACTTTGCCCACCACTGGACATTCACCCACTCCACTCCACTCCTGAAGGCTCCGTAAAGGATTCTTTACCTCTTTGTTATATCTAATTCCCTCATTTGTAAAATGGAAATGACAGGTTCTAGCCGGTGGAGACATGGCCAGGCCCCAAGCCCTCTGTTAAGAGTTCTCCTTCCTCTACTGAATGTCCTTTGTGCTCCATGGGGCAGACACGAGGGTGGAGCACTAAATAAGGCCACTGTGTCCTCAGGGAGGTCACGTTCTCCATCAGGCTGCCAACACATGACCGCAGGAGGCTGTGTTTGGGGTAGGTAGGAGGGGCCCAGCCAGAAGAGCCCCATACAGCCCTACCCAACCGGCCCAGGCTGGAGGTCACGACATCGTCCTTCTCTTCCTTCCCTCCATCTGCACTTAGCTCTCCTCTTCTCCCTTCTGGCCCTTTGCTGCTCCCCCGACAGGCAGGGAAGCCAAGGCTGACTGCAGTTCCATTCCAGGCCTTGCCTATCTCTCTCCCTGAACAGCCGCAGCTCTAAGATGCATGCCTGGTGGTTTTGGTGAGGAGCTGGCGTCAAGTCTGCTGGCTCGGCCACTTCCAGGCCGTCTGTGTGGGTCGGGGCTCATCATGTAACCTCCGGCAGCCTCAGTTTGCTCCGATAATGAGGCCTACACTCCTGGATTACCGGGGGTGAAGCCAGCAGGTCTGAGGACCTGGACACCCATAAGGAAGGGCACGATTCCTAGTTCTTATAACGCGCCTTGCCTCTGTCTGTGACTTTTCTTTCCCCCAGAGGCGGCTGTCTGTGCTGGAGTTTCCAGGCTGTGCCCTGAGAGATGGCTTCTTCCTTGACAGCAGGAGGCCTTTTGCTGACTCCTCCCGGCTCTGACATTAGCATGACCTCCTCTTCAAAGTGTGCCGCACTGACCCAAAAGAAGAACGGGGGATGCATGGCTGGCACAGCAGACGTGCAGAGCACGCGCCTTAGACGAGGCCTGTCCTCCCACCACGACGCACTGAGATAATGCAACGGAAATGAGGTATCTCGTATTAGGTGCTATGGAGGGCAGCAAAGAAGAAAATAAAATGTGACCTGACTCAGGGAAAGGACCCAGGGCTTGAGGTAGGAAGACCTAGGCTCCAGGTTTCTTTTATCAAGAGGACTCAGAAAAGCCACTGTCTTTCCCTGGGCCTGTTTTCTTATCTTTAATGAAAAAGTACTGCCCTGTATCAGCTGTTACACCAAGTTCTTAGAGGTCATGGAAGGGGTCAGACTCTATTCTGCTTGTCTCCTTTTAACCAGAGAAGCCAGCTAAATCCTAAATCCAGGTCTCCAGATAGCATTTTAACATGACAGGGTCTTACTATGTTAATTCTCCAAACAAGATATTTTCCAGAAACATATCATTCATAGACATACATGCATACATATGTGTGTGTGCATATATATATATATATTTGTATATCTGTGAATGTTATGGTTCATTCTCAAATATACAAACATCTGTGTATATGTATACACAAATACACACACACACATAACAGGTAAGGCAAGAAGAGGACATATATGAATGAACACACAAACACACAAAACATACATATGCACACACCAGCTAAAACTAGCAGCTTACTCACTTATCTCTCTCTCTCTTCCTATCNGGTTCATTCTCAAATATACAAACATCTGTGTATATGTATACACAAATACACACACACACATAACAGGTAAGGCAAGAAGAGGACATATATGAATGAACACACAAACACACAAAACATACATATGCACACACCAGCTAAAACTAGCAGCTCACTCACGTATCTCTCTCTCTCTTCCTATCTGCACAGTATATATACGTAAGTACTTCCAGAAAGGATTGCATTATATACATACATGTATATATATATATATATTATACAAATTTTCAAATATATCTATTTCTAGAAAAGATCTCATTTGAAGATAGCAAAATGCTCCTAAGGTACATTTGAAATCCATTAGGCTGGATAATTTCTTAACTCACTCTCGTTTTCATGATTCATGCGTTTATTATAGTGTTGGAGATCCTACTCTGTAGGTAAGGAGAATGTTTCCAAAGCAGGTATGAAGGCTTGCTACCTGAGAAACTCCTAGAGAACACGACTACGGCAATGAAGACAGAGGCCAGACCTCCGGGAAGCAACAGCACAGCTTGCACAGCCGGAGTTATGGCAGAAAGATGACAGTGCTCCGGATCCTGTGTGGGCACCTGGGCTTTGGTGCCGCTTATGTGAGCGCAAGACAATCACTCCTCATTGTAAATATTGGGATCCTCAGCACTAGAATATCTTTCACCCCCAAATTATTTTATTACAAAGAAAGAGGCTTATAGAAGGTAGAAGAAAAGGAAACTGGTCTTCACTGAATACTGCAGTATTTCTTATATTCATTCCTTCACTAAATTTGTGTAGTAATAGCAAATAGAACNGCTATGGTTTTTCCTGTGGTCATGTATGGATGTGAGTGTTGGACTGTGAAGAAAGCTGAGTGCCGAAGAACTGATGCTTTTGAACTGTGGTGTTGGAAAACACTCTTGAGAGTCCCTTGGACTGCAAAGAGATACAACCAGTCCATTCTAAAGGAGATCAGTCCTGGGTGTTCATTGGAAAGATTGATGCTGAAGCTGAAACTCCAGTACTTTGGCCACCTGATGCGAAGAGTTGACTCATTGGAAATGACTCTGATGCTGGGAGGGATTGGGGGCAAGAGGAGAAGGGGGTGACAGAGGACGAGATGGCTGAATGGCATCACCGACTTGATGAACATGAGTTTGAGCGAACTCTGGGAGTTGGTGATGGACAGGGAAGTCTGGCGTGCTGTGATTCATGGGGTCGCAGAGTTAGACATGACTGAGCGACTGAACTGAACTGAACTGATATGTCTGCAGAGCAGATCCAAGTTTTGTTTAATGACATCTTGTTTTTCCTCTCTTCTTTTTCTGTGACCTTTAATGCAGTGTTAGGCAATTTTATATTATCCTGCAACTTTTGGATTCTTGGCTCTGTATTTCATGTTTGTCTTTTTTCTCTTTGATTCAAATGAAAGCTTTCTATTGATCTATCTTCAAGGTGACTGATTCTTTGCTCAGCTGTGTTCATCCTGCTGCTAAGCCTGTTGAAGTAATTCCCTGATTCTCTTTAAAGCTTCCATCTTTTTTGCAGACATTTTACACATGTGCATGTATGTTGCCTACTTTTTCCAATAAATCAATTAACTGATTAATGGTAAGTTTTTTAAGAAAGATTTTTTTGACATGGATCATTTTTAAAGTCTTTGTGGAATTTATCCCAACACTGCTTCTGCTTTATGTTTTTTTTTTTTTTTTTTTTTGNTTGCCTACTTTTTCCAATAAATCAATTAACTGATTAATGGTAAGTTTTTTAAGAAAGATTTTTTTGACATGGATCATTTTTAAAGTCTTTGTGGAATTTATCCCAACACTGCTTCTGCTTTATGTTTTGTTTTGTTTTTTTTTTTTTGGCTATGAGGCATGTTGGATCTAAACTCCCCAACCAGGAATCAAATCTGCACCCTTCTATTGAAAAGGGAAGTTCCAACCACTGTACTGCTGGGGAGGTCCCAATCAAAAGTTTTTAAATTTCCTTGTTCGGTAGCTGTAACATCCGAGTTATCTCTAGGTCTGGTTCTGTTGATTGCTTTATAATATGACAAAGATTATTCTTCTTGCTCTTTTTGAGGACTGGACTTTCTCAGCATTGCTGTTAATCATGACTCAGAAGCCCCAGCCCACTTTGTAACAGTACAGGATCCTGGGCTGGAGAGGCTTATCTGCCTCTCTCTAGAGTAGAGAGAGCTCTGGCTTCTGCCTCCCTTTTGGGTTCCCAGGTGGCTCAGTGGTGAAGAACTTGCCCGCTAGTGCAGAAGCTGCAAGAACTACGGGTTTGATCCCTGGTTTTGGAAGATCCCCTGGAGGAAGAAATGGCAACTCACTCTAGTATTCTTGCCTGGGAAATCCCATGCAGAGAGGAGCAGACTACAGCCCATGGGGTCGCAGACTTGGACATGA
Source organism: Neotragus pygmaeus (assembly GCA_006410875.1). Classification (NCBI taxonomy): domain Eukaryota; kingdom Metazoa; phylum Chordata; class Mammalia; order Artiodactyla; family Bovidae; genus Neotragus; species Neotragus pygmaeus. The sequence goes on along the minus strand of SJYV01016703.1, from coordinate 137,848 downwards.
CTGAGCACACACACACGCCGGTATCATAAAGCTTTTGCTTCCTAAGAAGGAAGCGTCTCAGGAAGAAGGAGGGGTTTGTGCCTGTGGGCCACCAAAGAAGACTGTCTAGTTTCTTTAATTACCCCTAGCCTTGCTGTGAGTTGGTGGAGACCAGAGGAGAAGAGCCTGTTAGGAGTAGCTGACTCCCCCGAATCTGGGGTTCACAGCTATTCCAGAGGGTTACACTATCCCACACTTAACCTTCACTGGTTTATTACAGTTTTAGCAGTTTTCTTTGTACCTGCTTTATGATCATCAACTCTTCATCTTGTGCTCTGCTAAAGGCAAAATACTGTAGATGTCCTATCTCTCCTGAATTCAGTTTACTTGCTTGCCTTATGACTGTAGCTCTCTGATGGGCTTGAGAAAATTATGATTGTGTAGATTGTAAAGTTCTTTCTCGTTGGTAGAGAGGGAGCAATATTGTCTTGGGGCTTTCTATACCTTCAGCACAGCATTGTTGGAATGGAATTGTAATACACACTATTTTCTTTATATATATAACACAAATATATATAATATATAATATTTTATATATCTATAATATCTATTTTATTTATATTATATTTTATATATTACAATATATTATATAATATATATAAATAATATGTATATTTTCTTTATACTTCATATTATGACCTTGAAATTGCACCTTGTTGATGGAAGCAGGGCGGGTGCATTCATCTTTACTGTACCTGTGTTTGTACATCACATCTTAATTGTCTGTCCTTTCCATGGCTTCCAGGACCTTGCTCCATAATGCATCCTCACTGGTTTCTATATTTTCAAATTCTTTATATTAGCTTCTTCTCCCTATATAAAAATTTGCTTAGTCTCATCCCAAAATGAAAGTTTACTTAGCTCTTGGGATCATCATTTCAACTTTAGCTATTGCTCCAGCTGTTCATATGCTTATTTACTACTTATTTTTCTTCCTTTTTGAATTTCATATATTTTATTATGGTGTTTATAGGTTTTTAAAAATTGCTTTGAAAGAGCTATTGGGTTTGGCCAACCCCAGGTGGCACATTGTTAAAGAACCCACTTGCCAATGCAGGAGATGCAGGAAATACAGGCTCCATCCCTGGGTCAGGAAGATCCCCTGGAGTAGGTGATGATAACCCCCTCCAGTTGTCTTGCCTGGGAAATCTCATGGACAGAGGGCCTTGTGAGCTACAGTCCATGAAGTTGCAAAGAGTTGGACACGGCTGAGCTACTGAGTATGCATGCACATATTAAAGGTTTTAGTCTGTTGTCTGTCGTATATCTTACATGTATATTCTCCTAGGCTGTCATGTCTGTTTTTATTTTATTTATATTTTTCTATGTTTACTAACACATCCAACAGATTTTCTAGTTTATACTTTGCTAAATGAAAGTTCATATGCAAGGTGAAAAGCAAAAATTATTACTAGCATTAAAATTGGGATAGTATTCACTATCAGGAATGCACGTGGAGTGAGTTGTTTGGATAGTTAAAATTTAAAGATTATAATTTTTATAAAAAATATAACTTTATAAAAATTTTTTAAAGTCTACCTCTTTAGTGATAAATCCTATTTTATTTTTATCTGAGATGTAAATTTTCCTACCTTTTTAAAAACAAAGGAAATTTTTATTATTGTATGAATATAAAATTTCCCACATTTGCTTCTGTTTTCAATCAATGCATGGACGTTTAATTGTGAATTTATTCATGTAAATATTGCTCAATTTTACTTAATTATTAAGTTGGGATTACTGAGTATGTTATAACAGTTAATGAATACTTTTGAACCCAAATTTAATCACCACAAATGATGTTGCACTTAATTTGCCCTTTCCTTTGTCATTAGTGAGGGTACTATACTGTCATACCCAGATGCCCTCTGGACTTAGTAAGTAATGATTTAGGAGATGTTTCTCTTTTCCTAGATGGTTCCAAACCAGTGTGTTTTAAATTACAGGGTCTGCTTTTTATAGCATTTCATGCTGCTGCTTTGTTATTAGGTTGACAGTTGTTACTTCTCACTAAAACCAACCTCACTAACTTCCTCTCCTATTTTCAAGTTGGCACTTCTAGTCTGCTGTGAGCTTAAAACTCCAACAACCAAACTTTTGGGAATCTCCTATAAAATAAAAGACAGAGGGAATTTTCATATGACACAGTGCATGCAATTTATGGATAAAATTTTGAAGAGATATTTTGTATTCACTTCTTAATTTTTTACCTGTCTCTTAGCCATATTTGCTGGATAATTGAATTTTGCATAGGTGGGCTGATGCTAAGTACCACCAACAAAGCTACTGTGTGAAAAATTCCATGGAACATATTCTGTGTGATGATGCTTCAAAAATAAATTCTAAATATCATATTCTTGTTACACAAAATTTAGAGATGGAACTAAAGTCACTTAGTCTGTGTATACCAAGTGAATGGGTGAATAGATTGACAAAGAAAAGAGGTGATGTTATACAATGTTACAACATCCCTTCTGTCTTCTTCCTGCCTCCAAAGTATTTTGATTTTTTNAGAGATGGAACTAAAGTCACTTAGTCTGTGTATACCAAGTGAATGGGTGAATAGATTGACAAAGAAAAGAGGTGATGTTATACAATGTTACAACATCCCTTCTGTCTTCTTCCTGCCTCCAAAGTATTTTGATTTTTTGGAGATATTTTATTTTAGTAAGAGTTTCCATTTAGTATCACAGTAATCCAAGTCTATGTCCCAACCACTAGTGCCAATGAAGCTGAATGGTTCTGTGAAGACCTACAAGACCTTCTAGAACTAACATCAAACAAAAGATGTCCTTTTCCTCATAGGGGACTGGAATGAAAAAGTAGCAAGTCAAGAGATACCTAGAGTACCAGGTAAGCTTGGCCTTGAAGTAGAAAATGAAGCAGAACAAAGGCTAGGGAAAATTCGTAAAGAGATGAGAATACCAGACCACCTGACCTGCCTCTTGAGAAATCTGTATGTAGGTCACGAAGCAACAGTTAGAACCAGACATGAAACAACGGGCTGTTCCCAAATTGAGAAAGGGATATGTCGAGGCTATATGTTGAATCCTTGCTTATTTAACTTATATGCAGAGTACATCATGTGAAATGCTGGACTGGATGAAGCACAAACTGGAATCAGGATTTCTGGGAGAACTATCAATCATCTCAGATATGCAGATGACACCACCCTTATGGCAGAAAGTGAAGAGGAACTAAAGAACGTCTTGATGAAGGTGAAAGAGGAGAGTGAAAAAGCTGGCTTAAAACTCAACATTCAGAAAATGAAGATTATGGCATCCGTTGCCATCCCTTCATGGCAAATAGATGGGGAAACAATGGAAACAGTGACAGACTTTATTTTCTTGGGCTCCAAAATCACTGCAGATGGTGATTGCAGCCAAGAAATCAAGAGACACTTGCTCCTTGGAAGAAAAGCCACGACCAACCCAGACAACATATTAAAAAGCAGAGACATTACTTTACCAACAAAGGTTCATCTAGTCAAAGCTATGGTTTTTCTAGTAGTTATGCATGGATGTCAGAGTTGGACCATAAAGAAAGCTGAGTGGTGAAGAATTGATGCTTTTGAACTGTGATGTTGGAGAAGACTCTTGAGGGTCCCTTGGACAGTAAGGAGATGAAACCAGTCACTCCTACAGGAAATCAGTCATAAATATTCATTGGAAGAACTGATGCTGAAGATGAAACTCCAATCGTTTGGCCACCTAATGCAAAGAGCTGACTGATTAGAAAAGACCCTGATGCTGGGAAAGATTGAAGGCAGGAGGAGAAGGGGATGACAGAGAATGAAATGGTTGGATGGCATCTCCGACTTGATGGACATGAGTTTGAACAAGCTCTAGGAGATGGTGAGGGACAGGAAGCCTGGACTGCTGCAGTTCATGCGGTCACATAGAGTTGGACGTGACTGAGCTACCAAAGTGAACTAAGCTTAGAGGAGTTAGTTTAGATAATAGGAATGTTTAGTAAAAGTCATGCTAAAATTTTTGAGGAATTGTGACACAATATTGACAAGTACCATTTGAGAAAAACCCAATATCCAAAATGAGCTGGGCAAAAACAGAAACGTTAGTTGTTTTCTGTAAGAAGAGATACAGGGAACCCTCCTATACAGCTGGTAGGAATGTAAATTGGTATAGCCACTATGGAGAGCAGCATGAAGTTTCCTTAACAAACTAAAAATAGAGCTACCATGTAATACAGCAACACCACTCCTGGGCATATATCTGCAGAAACTCTAATTAAGATACATGCACCCCAATATTCATAGCAGCACTATTTACAATAGCCAAGACATAGAAGCAACATAAATGTCCATCAACAAAGTAATGGATAAAGAGTATGTGGTGCATATATATACAGTGGAATACTGCTGCTGCTACGGCTAAGTCACTTCAGTCGTGTTTGACTCTGCGCCACCCCATAGACGACAGCCCACCAGGCTCCCCTGTCCCTGGGATTACCCAGGCAAGAACACTGGAGTGGGTTGCCATTTCTTTCTCCAATGCATGAAAGTGAAAAGTGAAAGTGAAATCACTCAGTCGTATCTGACTCTTAGCGACCCCATGAACTGCAGCCTACCAGGCTCCTGCGTCCATAGGATTTTCCAGGCAAGAGTACTGGAGTGGGGTGCCATTGCTACAGTGGAATACTACTCAGCCATAAAAAAGAGAGAAATAATGCCATTTGCAGCAACATGGATGGACCTGGAGATTATCATATTAAATGAAGTAAATCAGATTGAGAAAGACAAATATCATATGATATCGCCTATGTGTGGAGTCTAAAATACGATATAAATGAACTTATTTACAAAACAGAAATAGACTCACAGACATAGAAAACAAACTGATGGTTACCACAGAAGAAAGGGGGGAAGGAAGGGATAAATTAGTTGCTTGGAATTAACAGATGCACAATACTATATATAAAACAGATAACCAACAAGGACCTACTGTATAGCACAGGGAACTATACTCAATATCTTGTAATAACCTATAATGGAAAAGAATCTAATATATATATTGCTGTACTCCTGAAACTAATAGAACACTTTAAATCAACTATATTTCAATTAAAATTAAAAAAGAAAGATACAGCAACTTACAGCCAGTGTAGTCTGGGCATGTGCTGACAAAGAGATTTGTCAGGCAAGCGGGTAAGGACATTATTCATCAGTACTCTGAAAAAGAGAATCAGAAAGGAGTCCCACTTTTCTCTTTCTTTTTTCAACCTAAGTCAAACATGGATTTATCATTATTCTCATGAAGCCGTGAACATCCAATAAGTTAGGTACATTCTTACTCTAATTTTTTGGTAAGTCTTGTTATATTTAAGTACTTGTTAGTAATAAAATTAGACAAATGATATCTGTCATATGGAAGAAGCAGTATCACCAGCAGACTGAAGAAAACACCTGTACCCTTCGATTGTGGGTAGTGAAAAGAAGGTGATTTCAAATGAACGTTATTTTTCTTTACCAAGATTAATATACTAAATCCCTTACATATGAATGAGTTCCATTCCAAGAACATGTTCTTTAAGTCTAATTTGTTCCTAAGTCCAACAAAATTAGCCTAGACACCCACAAACACGATCAGCTATATAGTACTGTACTGTAATAGGTTTATAATACTTTTTGCATGAAAAATACATAACAAACACAAAAGATAAAGAAAACATTTTTGATCTTATAGTATAATATCTTGAAAAATATAGTAGTGTAGTACTACAGCTGGCATACAGAGGCTGGCATCAAGTGAAGAGGGAAAAAAGAGTTACTGACTGGAGGAGGGAAAGAAAGTGGGAGATGGTAGAGCTGAAGGATCATCAGCAACAGGAAATGGAGGACAAGTTGCAATGTCACTCACGTCTGATGTTGATGGAACACATGTTCGCATCTTTAAAAGTTCACAGCTTGAAGGTTTGTACATAGGGGACTTACATTAGAGCATAGTACTGGTGTTCCTAAGAATATTGGAATGAAACATGACTGTGAGGCTGCATTCAGTTTCGATGGGCTGACATTCTAGAAGACAGAAGATCTTACAAAATTGTTACAACTACAGAATAGCCTCATATAATAGCACTAGGAAATGGTTTTTAGTTGGAAATGTCTTTTTTGGGTTCTAATTCCAAATAAAATGCTACTAAACTCAAAGTAATTATTTTTATTCATGTATTTTCCTTCAACTGAAATATTTGCTTAAATTTTTAGTACTTACAGGAGAATAAGAGAATTTAGTCCATAAAATGTTAGTGGGGAAATTCGACTGAGGTGATTATCTTCAATTATCCTGCCAACCAGAAGGAAAAATAGATTCTTTTTATATATTTTTTCAACATAAAGACAAATACCATAATATGCTACAGAAATGAAACATACAGCCATTCTAGTCTGTGGAGATCTTGAAAAACACCCGGCTTCAAGAGGGTTATTCTGTTATGACTGAGATACCTGAAAAAAGAGAAATGATGACAGTAAATCTGTTATCTTCTTGATATCTTACAATGAGGAAAGGAAGAACAATAGTCATTCATCTTAAAGTTTCTTCTAAGCTGTCCTCATCAAGCCATTTTCCTGCCTTTGGAACTCTTAAAGTTCTTTATCATTTACCTTTCCATATCTAGTTTTTAATTTCTCAATTATCGATCAACCAGTCAATCACTCTATCGATTCATCTGTTCATCACATTGTTTTGACAGTATGCTAGGTCTCCAATTCCTTTCTTTGAGGAAGACAACATCTGAGCAGGTAAATAGTATAGCAGTGGAGGGAAAAGAGCTAGAACATACAGTTACTCTGACTTTCCAGCAGAGAAGACGCTGACTGCTGGTTGGGGCTGTGGAGTCCGGAGGGGAGAGGAGACAGCGAGTCCTAATGGAAAGAGACTCAATTGAGAAGAGATTTGGATGAGGCTGTGTCATCCACAAAGCAAAGCATGGGTGGGAGTGAATCCCAGAGAGAGGAAATGACTTAGGCAAAGGCAAGAGGTGTGAGGGTGACAAGTTGAAGGGTCACTGTGAAGAGGCTGAGTGGGGACACAGGAGACGCCCTGGGGGCAGGCAGGGACCGGCTCTGGAGAAAAGATACTGAGAACCGTGGGGAGTCTGATCCCCCTGTACTCTGAGGAGACTTGACTTCTCACTCTTCTGCAGAGTGAATGCTCTCTTCCTTCTGTAATACTGATTGCTTATGCGTTTTTCTTTTTCTTCCAAGAGCAAACACCAGCTTTTAATAACTTTCAAAATCACCTCTTGTATAAGTGGAATCAAGCTAGAATAGTCAATTCATAGAGTCAGAAAGTATACTGGTAGATGCCAAGGGCCAGGGGTGGGGAGGGGAATGGCGAGTTAGTGTTTAATGGGGCCAGGGTCTCAGTTTAGGAAGGTGAAAAATTAGGGATATCGATGATGGTGAAAATGCACAACAATGTGAATGCATTTAGTGCCACTGAACTGTACAATTAAATATGATTAAATTGTTTGTTTTATTTTTGTAACTTTAACCTCAATATAAAAAACATTAAAAACATCACCTCTCTTCTTTAGAGTCTTTGTGTAGTTTCTTTTTCCCTGATGAAAACTTGGACACACACACACAGACACACATAACCCAACAGAATAAATAAATAATGGGATAAATAAAGGGAAATATTTGCAAAAATCTAATTCCATTTAACTGATTAATTTAATCAAATTAGTTTAATCTAATTAAAATAACTTAATCTAATTCCATTTAACTTTGTCCTTTTGATTTGGGAAAGTGGAGGTGAAACTCTCAAAATACCTAAGGTTGCCAGTGGTAGCAAGAGACCAGGACTGAAATGTGTGCAAAATTCCTCTCGTTCCATTTTAGCTTAAAACAGCAGAGAAACTGTCTAACATGTTTATTTCTGTATCAATTTCTCTGGCTCAGCAATTTTGCTCTGAATTTGCTGTCAGATAGTTTGGTTTCTAGCTCTGCCACTTAACAGTGTGACCTGAAGCAAACAACTTCTGGAATCTTCAGTTTACCTAATTCTGAAATGGAAATAACATCAGAACCCAATTCACTGGGTTGTTGAGTATCTGAGGCCAGGCGTGTCAGAAGCGCTTGGCACATATCATCATGACGGTGTCTCTGTTCAACTTCCCACATCAATTTCTTGCCTCCTCTTTTTCTTCCCTGCCTGTGATTCCTATGCAAGTGTTCATTCAATTCCATTCCTACTGATGCGTGGACCACGAGAGAACTCTTCACTCTGACACATCGGGCAGTTGTGTGTGTTGTGTTGTTAGTTGCTCAGTGGTGTCCTACTGTGATCCCCATGGACCATAGCTCTCCAGGCTTCTTTGTCCTTGGAATTCTCCAGGTAATGATACTGGAGTGTGTACTCATTCCCTTCTCCAGGGTCTCTTCCCAACCTAGACCTCCTGCGTCTCCTTCACTGTAGGCAGATTCATTGTCTGAGCCACCAGGAAAACCCAATTCCACTTCTAGTGATACGTGGACCACACTGATTTCTCTTCTTTTCTCCACTCTGACAGGTCAGGGAGCTGATATCCTATGAAATTTCTCCTGCCAAGAATTTCCTTTCCCCTCTCCACCCCGCAGATCTGACTGTTGCTTGGGGGTAGCATGGGATAAGACCCCCACACTCTAGCCACTTCTTTCCTTCCCTTGCAAGCCTGGAGCCCCAGTTGGAAATGGGAAGATGGAAAGCATCTCAGAGGCTCACTTTAAGAGTCACTGGAAGTCCTCCAAGTAAAGGAATTTGATCCATCCCACCCCCAAAGCCCTGTGCTTCAGTTTTCAGAGTCCTCATCCACTGCTCTGGACCTGAAATGATCACTGCTTTCAGATAACCATCATAGCAGCTGTGGTCTGAGCAACACAGGTTTAGATCCTAAGAAAGTAAATCCCTCGCCGTTCTCTATGATGTATATGTGGGCATTGTTTCCCCAACATAGACTGTAAGCGTCTGGAAAGCAAGGGGGTGCCTCTCCCCAGAGGAAGCACATAGTTCTCTCTGAAATATCAGAGTGTAACGTGCTGGAAGGCAGCGGGTCTGACTTCTCTTTCTCTGTACCACACTTTAGAATGTCTAGCTGAAGAACTTGCACAGTCTGAGGGGTAATGAATATCTACGGATGAGTGACGAGCAGAATCTGATGGTGATCCAGGAAAACCCAGGACCGTGTGACATTTTTATACACAAGCAATATTCTAGTGGCAGGAAAAAGCCATGGAGTGATGGAAGAAACTTTTGACATTTACTCTCCAGTTTCTGCTATCTTCCAAGAGCCCCCTCCATATTCATTGAACATTATACCAAGAAGATATGTTTAAAAGTTTTGAACAGATTTGTGAGAGATTGTAAAGAAAGGTAGTCAGAAATACGATAAGGATGAGTCCAGTACTGACTTCGGGTAATTTGCTACGACATGAAAGAGCAGGGGGTGGAAAGGAACAGGACACAGCTAGAGGGGTTACTGTTCAGACTTTGGAACCCCAGTAACTTTCTTCATTTTGCTACAAAGTGATTGGGTGGCCTTCTTGACTCAACCCCAAACTCTGATACCACCAGTGAGGAATCCGAACAAAGTTCTTGAGTTAAGGATTAAAAAATGGGATAGAATAGAAAGCAAGGGGCCAGAAAGAGAAATACAAAAAACTTTTATTTATGTGATTTTGGGTCATCGGTTCAGTTCAGTTCAGTCGGTCAGTCGTGTCCGACTCTTTGCGACCCCATGAATCGCAGCACGCCAGGCCNCATTGGGACTTTTCCAACAAGTCATCTGTTTTCATCAGATGACCAAAATACTGGAGCTTCAGCTTTAGCCTCTGTCCTTCCAGTGAATATTCAGGGTTGATCTCCCTTAAGATTGACTGGTTTGATCTCCTTGCTGTCCAAGGGACTTTCAGGAGTCTTCTCCAGCACTGCAGTTCAAAGACATCAAAAATTCTTTGGTGTTCTGCCTTCTTTATGGTCCAACTCCCACAGTCATATGTGACCATTGGGAAGGCCTTAGCTTTGATATATGGACCTTTGTTGGCAGAGTATTGTCTCTGCTTTTCAACGGATTGTCTAGATTTGTCACTGGTTTCCTGTCGAGAAGCAATAGTCCTCTGATTTCATGGCTGCAGTCACCATCTGCAGTGATTTTGGAGCTCAGGAAGAGAAAATCTGTCTCTACTTCCACCTTTTCCCTTTCTATTTGCCATGAAGTAATGGGGTTGCATGCCAATTTATTTTACTTGCTTTACATTTTTATTTATACATGAGTGTATTAAAATTTATTTCTAATAATTAAAAAATTGACTCTTTTAAAGTGTCAATTCTGGTGTTAAGAAAGCTTTATATAATAGTTTGATCATAGCTTTTTTTCTTTAGTAGCACATACACTTGATGGCATCTTTTGTTTAGATACAACATAGTGATACTAAATACTTCCTAAGATTGTTATGAGGGACTGAGTAAGTGAGTACAGAGAATAACTTAGAGTAGGATCTATCATTTAATAAATACAAATAAATATCAGCAATCATTATAATGACCAAGGAACAATGATATCATCTTGAATGACAATGCATTATTACTAATAATGATTACGCCTTAATTATGATACAGTTTTACACGCGTTATACTGGCTGTCAGAATGAAAACTTCTTTTCTACTTACATAAAAGTCACATTTGAAGAAACTGATGGAACAGCTCGTAAATTGATCTCATCACACTCAAGCTCTAAACCTTGGCAAATACATTGCAGAGGTGTAGAACGGAGCACTGAATAAAGAGGATGTAGTAAGGAAAGGAGGTGATGAGGGACCAGGAACAGGAGGGGAATGAAAAGAAAGAAACAAAAAATTATGAGAAAATTGTACACAAAAGTGTGTTGTGTCTTATGTAAACAATTTGTGCAGAGCTTTAAATTAAGGTTCCAAAAGTTTGCTTTAAACATTAAAATGATATTAGTACCTTAAGATAGGGAAACATACACATTTAACAGCCCAAGCATTAAAAAAAGTAGCAGCTTGCCTTTCTCTATTTGTTGGAAAATGAAGTCATCTGCTCTTATTTTATCCTTGGAGAGTAGCTATGTCTAAAGGTGACACAACAGTGTGTGATGGGCTTTAATGTTCATTTTAAAGCTGCTACTTAAGAATAAAGTGTTTCTTTTAATGGGATACTAAGCTGTTTTTAACTAGCAAGAAAAAGAACTTGACTATGAACTATAGTGCTGGTAGATTTTCTTTTTAAATTCAGGAACTCTTCAAAGGACTTCTTTTGGTTTATATAGGACTGCAAGGATGCCTACTGCTTCACTTAAGGAAGTGAACATTTTTTATGCATAGTTAATGCATAAAAATGCATAATGATGGGAGTTGTAAAGAGAGGGAAAATGGGATGTATGTCTTCGGCTACCTTGTGGGCTCCCGATATTGCTAAGGTTTATTAGAGATTTGGGGTGGTGTGTTCATATAGCTAAATGGGAGTATTATTCAGTGTCACAGACATCGTCCGATCCCTGACTTGGTGAAGAATGGATGATGCCTCATCAAGAGCAATGGGGCATATTCTCTTTTACATTTACTTTGAAACCCTGCACTTAGAGCAGAGCTTATAGACTTGAATACCTACAGAAACAGGCAAAGCAGGTACCGATCATGTCTTGGAGTCCCTGTGGGACAGCTTCTCCTAACTGTTGCCCATTACCGTAGGAGCATGTGTGGCCAAGTCAACCAACTTCCTCAAAGAAGCCAGAAAGACAATACTTTTTATATAATTGCCTACTTAAAAACATTCAGATCATTATAGGACAGACAAAACTTCTGGTGAGAACTTTCTGTTTGCAGACTTTTAGTCTAGAACCTTTACAGGAAGTTTCTGGAGAGTGGAAAAGCATCTTCATGGCAAAGAAGGCATTCTGGTGGCAAAGATGGTGGATGATGGTGGGAAATTTGCACAGTGAGCTCCAGCCTTGGAAACAGCCAGATATGTGGCCACGTGTGTTTCTTGTCTCCTTCCGAACAACTCTGCAGATTCCCTACAGGATCCTGAGAGCTTACGATCATANATGGCATCACAACTCAATGGACATGAGTTTGAGTAAACTCCAGGAGTTGGTGATGGACAAGGAGGCCTGGTGTGCTGTGGTTCATGGGGTCGCAAAGAGTCAGACAGAACTGAGTGACTGAACTGAAGTGAAGGTCTCAGTTCAGTTCTTTATTACCCAATCTGCTTTGAATTATTCCTTGGTAAAATTGGCTTAGCACCTTCTAATACCTCTTCTCATAGTCTGCTGTGCTAAGTTTGTTCATAAGAAAAGTCTGTAGGAAGCAGGTAAGTATAGTTCAATAGATTGTCCATGACCTGGTCTCCTCAGACCAGTGTGCTTGAAACAAATACTTTCATGGGACACCATTTTAAAAACCTTGAAAGGACTTCCTTCTCCATCCTGGCTTTGTGTTCTGGAGAATTTCCCTGTTTGGTTTCATCTACCCAGAATCAGCAGGTTTTTTTTGATCCCTGACTGGTTATGATTGCCCTTTGGCCAAACATCAGAGACACCAAGTTACACAAGTACTGTTCTTACAGGTTTTTCAGTTCTCAGAGGAATATTCTTTTTTTCCAGCAATACCTTTTACAGGCTGAACACCTGATTCCATCAGCCTTTCTCATTCTAAAGCTAAACTGTATGCTTATCAGACAGTTTCAACAGACAGTTTGGAACAGCAGTGGCTGCTTTGGGGAGCTTTTGACATGAACAACATGGTTCATATGAGGGCTACCTTAGAACAAAAAGCAAAGAAAATCCTCATGAGAATGTTTGTCTATCTTGTTTGTCTCAAAGAGAGATCATTTTTTAAAAACATGAGTGATATGCCCTCCTTGTTTTCTATAGTTTGAAGACTAATAAGTGCTGACTTTTTAACTATATGATTTGATACAATTGTCAAGGGTCCAAGTTATGTCAAAACCAGCTATATGTCATTCCCCTATGTGTAGGTGTGTGTTTATATAAAACCTCTTTTTCTGCATCTAAATGTTCTTCCCTCTCTAGTCTGCAGCTGGCTTCCTCCTATCCCGACAGCCACTTCTTATGAAATTTTAACTGATTAACCAATCA
>SJYV01016703.1:113276-124671 GCA_006410875.1 Neotragus pygmaeus | reverse complement strand
GGTGAGAAGTAATATTTAATTCTATCTAAATTCCTGTGCTAACGTATGTATTGTTGGGAGGGGACAGGGAGCTTTTGGAGGGGAGATGAAGGGCCTGAGAAGTTGGTACAAAGGGTAAAAATAGAAGGTGGAGAAGATAGCATTAATCTGGTGTTTTGTTTTTTTTCTATTTTTATAGGCTGAGTTAAGATTGATAATTCATATGTGTTGATAGGGAAAGTGAAAAAGTAGCACCTAAATATCCTACCAGGAAAGAAGGATGAAGCAAATTATGTCACTTAAAAATTTATGGTATTCTGAAAGGTTTATAATATGAATATCTGACTATGCTAAAATGCTACCTGAAAACATGACAAGAATGGATTGCACTGAAAGTTTCCACTATACTAAAATAAAAAGAAAGATGAGTCATGAACCAGCAAGTTAATGCTGGTGGCTTCTGAGTGGTGAAATTATGGCTCAGTAAATAACTTTTTCCAAATCTCTATACTTTCTATATTCCTCAAATTTGAACTTCATGAATATATTTGTTATGATGGATATGCTTTCTGTTATATTTTTCTTGAGAGGTGACTTTATAAATGTGAGTTCCTCACATTCATCCAGTCAAAAAGTATTATAAGCCAGCTAAATTTCTCAGTTAAGTTTCCAATAAATACTTATTATAATAAAATTGAATAAAGTGATACAGTAGGAACCTTAATTTAAATTTCACCCCCTAATTTTACACTACGCTTTACATTTAATTTTTACACTGGGTTTAAGTTTGAAAGAAGATACTGAATTTTAGATTACCACCTCACCTTTTTCTTTTTTCAAAATTCTAATTAAAAATTATATGTTTGCTCATTTCTAAGAACAGATAAAAAACTGCCTTTGTACTTTTTGAAGCATCACTCTTTGTGTAGCTGCATTTCTCTTATGTAAGAATACTTAGGGAACATTTCTCCCAGAGCTTATCATCTAGCAAAAAATTTATTTCTCTTGCTGACTTGATCTGTTTTCCTCATTTGTTTGTTTTTACTTTACAGACCAGACTATGAAAGTTATGCAACCCATTATTTTCCCTCTTTGACCTAATGACTACAAAATTAAGAACTAGGTAGTAACTTATATAATTTTCCTTCTCTATCCCATTTACCATGGAATTTTTGTCTCTTATGTCACATTAATGGGTTAAGTCTGTTCATAGCCATATTTATTTTTATTGAAAACTGCCTAAATCCTTTTGGGAATAATGTAAAATATAAAGAGATTCAATTAAAATTTCACTGAACCACCAAGGGAGCTCCATGGTTTCCATATTTTCACAAGAAGACAACATGTGGTTGAGATAGATTTCTGAGTGACCTGTGAGATTAACAGGAGGGATTATAGCCACTCAAAGTGGGGATTGTTAGCAGTTTTTATGAGTTTTATTTGAGCAGTAAAGGCAAAAAATATTTTTTAAAAGTTAAAAAGCTGCACTTTACAATTTGTGGTAGAACATAAAGTGGAAAATGTAGTAAAGGATTCTTTTCCCTAAGCCCTTCCTTTTAACCAAGGTTTTGAAAGCTATGACTGAAATTACAACTTTAAGGCACACATTTATATGTGAATAATTTATCAGAATAAACCCAATTTATTTAAAAAGAATTATGTATATTGATCTTCCTGATTTTAGAAATTATAGAGTTTATCCTCAACATTATACCTTCCTACAATCCTTTCCATGGTTTTTGTAAGTTTTTGTTAAGTGACCAAGTGTAGAGTATAACAAATAAGGCTTTTTTGGTAGCTGTAAAGTATGACTGAGACCCCAGAAGCTTTTTCACTTACAAATGTTAAAATCCCAACAGCTTCTCTGCTCTTCTTTCCATTTCCTTTAAATTGGAGTTGCTTTTATATCAGAGCTTACAGTGACTGTGAAAAGGGGACATGTAAAATAGAAACCCCAATGCACTGACATTAATTTTGTTCACATCAATACCTAGCATGACTTAGTCCTGTGGCACTTATGATCCCTGAGTCATTTAAAAATAAAATTTTCAATTTCAGGTTGTACGTCTAATAGAAAATTACAATTTTGCAAATAGAAAACTGAAATTAACTTTATAAAAATATTAAAACATTGTATCCAACTGTTAAGAACATGGTATCTTACTATTAGCCCAAGACAAGGATGCTCAGCCCTTCTAACTACTTACAGCATTCAGATGTTTCTGCCACAATACTGGGATACAAGGAAGTCATTTTGTAGCTATTGCCATAATATCTGTCAAATTGTGTAGACCATCCGTTGATGTCTCCTAAAATAAAGATCAGAGAACAGAAAGGCTCAAGAATAAAAATATTCTGGAGTGTTGGGGAAAACAGGTTTTCTTTTTAAGATAATTTAATGAGCTTTTGGAAACAGAATCTAAAAAAAGTAGATATATATGTATATGTATATATATATATATAGATGGCATCACCGACTTGATGGTCATGGGTTTGGGTGGACTCCGAGCATTGGTGATGGGCAGGGAGGCCTGGCGTGCTGCGGTTCATGGGGTTGCAAAGAATCTGACACGACTGAGCAACTGAACTGAGCTGATATATACACATATCCAGGGCTTCCCTGGTGACTCAGATGGTAAAGAATTTGCCTGTACACAACTAAATTACTTTGCTGTGCAGCATAAACTAATGAGACATTGTAAATCAACTACACTCCAATAAAAATTAATTTAAAAAAGAAACGAGTGATCGACAAACAGAGAAAGATCATCTGGGAGCTTGTCAACAAGGAGAATTTCTGGCCCCTCACCTAGAGATCCTGATTTCACAGGTCCCCTAATCTGTGATTTCAATAGGCACTAGAGGTGATTCTTCACCAAGCAGTGTTTGAGCCATACATTTTTAATTTAATATTGGAGTAAAGCTGACTTACAATATTGTATTAGATTCATGTGTACAGCAAAGTGATTCAGTTATACATATACATGTATCTATCCCTTTTCAAAGTCTTTTCCCATTTAGGTTTTTATGGAGTATTGAACAGTTCCATGTGCTATAAGTCCTTGTGAATTATCTCTTTTAAATATAACTGTAACAAACAATACTTTAGATGTACTGAAACACAGCACACTGTTCTTAGCATCTTCATTTTAACTTCCCTCAGTCTCTTCAAACATGTTAGACTGATGTTGGAGATGGACGGCCATAGTTGTTAAATAGAAAAAGGAAAAATAACATGACCAGCATGATCTCATTCTTATTGTAAGGCACTGTGGTATCATGGATGGTGTTGAGTGATTATCCTCTGAATGCTTACACATTTTCTCATCTATATTTTCTGATTTTGATATGAAACTCTTGTCTCATTAAAAAAAATGAGACCAAAAATAGTAAAAAAAAAAAAAAAATCTTCATTTGGTGGGAGGGAAAAAATAATTTTTCCTCATGAAATTCCTCATGCACTTGCAATTATTTTTGAACCAGAGACCATGAGGCCAGTCATGAGATGGAAAGGATGTGAGCTGGGGTGCAGGAGCAGCTTCTCTGTACCATTTGCAGAGGGTACCAGCCTTATCCCATTGCAGGTTGGGGATGGGGTTTGAAGGGGATCCTTCCCAAAGGTACCAAGATTTTTTCAGGATGCTGTTGGGACTCTTTAAGGATGCATAAACATAAACAAGAGACCCAAGTTCAATCCCTGAATGGGGAATATCCCCTGGAGAAAGGAATGGTTATCCACTCCAGTATTCTTGCCTGGAGAATTCCATGGACAGAGGAGCCTGGGGTTGCAAAGAGTCAGACATGACTGAGGGACTAACACTAACTTTCAAACATATAGACAGGTGATAGAAGTGATAAAAGTTTATCTTATGTAAGTTAGGATTAAATTTAAGTCTGGCATCTATTTTATAAGTTATTTCTGCTGCGTATGTATAATCCAAACCTGACATTGAGTCCAGATAGTGCAACTTTGCCTGGATTTGGTGAACCTAACCTCATCCATGGTTTTCCTTCTAATCAGAGGACTTCCAAATCACATTTCCAGCCTGCACTTTATCTTGTGTAACATGGAGCCCACTCACGACAAGCACTTAGAACACAACATTCACCAAATGGAATTCATCATCTTTCTCCATATAATCTTGCTATTTCTCATAAGTTTTCTGGATTGGTGAATGGCCTGCTCAAATCAGAAAATTTTTTGAATGTGCTCTTATCCAATTAAATATAATTTGTACAATTTTCCTCCATCTCCAGGTTATTTTCTTATTTTCTGTGGCTCATTAACTCTTTCATGAAGATTACATTTGGGAAAGGAAAGGTATTTTAACATAAGTGTTATGTATGCTTGTAAAATCAGACTTCCTTTTAAAGTTTCACTAAAAATAAATTGGAAAGAAGAGACGCTATTTAAAGATTGTATTTATAGCTGTTTCCATCCTTTAGTATTATTTATTAGTTTGAACATTTCTTTATTATGAAGGATTTCAAAGTAAACATAAGTAGAAAGGCAGTATAATGATATCCCAATGATATTTTTATGATATCTCAATGATATCACTATGATATCTCAGAAGGAGACGATTGATGGACCTTAAGTTTACCATCTGCAGACATCAGCTTGAGACTCCAACTGAGTGCCAGTAATTGGATGGACAAAAGATACATCCCAGAAACAGCAAATCCCAGTGTCTGAACAACCAGGAACCAGGTCAAAGTGCCACGCTGACCCTTGACGTGGTGAGCAGAGTAACAGGAGGAAGGGAAGGAAACTTGAAAGACTGAGTTTGTTCAGGTGAGTGGAGATGGTAGCTTGTTGCGACTGTGAAGACTTAATGCATCCTTTTTTTTTTTTGCTCTCCCACCATTCAGTTTAGAACGCTTTCTCATTCTTCAGAAGCTGGTAACTTAGTTCTATATTTTCCAGACTCCAAGAAGTTCAGTTCTTACCGATATATTTCTACCAGTGGGATGTACTCATGCGACACTGGAAGTTTGTATCTTGTGGGTACCTATTGCAGGTGGGAAAGTTACCATGGTCCCAGCTTCCTGGGTAAAGAGCTGATGAGCCATAGTGGATGCTTCTTAATCTTGGGCTTGAAAGTATAGTAGTGTTTTCCCCACTCCTGCTTCTATATTCTTTATAATGATTCTATAAACACATTCGTCTCTGTGTGAAACCTCTTTTTTTTTTTCTTAAGCCTCCCAAACTCCAGAGTGGTTTCTATTTTCTCCTTCCAGAAGGGGTTGCAGATAACAATCTCAAGGATAATAACATTGGATTGGTTATCTGACCTGAATGGTTTCGAAGATAACAACAGTCCTATTATTATTAGAAAATTGTACTCTCATGGTCTATGGCACACTGTGACAAAAATTGTTGTTTAAATGATCACTTACGGCTTCCTGGACTATGTACCTCTTTAAAAGATAAACTCTGGCAAAGCAGTTGCTATGGTAACTCATCGGCATGAAAATGAGAAATGTCAAGTGTTGTGGAATGAAATGACTATGAGGATAGCCCTGGAGAGATCAAAGAGAGAAAATGACAATCTCGGGGTATGACGTCATCAGCTCAAGAAGGTTCAGAGAACCAGGGAGCTGCCATAACTACCTTAAGATAACCTTTTATCTTTTGGGACCTTAGGACTCAGATAAGACTCAAATCTAGTGGGTTGCTAAGGTTACAACATTAGCTGAATTTACGTTTTGTCCTTTCTTTTATTTATTTATGTATTTTTGATTGCTCTGGGTCTTTGTTTCCTGCGCACAGGCTTTTCTCTAGTTGTGGTGCGTGAGCTTCTCATTGAAATGGCTTCCCTCATTGCAGAGCACACACCGGAGGGCGTGTGGGCGTCAGTAATTACGGCACATGGGCTTAGAAGTCGTGGTTCTCTGGTTCTAGAGCAGAAACTCGATATTTGATTCATGGGTTTAGCTTCTCTGTGGCATGTGGGACCTCCCCAGATCAGGGATTGAACTCATGTCTCCTGCGTTGGCAAGTGGATTCTTTACCACTGAGCCACAAGGGAAGCCCTTGTCCTATCTTTAAAGTGAACACTAAGACTCTGATTTGAAAAGAGAGGGACCCTGGGAATTGTAGTAAGACATTTGAGCATGTTCAATTGAATTTGCAGTCCCCTAAAATCCCCATCCCACTGAACCTCCCTGGCCAGCATAAGCAGCTGCCTTCCCTTGTCTGATGAGGTTACTTGTTTGTTGGAGGCTTGCTAGTTACTTTCAGTTCAGTTCAGTCACTTAGTCGAGTCCGACTCTTTGGACCCCATAGACTGCAGCACACCAGGCCCCTCTGTCCATCACCAACTCCTGGAGCTTGCTCAAATTCCTGTCCATCAAGTTGGTGATGCCATCCAACCATCTCATCCTCTGTCGTCCCCTTCTCCTCCTGCCTTCAATCTTTCCCAGCATCAGGGTCTTTTCCAATAAGTCAGTTCTTTGCATCAGGTGGCCAAAGTACTGGAGTTTCAGCTTCAGCATCAGTCAGTCCTTCTAATGAATATTCAGGACTGATTTCCTTTAAGATGGATTGGTTGGATCTTCTTGCAGTCCAAGGGATTCTCAAGAGTCTTCTCTAACACCACAGTTCAAAAGGATCAGCTTTTTGGCACTCAGCTTTTGACACTCAGCTTTCTTTATAGTCCAACTCTCACATCCATACATGACTGGTGGAAAAATCATAGCCTTGACTAGATGGACCTTCGTTGGCAAAATAATGTCTCTGCTTTTTAATATTCTGTCTAGGTTGATCACAGCATTTCTTCCAAGAAGCAAGCATCTTTGAATTTCATGGCTGCTGTCACCATCTGCAGTGATTTTGGAGCCCCGCCCCAAATAAAGTCTCTCACTGTTTCAATTGTTTCCCCATATATTTGCCATGAAGTGATGGGACTGGATGCCATGATTTCAGTTTTCTGAATGTTAAGTTTTAAGCCAACTTTTTCACTCTTCTCTTTCACTTTCATCAAGAGACTCTTTAGTTTCTCTTCACTTTCTGCCACAGGAGTGGTGTCATCTGCATATCTGAGGTTATTGATATTTCTCCTGGCAATCTTGATTCCAGCTTGTGCTTCATCCAGTCAGGCATTTTGCATGATGTACTCTGCATATAAGTTAATTAAGTCGGGTGACAATATACAGCCTTGACATACTCCATTCCCGATTTTGAACCAGTCTGTTGTTCCATGTCCAGTTTTAACTGTTGCTTCTTGACCTGCATACAGATTTCTCAGGAGGCAGGTCAGGAGGTCTGGTGTTCCCATCTCTCTCAGAATTTTCCACAGTTTATTGTGATCCACACAGTCAAAGGCTTTGGTAGTCAATAAAGCAGAAATAGATGTTTTTCTGGAACTCTCTTGCTTTTTTAGATGATTAAACGGATGTTGGCAACTTGATCTCTGGTTCCTCTGCATTTTCTAAATCCAGTTCAAACATTTGGAAGTTCTTGGTTGAAATACTTGTTGAAGCCTGGCTTGGAGGATTCTAAGCATTGCTTTAGTAGCATGTGAGATGAGTGCAATTGTGTGGTAGTTTGAACATTCTTTGGCAGTGCTTTTACTTGAGGAACATAACTTGCCAGCTTTCCTCAGGCCCCTTTATGACCATGCTTCCTTGTCTTCCAATTCACAACCCATCCCAGAAGACATGCAGCAGTTGGAGCTAGGAAGAGAAGATTGACATCGTAGAAGATCTTGCTCTTTGATAATGGCAGGAAGCTAGGGAATTTGTGTGAGCACAGTTTCTGAGAGCACTGCCCCAGGAGGAGGGACTCTAGTTGGGGCAGAGTGGGTTAATATGGGTTTCTGAATTCAGTCTGCTAGCTCCAGCTAGATTGTTGATTGAAATCTGAATTCAATGTTGTCTTGGGCAAAATAAAGTTGAGCAACGGATGTGTGTGGATGACAAGTCACTGAAGGGATAGAGTATGACGGACATGACCGTTGAATTGTAGGGCTGGAATAGACCTGTAGCAGATACTGTAGATTGACCCTCTCAACCTCCATTTGACAATAGCTTTCACTGGTGTGTTTTTGCAGAGCAAGGCCTGAAAAGCTTCATAGCATTTTACA
Organism: Neotragus pygmaeus; assembly: GCA_006410875.1. Classification (NCBI taxonomy): domain Eukaryota; kingdom Metazoa; phylum Chordata; class Mammalia; order Artiodactyla; family Bovidae; genus Neotragus; species Neotragus pygmaeus. The sequence continues at coordinate 116,605 of SJYV01016703.1, read as the reverse complement.
TCTCCAATACAGCCAGAATTTGGGGTGCATTCACACATATTTTGGGTTTCCCTAGTAGCTCAGTTGGTAAAGAATCTGCCTTCAAGGTGGGAGACCTGGGTTCTATCCCTAGGTTGGGAAGATCCCCTGGAGAAGGGAAAGGCTACCCATTCCTGTATTCTGGCCTGGAGAATTCCATGGACTGTATAGTCCATGGGGTTGCAAAGAATCAGACATGACTGAGCGACTTTCAATTTCACACATAGTTTGGTTGGTAGAAGAGAGGTCGTAGCCATTTTCCTGCTTTTCTGTCTAAACAGAGATGTGGTGTTAAGAAGCGGTGGTGGCAGGGGCAGGGCATTGGGGATGTGACCAGGCGTGTCTCCATCTCTGGACAGGAGCATTGGTGCTGTGCTCTTGGATTCAGTGGCTATTTAGGGGTTATCATAGGGGCTTTGCTGATGCCTATGTTTCTAGCCTGTCTGAGAATTTTGTAAGCATCGAATTTCTGTTTGACATACCTTGAGTTTTTTGTATGAGATCTTGATAGATATACCAACCACCAACCACTATTGCTTCAGTCGTGTCCGACTCTGTGCGAGTCCACCAGGCTCCCCCATCCCTGTGCCATTTCCTTCTCCAATGCATGAAAGTGAAAAGTGAAAGTGAAGTTGCTCAGTCGTGCCCTACTCTTAGCGACCCCATGGACTGCAGCCCACCAGGCTCCTCCATCCATGGGATTTTCCAGGCAAGAGTATTGGAGTGGGTTGCCATTGCCTTCTCTGTGGTAGATATACAGACTGATTTAATTATTGAATTAAAATATGGTTCAAGTGGCACTGGATATTTAACCATTTGGGGGAACTCAGGTGGAATCTCATGAGTGAGAACAAAACAGTGATTTTTTTTTTTTCTGAACCCATGCACTTCAATGTGGTTTGGTTCAGTTGGCCCCCTGCAGGAATGGTGGGGATAATTTCCAGCGTCTTACTGTATCGCCCATGTGGGTTCTGGGGAAGGGGTCGGGAGCCTTGAAGAATGCTCTGCTCTACTGCACTCCAGAAACATTTATTTCTTTCCTTGGTTGTCAGGTTTTGAAGTCTATGGCATTGGGTTGTTGCCCTTTCCTGAGTTAGCTGCGTATGATTTTTTTTGGCAAGTTTTTACTTTTAAAAACTGAGTTTGTGTCTTTAGATACAAGAAAGGACGATACTGTGAGAAATTTAAATTCTCCGATTTTTTAACAGAGAAATTGAATATTAGCACTTAGCACTGTCAGAACTGGCATTTAGAAAGTATGCACTACACTGTATTACTACTTTTATTTCATTCTTGTGGTATCTCTATTTGGTCATTATTGCCAGCTCCACTTACAAACTGATTCTGAGAAGTTTAAGCGATCTAAGAAAAAGAATTATTAAAACGAACTGAAGGATTAAAATAATAAAATTATTATAATCATTTCTAAGCCCCAAATATGATTTAGTCAGTTTATATTCTTCTTACAGAAATTTCAGCTGTTATATGACATTGCCTTGAAATATGTAACTGTTGCTGTTACCTATTGTTCTCTTGCCTGTTTCACTTCCATTCTACAGGCTCTTACATCAGCACTGTGTGTATTATACAAAAATTCATTTAAATGACAATCAGAAGCTATCTTTAAATAGCATTTAAGTTCATCATTACTGTTAGCCATGGAATCAATGGAAGTATTGTGAATCGTTAAGGTATAACTGGGTTTGGTGCTTGTGGTAAAGAACCTGCCGGTCAAGGCAAGTTAGACGTAAGAGACATGAATTCGATCCCTGGGTCGGGAAGATCCCCTGGAGGAGGGCACAGCAACACACTACAGTACTCTTGCCTGGAGAATTCCATGGACAGAGGAGCCTGGTGGGCTATTGTCCATGGGGTCGCACAGAGTTTCGACATAACTGAAGTGACTAAACATGCAGGCAAGGTATAACTAAAAAAAATTTTTAAGTAGATTAATTTTCATACTGTGGTGTCAGCACGGGAGATCCCACCCATGATAAGGTCATGTGGAGAGACCTGACACTGTAGTGTTGGAGAAGATTCTTGGAGAAGACTCTTGAGAGTTCCTTGGACTGCAGGGAGATCCAACCAGTCCATCATAAAGGAGATCAGTCCTGGGTGTTCATTGGAAGGACTGATGCTGAAGCTGAAACTCCAAAACTTTGGCCAGCTGATGCAAAGAACCGACTCATTGAAAAAGACCCTGATGCTGAGAAAGATTGAAGGCAGGAGGAAAAGGGGACGACAGAGGATGAGATGGTTGGATGGCATCACTGACCCAATGGACATGAGTTTGGGTGAACTCTGGGAGTTGGTCATGGGCAGGGAGCCCTGGCGTGCTGCGGTTCATGGGGTCGCAAAGAGTTGGACATGACTGAGCGACTGAACTGACTGACTAAATTTTCATGTGTTATTGAATTTTAGACATTTATAAATGTTACAAATAAAACACGTGGGTAAGAGAAGTCATTTGGCTCTGGATGTATCAAGGCACTGATTATTCTATACAGGAGTTTTTTTTGTATCTATAGCTGGAGGGTGGAAGTCTGAATGACTCAACCTTGCAGGCTGCCAGGGCCTGTCTGGGGCAGGGGAGGTGCTTCCCATGCTCACGTTCCTGTCCTGACCCATCCACCTGGACCTCAGCACACAGCAATGGGACTCAGGTGACGTGACAGGATGGCAGAGCCAGGCTTGCTTCCACCGGTGGCGTTTCACTGCCGCTATGACAATCATAAGCTGGGAAGGTTGGATGACAGCCAGTAGACGTTGCTTTTCCTTTGCTCTGGTTCTTCAGCAGGCCCTATGTTTAACCGAGCTTTTACAAGTGAACTGTTTCAATTTGCGGCATTTTTACCATTAATAGGTGGTGCAGTGCTTCACATCACAGGCATTAGTGAAAGTGAAAGTGAAGTCGCTCTGTCGTGTCCGACTCTTTGCAACCCCGTGGACTGTAGCCCACCAGGTTCCTCCCACCATGGGATTCTCCAGGCAAGAGTACTGGAGTGGGTTGCCATTTCCTTCTCCAGGGGATCTTCCCCACCCAGGGATCGAACCCAGGGCTCCCGCATTGCAGGCGGACGCTTAACCTCTGTCCTTCAGCGTCATTTCCTCACCCTTCTGTCCTAAAGGGGTTCACCAAGAAAGGTGTATTTGTAACAATTTAGTCCAACAAATCTAAGCAATGTAGTTACTTACACTGCTTCTCTGCTCTGTCCCTTTCTAATGCTATCTTTTCTCTCCTTTTCTATCTTATTCTAGCTCAACACACACACACACACACACACACACACACACACAGACACACACACACA
>SJYV01016703.1:87755-111603 GCA_006410875.1 Neotragus pygmaeus | reverse complement strand
GTCAGCATCAAATATTAGTTACAATTTAGTTTTATGGAAAAATAGGTGAGGCCCATCAACCTGAATTCTGGAGCACGCATCTCTCTCCTCCATGCTCTGATTCCCTGGCATCCTTGGCGTCAGGAGTGGGGTGGAGGGGGTGTCAAGAGACGAGATCTGGAGGGAGATGAGGAAGGTCTACGTTTCTTGAAGGCGCTGCATAATTTGCCACGGTGCTGTATTAGGTTGTCCTCAAACAGTTTCTCAGGATTCTCCTTGAGAAGAGAATGTTATGGCTTAATATGCTTGGGAATCCTGTACCCCACTTGGAATTAATAATTCAGGTTAATACGATGAAAGGAGAACTCAGGCTCAAAGAAATAAGTTCAATTTTGTTGAACCCTTTTATGAAAGTGAAGTGAAAGCGCTAGTTGCTCAGTCATGTCTGACTCTTTGTGACCTCATGGACTGTAGCCTGCCTGGTTCCTCTGTCCATGGAATTTTCTGAGCAAAAACATTGGAGTCAGTTGCCATTCCCTTCTCCAGGGGATATTCCCAATCCAGGGATCAAACCCAGGTCTTCTGCATTGCAAGCAGATTCTTAACATCTGAGCCAGCAGGGAAGCTGAACCTTTCATAGCGCCATCTTTTAGTAACTTTTGGGAAGTGTTTGCTTTTGCATTTGCACAAGACATGTCTAGTTGAGTGGTTTTCAGAGTGCAGATCCAGGATAAGTAGCTTCAGCGTCACTTGGGAACTTCAAAGAAAAGCAAATTCTTGAACCCTACTTGAGGGGCTTTCAATTAGAAACTCTGTAAATGGGGCCCAGGTTTCTGCATTTTAACAAGCCCTCCAGCTGATCTGATGTCTGCTCATGTTTGGAAATCACTGCTCTCGGCTAATAAATCACTTTCAGTAGATTCTGAATTTGGTAATAAAATTGTCTGCATTGGGAAGTGAGTCATTTCAAAACTTTAACAAGTGTGCCATCTACTCAAGACGCAGATTTCTGGGCCCTGCTCCTATGTACTGGGCCAATGTCTCTGCAGGTGGAGCTTAGGACTCTGTACTTTTCACCAGCCTGTGGGCCACCTGTGTTGGATCAGGCTTTCCAAACCATCCTGTAGGTTTGCAGGGACCACTCCTGGGTTCCTTTCAAGTAGGGATTTTGAATATTCAAAAGTTGAGGGATTCGTACCTCTGTCTTATGAAACTGAAGGCATAAATCCTATTGCCTACAATGTAGTCTTATTGATGAATGGATGAAATAAGTGTTATTTGGTCAGTGATGTCCAGCTCTTTGTGATCTCATGTACTGTTGCCAGTCAAGCTCCTCTGTCCATGGGATTACCCAGGCAAGAATACTGAAGTGGGTAGCCATTCTCTTCTCCAGGGGATCTTCCCAACACAGGGATCGATCTCAGGTCTCCTGCATTGCAGGCATATTCTTTACCATCTGAGCCACCAGGAAAGTCAGAATAGATGAATAGGTGGTTAATCAATTCAGTTTAGATTTATGCCAAGTGGAACATTCTTGATTTCATATACTTCCTCAGTTCTCAGCACCCATTCTGGGGGACACAGTGGAGCATCTTTTTCTCAGGAAACAATGATCTCTAGAGTAGAGATGTCCTGGGCCATTAGAATAGACCTTGGGGTATTTAGATCTGACCTTCACCTGGTCAGATAGACCAATTCATCAAAGTAGTAGTGTGAGAGCTCCTTGAATTTGAATGACAATAGTTTGCTGGATGAAATGTGTATGGCTCCTTGTGGGTACCTTTATTTTTAAATTTATTTTAATTGGAGGATAATTGCTTTACAATATTGTGTTGGCTCCTGCCACACAACAACATGAATCCGTCATACGAACACATATGTCCCCTCCCTTCTGAACCTCCCCTCCACCCCTAACCTACCCCTCTAGGTCGTCACAGAGCATCGAGTTGAGCACTCTGTGCTCACATAGCAGTTTCCCACTGGCTATCTATTTTACATATTGGGAAGATCCCCTGGAGAAGGGAATGGCAACCCACTCCAGTATTCTTGCCTGGAGAAGTCCATGGACAGGGGAGCCTGGTGGGCTACAGTCCATGGGGTTGCAAAGAGTCGGACACAACTGCGCAACTGACACATATGCACAATGTATCCACGTCAATGCTACTCTCAATTATTCCCACCCCGTCCTTCCTTCCCCCACACCAGATCCGTAAGTCTGCTTTCTATGTTTGTATTTCTATTCCTGCTCTGCAAATAGGTTCACCAGCACCATTTTTCTAGACCACATGTATACGCATTAATATATGATATTTGTTTTTCTCTTCCTGACTTACTTTACTTTGCATAACAGGCTCTAGGTTCATCCACCTCATTATAACTGACTCAAAAGTGTTCCTTTTTATTGCTGAGTAACATTCCGTTGTATACATGTACTACAATTTCTTTGTCTGTTCATCTGCCAGTGAACATCTAGGTGGCTTCCATGTTATGGCTATTGTAAATCATGCTGCCCTGAGCACTGAGGTACATGTGTCTTTTCAACTGTGGTTTTCTCAGGGTATATGCCCAGTCGTGGGATTGCTGGGTCAGATGATAGTTTTATTCTTAGTTTTTAAAGGAATCTCCATACAGTCCTCCATAGTGGCTGGATCAATTTACATTCCCTCCAACAATACAAGAGGGTTCCCTTTTCTCTCCAGCATTTATTCTTTGTAGATTTTTTTGGTGATGGCCATTCTAGTGGGTGTGAGGTGATACCTCGTTATAGCTTTGATTTGCATGTCTCTAATAATGAGTGATGTTGAGCATCTTCTCATGTGTTTATTTGCCATCTGTATGTCTCCTACAGAGAAAAGTCTGTTTAGGTCTTCCTCCCACTTTTTGATTGGGTTGTTTGTTTTTCTGATATTGAGATGCATGAGCTGCTTGTATGTTTTGAAGATTAATTCTTTGCCAGTTGTTTCATTTGCAATTATTTTCTCCCACTCCGAGGGTTGTCTTTTCATGTTGTTTATAGTTTCCTTTTTTATTTTTAAATTAATTTCTGTTAAGTATAGTTGATTTACAATATTGTGTTAGTTTTAGGTGTATAGCATAGTGAATCAGTATATATGTATACATATATCCACTCTTTTTAAAGGTTCTTTTCCCATTACAGAGTATTGAGTATAGTTCCCTGTGTTACACAGTAAGTCCTTATTGCTGCTGCTAAGTTGCTTAGGTCGTGTCCAACTCTGTGCGACCCCAGAGATGGCAGCCCACCAGGCTCCGCAGTCCCTGGGATTCTCCAGGCAAGAACACTGGAGTCGGTTGCCATTTCCTTCTCCAATGCATGAAGGTGAAAAGTGAAAGGGAAGTCACTCAGTCATGTCCGACTCTTTGCGGCCCCATGGACTGCAGCCCACCAGGCTCCTCTGTCCGTGGGATTTTCCAGGCAAGAGTACTGGAGTGGGGTGCCATCGGTGTTATCAGTTGCCAGTCCCAATCTTTCAATTTATCCCCCACTCCTTTCCCCTTTGATAACCATAAGCTTGTTTTTTACATCTGTGACTCTATTTCTGAGTACCTTTAGAGGCAACTCTTTGAAGAAATTGAGTGTGATATTACTGTGGGATATTTTAAAGGAAATCGAACCACTACAGAAACTGCCTTTTGTGTCCTATCTCAAAGGAAGCATTCTAAGCTGAGAGTCTTTTTGTAGTTAACTGAAACTTTGAAGAATTGTTGGATAAACATAGATAAACATATTTGAGGTTTTAAAAAGGTTTGTATTTATAGAAAAGTCAAGGGTTCAGCTACCTAGGTTTCTCTAATGCTATTTTGAGGATAATAAACAGAAAAACAGCCATTTTGAACATACGATGCATGGTTGTTTATCAATTCATGTATTTATGATGTGTGTCACGTTTCATCCTGTGTTGTTAGCCTTAAAAAAGACAAACCCACAACTCTGATGAAATATTCTGAAATGATAACACTAAGTTCTACATCAAATGGATTGGCATTGCCATCATTCTGACAGCTCTGTAAAAAGCTGTATTGAGGAAAGGAAGGAATATTTAGCAACTCAGAATTTTAAATGAAGGCCCAATTAAAAATTAAAAGAATCCTTGAATACACTTCAAACGTTCTTATAAGCCTATTAAAAAGTATATATTATCACCATCATACCCATAAATAAATACTGTTTATCTAATTCTTGTAGATTAGTGCCAGCCAGTGACATGCAAATATTTGGGATGTTAGTTTCCTTTCCCTCGAATGCCTTGCACTTCTGCCCTTTTCCTGTAACAAGAGGCTAGAATTTTCCACTTTTATTGCCTTGGAGAAGAAATGAAGCAGATGTCTGCAGAAAACAAAGGAATCAAATTTCTAGTATTTAATTGCCAAAGGCCCAGTTTTGAGCATTAACAATGATTGTGGAAAAACAAAAAGCTAGGTTTTACTATTCCTGGACTGGACAAGAGATTTGGACCAGAAAGGGAGGGGAGAAGGATCTGCCTGGGCTGCACCAGGGGAAACCAGAAACTCCTCAACTTCATCATATCTACAAAGACCCTATTTCTGTGTAAGATAACATTCTGAGGTTCTGAGTGGACATCAGTTTTTAGTGCAGGCTAACTTACTGCATCATGCAAAATGTATTAGAGAAANCACCAGGGGAAACCAGAAACTCCTCAACTTCATCATATCTACAAAGACCCTATTTCTGTGTAAGATAACATTCTGAGGTTCTGAGTGGACATCAGTTTTTAGTGCAGGCTAACTTACTGCATCATGCAAAATGTATTAGAGAAAGCTTCCATTTTCCCTGTAGAACAAAGAAATACAAATATGGAAACAGGAACCAAGTTTTTGTCTTTCTCCTGTAGACTAGGCTGTTAAAGTGCAGAGCAGGGCTGATGCTCTGAGTCCACAGAGGTAGCATCCGAACTTGGGTCTTCATGGTAGAGTGATTCAACCTGTCTCCAAGGGGGATGAAGTTGGGTGAATGTGACTGTGATGGGGAGTCTTCTTTGTATTGCCATTTATTTATAATACAGAAGAACTGCTGGCAAATTCTAATCTGGAAATGCAGAGTTCCTTTAAAATAAAAATCTGGGTTTAATCAATAAAGTGCAAAGCATCTGTGAATCTGATTCTATTTTAATATTTTATTTTTACTGCAAAGTTAGAGCATTCAATTTGAAATGAATGCAAATAATTCCCTTGTCCTCTTTTTTTGACTGCCTCATGGCATGTGGGAATCTTAGTTTCCTGACCAGGCATTGAACACATGCCCCCTGGGAGTGAAACCACTGGACCACCAGGGAAATTTCCCCAAATAATGCATGAATGAGAGTAGTTTGTACATTTCCATGTGGGAGCTTATCAGAAAGGATCAAAGTTATAAAAATGATACAATCAATTTTGTCTAGGCCTTCACTGGTTTGGAGNAAAAAGTGTACCATTGTATACACAGTACATATTATGTTAAACCTACCACTTAACATTATATAATAAATATCTCCCAGGTCAATATAGTAATTTTATACCACTTTTTAAATATATTTGTTGTATTTTATTATATGGACACTTTGAATTTTCTATATTATTAACGTATAATAACCTTGCTTTTATTTAGCTATAACTGAAGATAAAACGTTAAAATTTTACATATCCTCCTGCTCCTCTGCCTCTGCAACTCAGCTTGTTCCTTGCAAAGTCTGGATCACATAGGTCTCAGAAAGTGGGGACTCACAATACCAGGAACTGAAGCTTATCTCACTCACCTTTGCCCTGTTCTTTGCAGTCGCCCAGCTCCTGCAAACCGGCAAATCCACTTAATCATGCCTGTCCACATATAAAAACTCTGTAACTCCTTTGTTCGGGGCTCAGAGCTGAGCATGTAACTACTTTGGGCCCACCAGTATAATAAACCTGAGTTCTCCAACTCTCCAAGTGTGGTGTTTGGTTTCTCAAGTACAAGTTTCTGCAACATAATTTTATGACTATATACATTATTTATTTAGGATACATCATTATAATTATGCACTCAGAGTTTTTAAATTAACTACCAAAATTTATCTCACTAAAATGATATATCAGAATCTCATTCTTCACCTCCCATTCTCTTGACAAGACAGTGCATTATGGTTTGGTTTTTTAACTTTGCTAATTTGCTACATGAAAAATGCATCTTGGGAATTCCCTGGCAGTCCAGTGGTTAGGACTCATTGATTTCAGTGCTGTGGTCCTGTGTTCAGTCCCTGGTCAGGAAACGAAGATGCTACAAGCCACACAACACAGCTCCCCACAGAAAAGAAAATGCATCTCACTGATTGATATATGAAGGTATTTAATGATTATTAGTGGAGTTAACCACTAAACCCTGAATTGTCCATTTGTACTTTTTTCACTCCACAATTGCTTTTCCATGTCTTTTGCCCATTTTCTAATGGGTTCTTCATCTTTTTAATGTGTATTTATGAAGACACATATTAATGCATATCTTTTTTACAAATACCTTTAAATATCACTAAAAGGGTGGGAGTGAGATTTTTCAGCATACCTCTGAGATAACTCCATGAAATTTCTATTCCATCTAGTTAGTCTAATACCAGACTAAGAAACCTTATAAATAAGCTAATCTCTTTTGCATGTTCTTTGTAATAGGAAATATCTTATCCCTCACTTTAACTTCTTGAAATAAGCAAGCCTCACTATAAAGACTTTCCAGAGAAAGATAAAAATACCAGAGCTTCCATTGATCAGAAGATAGTGTAAGATACATTTTTTTATTACCTAAGGGAGGACATACTTTTGCATTCCAGTTCCCTATAATGAAAAGGACATTATTTGGCGGTGTTAGTTCTAAAAGGTCTTGTAGGTCTTCATAGAACCATTCAGCTTCAGCTTCTTCAGCGTTACTGGTCTGAGCATAGACTTGGATTACTGTGATATTGAATGGTTTGCCTTGGAAACGAACAGAGATCATTCTGTCATTTTTGAGATTTCATCCAAGTACTGCATNTTTTTTTTTTTTTTAATCTCTCCTTGCTATTCTTTGGAACCCTGCATTCAGATGGTTATATCTTTCCTTTTCTCTTTTGCTTTTCACTTCTCTTCTTTTCTGAGCTATATGTAAGGTCTCCTCAGACAATCAGTTTGTTTTTTTTTTTTTGCCTTTCTTTTTCTTGGGGATGGTTTTGATCACTGATTCCTTTAGGCACTCTGTCCATTATATCTAATCCCTTAAATCCTTTTGTCACTTCCACTGTATAATCATAAGGGATTTGACATGAACTTGGGTAAACTATGGGAGATGGTGAGGGACAGAGAAGCCTGGCATGGTGCAGTCCATGGACTGCAAAGAATTGCTCACGACTTGGGGACTGAACAACAATAAAATTATCTGTCAGTCTGCAGGTGCTCTGCTCACCATCTTAGATACAGAATTACACTGAATTCTCTGAACAGCCCACAGACACAGATACTCTTATCATTCTCATTTTACAAAACATTTCACCCGAATTTATGCCTAGGTCTCTGGGAGCCTGGTCTTAAAACCTCCATGTGATACTGCTTCCATCTGGATTCTGAGAAACTGCTAGAGTTTGAGGATTTGAATGAAAAATGTCACCTGCCATATCAGCAAACAAAGGATGTTGTGGCCACCAAGGCTTCAGTCCCTGCAGCCCTCACCTGATTTGTACCTTGAAGGGATTCAGGATGGAGAAAATCAGGATACTGGCTCTAAATAGTTAAGGTGCATATCACAGGAATGATTTCAGTGAGCCCAGGCTCCTGCATCTTCCCAAACACAAAAAAGTGCTGAATTCATTAATTTGAGATATCTGGTCTTCTCTAAATAGCAGTAATCTTTTGATGTTCTAACTACCTGGTCTTTGTTGCAAAAACTCCTCTTTATCCCACCCCCTCTGTTACCTCTTCAGAGCAATTTCTCAGAGCTATTGAGAGGCTGTCTCCCAGGCTTAAGTCCTCTGTATGCCCACAAAATAAACTGTAATTCTCAACTTTTAGGTTTTGTGTGTGTGTGTGCTTGTTTTCTCAGTTGATAGCTCGATACTTTTAGATTGTTACTTTCATTACTTGATCTTTTTAAACTTAACTCAAAGACAAAACTTCCAAAACCCTTTTCCCTGCGAAGCTGTTTGGGGGTGAATTTAGTGCTCCTTCTGCTTCCTGCCACCATTTCAACTGGGATAGCTCCTGTCACTCTGTCTGAAATTACTAGCAGCTTGAGGGTGAAGTGGTTGGCAATGGGCAGGACATATTTTTCTTAGTTTAAAAACTTACATAGTATTCAGTTATTTTTAACAAGGTGATATATATATATTTAAAGAAGAAAAACATTTGCACAGCCATCCCAAACAAAGGCAACTGCAGCCTAAGCTCAGATATAGACAGTGTCCTCACTTCTGAGTTACTGCCACCACATAGAGACAGTTCTCCAGACTGAGAAGTTTAATTCCTTTAAGCCAATGCCTTAAAAAGTCTGTAATAGGGACTTACCTGGTTGCTCAGTGAAGAACCTGCCTGCTAGTACAGGAGATGTGGGTTCGATTCCTGGCCCAGGAAGATCCTCACATGTCGTGGAGCAATTTATCCCATGGCTAACAACTCCTGTGGAGAAGGCACTGGTGACCCACTCCAGTACTCTTGCCTGGAAAATCCCATGGGCGAAGGAGCCTGGTGGGCTGCTGTCCACGGGGTCGCTAAGAGTCGGACTTGCCTGAACGACTTCACTTTCACTTTTCACTTTCATGCATTGGAGAAAGAAATGGCAACGCACTCCAGTGTTCTTGCCTGGAGAATCCCAGGGACAGGGGAGCCTGGTGGGCTGTGGTCTATGGGGTCGCACAGAGTCGGACACGACTGACGCGACTTAGCAGCAGCAGCAGCAGCAGCAGCAGGAGCAGCACAGCTACAGAGTCTGCGCTCTAGGGCCCAGGAGCCGCAGCTACTCAGCCCACTTGCCCTAGGGCTCGTGCTCCACAGCAAGAGAAGCCACCACAGTGAGCGGCTCTCGCACCAGGACTAGAAAGGAGCCGCTGCTCTCTGCAACTAGAGAAAAGCTTCCACAGCAACAAAGACCCAGCACAGCCAAAAGTAAATAAATAAAGTTAATATTAAAAGGTCTGTAATGCTTCAGGAAGTGATAACAGCGAGGTATCAGCTGTTTATGCAGCACAAAATTGTGCATGCATGTCTTGGTCCTCTAAAAATGGTACCTTATTTTTCTGTGAGTGAGAAATCTCATTATTTTACACTATTAACCAAGGCCCATTTCCCCCCTCTCCCCAGATCCAGCCAATTTAAATTCTTTTTATAAATTTGTGATTTTGAGACCTTTAGAAATTTGAACAAAAACCCAACTGAAAGCCAAATTTTAACTGTGTAGAAGCCCTACTTTTGGCTTTATAGGGTCATAAATATGGTTGTTAGTTAAGAGAGAGGTAAGTTGCACTTACTGATTTGTCTGTTTTCAGTTCAGTTCAGTCGCTCAGTCGTGTCCGACTCTTTGCGACCCCATGAATCGCAGCATGCCAGGCCTCCCTGTTCATCACCATCTCTCCGAGTTCACTCAGACTCATGTCCATCGAGTCCGTGATGCCATCCAGCCATCTCATCCTCTGTCTTCCCCTTCTCCTCCTGCCCCCAATCCTTCCCGCATGAGTCTTTTCCAATGAGTCAACTCTTCATTTTCCCGTCATAATTGTACCAAGTTAAATGATAAGAACAAGCAACAGCAGCTGACGAACAGCATCTGCTGCATACCTGTGCTTTTCTGATTCAATCTGCTCAAATTCCCTTGTGTGTGTGTTTACAGTCACTCAGTTGTGTCCAACTCTTTACAATCCCATGGACTGTAGCCTGCTCTTGTCCATGGAGTTTTTCAAATTCTATTAGTGTGGGTACAATTCTCAACATAAGGAAATCGAGGCCAAGAGAGGTTAAGAAGTGCCTTCAAGGTTAATGACTGGTTATTTTTGCACCAGTTTTCAACCACTCAACCTTGTCTCCAGAGCCCATCCTCACAATTACACTATTCTGTCTCTTAAACATTAACTGAGCAGGTCTATGGCTTAAATTTAACCATGTGTCACAATCATTACTGTCTTGAAATATTGGCTGTGATACTAATACATAGAAGAGAAACTAATACATAGAAGAGAATGGATTAAAAAAAGACATTGGAGTATAGTTGATTTACAATGTTGTGTTAGTTTCTGGTGTACGGAAAAGTGATTCAGTTACCCACATATAAATGATCACACTGAGAAAATAATATATATATGGTCTTTAACAGATTACTTTACATTATAGTTTATTTCAAGATAAAGAATATATTCCCTGTGCTATAGAGTAGGTCTGTGTTGTTTATTTATAAAAAGTGTGTATATGTTAGTTTCTAACTCCTAATTGCTCTCCCCTGAATCTCCTTATGCATTCAATTTAATCATAAGTTTGTTTTCTATGTCTACCAGTCTGCTTCTGTTTTGTAAATAAGGTCGTTTGGGTCATATTTTAGATTTCACGTAAAAGTGATATCCTATGGTATCAGCCTATCTCTGTCTGGCTTGCCTCACTTCGTATGGTCATTTCTGGGTCCACGTGTGTTGCTGCAAATGGCATTCTTTCACTTTTTTTCATAGCTGAGTGGTATTCTGTTGTGTGTATATTATATATATAATACCACATCTTCTTTATAAGAATAAATATTTTAAATGAATAAAACAAATGTAAGATTTCCTTAAGTGACATGTATTTTGATTTTCAACTTCATTTCTCTTTTCCCATTTCTATTTCAAGAGTCTCAGCAACTTGATACTGGCCCTTCTGCCCTTGGGTCCTGCCAGGACTTGACCCCGGTCCTTCTGCCCACCCAGCTGCGACCCTGGAGCTTGCTCACCGCAGTTGTCCTCGTCCACGCCGTTTTTGCAGTCGTCCACGCCGTTGCATTGCAGCTGCTGAGGTAAGCACTTGGTGGTGTTGCCGCAGGGGAAGTAGCCCAGGTCGCAGGGCACATTCTGCGCTCTGCCGGGAGCGACTGTGATGTGGGAAGGGAGAGAGGTTTACACAAGGCCCTGCACAGAGTGACTCCCCACAGTCTGCAAACCTACTTCTTGTCATCCTGGCAGGTCCCACCTTCCTTATGCTGCCTTACCGTGAGCATTGGCCAGATGCCAATGCTTTTCCAAGAACCTCTACACCTAAATGAAGTTCTTTTCCACATCTTCAGAAAAAGCCAGGATTCCCTGCTCTTTGCCTTTTCCATGTTTCCCACCTGCAATGTCCTCGTCATTCCTCTTTTCTATGAAAGGTCTGCCCATACTTTATAGTTGAGCTCAATTCCCCTTTTCTCTTTCAAAAAACTTTCATCCAATCATTTTTTAAAATTTAAATTTATTTATTTTAATTGGAGGCTAATTACTTTACAATATTATATTCATTCTGCCACACATCAACATGAATCCGCCACAGGCGTACACGTGTTCCCCATCCTGAACCCCCCTCCCACCTCCCTCCTTTTTTGCATTCTTACTGTTGACTGAGGATCACGGCTGGTTTGGTACTGGGGAGGAAGAGAACAGGCCAGGTTGTAGGAACTGCCAGAGCTCACTCATATGTGGCAGTTGGGGGAGGTGTGTGACACCTATTTAATGTTAAAAATTAAGTTGTTATTTTGATATTAAATTGTATGAATTATTTATATACTTTGGATATTAACTCTTTACTGGTTANGTTGTAGGAACTGCCAGAGCTCACTCATATGTGGCAGTTGGGGGAGGTGTGTGACACCTATTTAATGTTAAAAATTAAGTTGTTATTTTGATATTAAATTGTATGAATTATTTATATACTTTGGATATTAACTCTTTACCGGTTATATCATTTGCAAATATTTTCTACCATTCAGCAGGTTGTCTTTTCAATTTTTAAAAAATTAAAAAAAAAATTTGGCCATGCTATATGGCATGTGGGATTTTGTTTCCCCAATCCAAGATTGAACCCACGCCCCCTGCAGTGGAAGTGTGGTGTCCTAACCACTGGACTTCTAGGGAAGTGCCTTTTCATAATTTCATTTTGTTAATGGTTTCCCTTGCTGTGTAAAATCTTTTAAGTTTCATTAGGTCCCATTTGTTTATTTTCACTTTTGTTATCTTTGCCTGAGGTGACAGATTAAAAAAAAACTATTGCTATGATTTATGTCAAAGAGTGTTTTGCCTATGTTTTCTTCTAGGAGTTTAATGGTTTCCCATCTTACATATAAGCCTTTAATTCATTCTGAGTTAAAACAATTTGGTCCAGTTCTATTTTTTGAAATTATTAAGATAGGAATAAAAGATGACTTTTCCAAATATAAACTTATAATGTTGGGTCTGCTTTGCCATACATGCCTTACACTATCTATTCCTCAATCCTGATGGGCTCCTCTTCATTGAATCTCTGATGGTTCTATGCCGTTTGGATCCAAATAAGGAAGATTCAGTCATTTCTGGATATGGAGCTTAAATGGAGTAAGCAAACACCTTTTCACACCTCTGTTTACGTTCATCTCGGGTGTGTGTGAATTTGCAAAATGCATTCACCAAGCATCAACGGAAGAGAAAGGTAGCAGAAGGACAACGAGTGGTTTCATTTGAATCATTTTTTGCTTATTTTTAAATTTAGTCCTAAATTTGGTAGTAAGCTCTTTTCAGATAAGGAGCGAACAGATGAGAGAGACAAGTTTAAGAAAATGCAATTTAGTGCATGTGTTGCCAAGTTTAATAACAGGAAACATATGTGGCTTAGGAGTAGATGAATTTCTAAATACATTTTTGAAGACTTTCTGACTACAGTAAATGAAATGTTAAATATATCTGGCTTCCTGGGTAGCTCACATGGTGGAGAGTTTGCCTGCCAGTGCAGGAGACCTAAGAGATGCTGGTTTGATCCCTGGGCCAGGAAGATCCCCTGGTGAAGGGCATGGTAACTCACTCCCGTATTCTTGCCAGAAGAATCCCATGGATTCCATGGGGTCATAAAGAGTTGGACACAACTGAGCGACTAACACTTTCACTTTCCCTGGATATATTTATGCACTGAGAAGAAGAAGGTCATTCAGTCATGTCTGACTCTTTGTGACCCCACGGACTATACAGTTCATGGAATTCTCCAGCCCAGAATACTGGAGTGGGTAGCTTTTCGCTACCCAGGGTATCTTCCCAACCCAGGGATCGAACCCAGGTCAATCATGGCAGGTGGATTCTTTACCAGCTGAGCCACAAGGGAAGCCCAAGAATACAGGAGAGGGTAGCCTATCCCTTCTCCAGGGGATCTTCCTGACTCAGGAAGTGAACTGGGGTCTCCTGCATTGCAGGCAGATTCTTTACCAACTGAGCTATGAGGGATTATGCAGTGGTATCAGAATATTAATAATTTCAGCAGAGACTGTGTAGTGATAGATTCAGAACTGAATGAAAAAGACCTTGCAGAGCACGCAGGGACCATCTGATGACAGTGACAGTACGGCAGTGATGAGGTGCTGGATCCGTCAGCATAGTGTAAGTTAGTACTTAATATTGGCACGAAGGTATCTTGCTTTTCGAGATACCTGAATTTAGATTTTTGTGATTATAGCTTTTTAATTTAAACACTCTCAGTTCAGTTCAGTCGCTCAGTCGTGTCCAACTCTTCANTGCCTTCTCCATGACCTACTCTAGTAGGTATGTAAGAACTCTATAACCTCTTTGTTTGGGACTCAGAGCTTAGAATGTTAACTCCTCTGGGCCCACCAGCATAATAAACCTGAGTTCTCCAACTCTCCGAGTGTGGTGCTTGGTTTCTTGATTACTGGTTTCTGCAACACCCTGACTAAATCCTGGTACTCAATATCTCTTCATGATCTTGTCTTAGTCCATTTTCTTCTTATGACTCATTTGGGGCCAGATGAACCAGACACTCAATTTCTCAAGAATTATGCCTCTCTTATTGACTGTCCTCCCGGCAGTCTGACTGCAGAACTTACAGAGCACGGACTCGAGAGCAGAATTTTCTGTGGTCCCCAAATGTGCCAGGCAAACTACTCTTCCTTCCAATAAAATGGGAGGGCGCCTTGATGCCATGTGGCAGTGGATCTCTGTTCGATGCACTCTCTCATCTCCTAGATGATGATTTCATTCCTTCTTTCCTTGAGCCTACATTGCACACTCTGCCTCTTTTGCACTCTCTTCACACTGGTCCAAAGTCAGCATCCCCCTCACCCACCATTTCCATCCTTCTTTCCTTCTCCAGATGGATCGATGATTCTCCCTTCTCTCTCAGCCATGTCCATTTTCACCTCTTTCCTGAAACATGCTGTGTCCCTCTTCTTAAAAACAAGACTAAAGAAAACACATTTCATTCCCCACACCAGGTGCATCTTTATTTTGTATCTCCCCCTTTTAGCAAAACTTATCAGAAAAGTCTGTACTGGTGTGTCTGATTCTATTTTGGTTTGTAGCTTTACTTCTAAGGGTTTCCCTGGTGACTCAGATGGTAAAGAATCTGCCTGCAATGCAAGAGACCCAGGTTTGATCCCCGGGTCAGGAAGATACCCTGGAGAAGGGAATGCCAACCTGCTCTAGTATTCTGACCTGGAGAATTCCATGGACAGAGGAACCTGGCAGAGGAACCGTAGATAGCAAAGAGTTGGACACAACTGAGCAACTAACACTTTTCACTTTTTCACTTTGCTTCTAAAGGTTTGGAGATCTATTGAAACCAAATGAATTTGGGTTATCATGTTTGTAATGGGGAAGAACAACTCTGATTCCATAATGAAACGGCTTCTTTTACTTTAAACTTTGTATGGCTTTTGCTACACTTAATCACTAAAGGGATGTTGCCTATAGCTTAAAGTATACATAATGGCTCATCTCTGGGAACCTTGAAGGTTAAGAGTTAAGCTTGAGGGTTAAGCTATAATACCTTTGTTAAACTCACAGGAAACATCCTGACCAGATCCTCCAGTGAATGGCTATGGGAAAGAAGAAATTAACATATCCTTTCTGGAGTCTGGCTAGAACTAGAAAATATTTGCAACAATTTACTACCTTTTTAACTTTACCTCCTCTCCTCATGCTTTTTGTTCTATAAAAGAAACCTGGGAAAGGTAGCTCTTTGGGGCACTAGTCCACCATCTGTCTCTTATACACATCTTTTCNCTCATGCTTTTTGTTCTATAAAAGAAACCTGGGAAAGGTAGCTCTTTGGGGCACTAGTCCACCATATTTTTAGTCTGGGGGCTTTCTGAATAAAGGCACTGTTCCTTATCCCAACAACCTATCTCTCGATTTATTGGCCTGTCATGCAGAAGCAGTCTTGGACTTGCTAAGACACTGATGCGTTAGGGCCCTTGAGAGCATTCGTGTCCTATAACTTTGACCACAGACTCCTGTGCTTTTGGAGTTCTTCTAACTTCTTTTTGGAGTTAACTTTTTATGATTTTTCCTCCACAGTTCTTTGCCAGCTGTCACTTCAACTATCTGTAGTCTTGGTGCACTCATTACCATTTCTAATTTATTACTTAAATCTGCCGTGGCTAAAAATGCAGATACTTGGACATGACATGTAGACCCCTATGTAAAGTGTGAGCCAGTGAGCTATGAATGAGGGCCTGAAAAAGGAGAAGACTTTTTTCTTTTTTAATGCCTGGGTTTTTAAGAATTAAAGCTCTGGAGATTCTAGGATGAGTGATCTTTAGTTGGGTGAGATGCTATTGTAAGCACTGCTCAAGGCTTATGGTTCTTCCATAATAAACATCCAGTGAGCATTTGGCGAGTGAGAGCACATACTTCCCAACACGCAGAATAGCTGGGAGTCCTAAATTTTGTATTTTTACATTTCTAGTCTATGTCTTAAACTATGACACGATTCTTTGTCTACTGTCCAACCATCCCATTTGATTCCTGCTCAGTGACTGACAGCATTTTATTGAGGACACTGCAGCAAAAAAACAGCCTTGAAGTCGAGGGCAGTTAAACATCTTCCTAATGACCTTTCTACCCAGCAGCTCCTTTCCACTCCCATTGTCTCAGCCATGATTCCAATCTAGAGTATTTCACATCTGACTGATACACTTAAAAAAAAAAAATTATTTTGTATTGGGGTATAGCCAGTTAACAATGTTGTGATAGTTTCAGGTGAACAGTAAAGGCATTCAACCATATATTTATGTGTATCTGTTCTCCTCCAAACTCGCCTCATCCAGGCTGCTACATAACATTGAGTAGAGTTCCATGTGCTATACAATTGGTCCTTGTTGATTATCTGTTTAAAATATAGCAGTGTGTACATGTCTATTCCAAACTCCCTAACTATGCTTTCCCCCCATCCTTCCCCATGGGATCCATAAGTTAATTCTCTAAGTCTGTGAGTTTCTTTCTGTTTTGTAAGTAAGTTCATCTGGTTGATACACTCTTAATGGCTTCCTTTGCATTACAATTTAGCCTTAGAGTCAAAACAACTACAACTGGCCACAATCGACTTTCTTAAACCTAACAGTCCAGTGCTTTGAGCTTCTCACTCTGATCAGAAGACTTTTCTTTCATGTTTTTGAGCATTTACTAAATTTTAGGGGCTAGCACTGAGAGCTTTACATATTTTATTTCATTCTCATAACAATGCCATTGAATCATTATTAATATTATCATGATTTTACCATCTAGAAGGTAAGGCACAGAGGAGTAAGTTGCTCAGGGATCACACAACTAGCACATGGCAGAACTGAGGTTCAGACTCAGGACTGTTTGATTGCAGAACGTGTGTTTTAATCCACTGCTCCCCATGTGTTGACAAGCCTAGGAGCTCCTGAAGACCACCCATATTTCTGTTTCTTGACTTGTGAGGGTTGTGCTGCATATCTTATTTTCACCCAAGTTTTACACTTCATAATCAAAGTCAATTACAACTTCAAACTGATTACCTCTTTGAGCATTTCTATTCTGGGTGATATGTCCCTCTTTTGAAAACTTTCAATGCAAGGATGAGATGCTGGCTGGTTCATCGGGGTACTTTATATTTATGTTGCCTTGGGTGTTGCAAGATATTTCCCCACAAGGTCAAAGACAAGCATGATGCATCTAAATAGACATAGTCCCACTGCTTCTGGACAGACATACTGGAGACGGCAGCCCTGCAAATTCAGACTCAGGGTTCAGAGGAGCAATAATTTCCAAGGAAGGCAATGGTTTATCACCCTGGTTTCTCCGTCTTTCACATTTAGAGAATAAATTAAAAAAGTAAAAAGGGAAAAACATATTTCTCTCATTATTTTTCCTTCTTGGAGAAGTTTCCAGAAATAAACAACTGAATTGATGAAGCCTCATGGAGAACTTTATATTTAAATATCTCAGGTATGTGCAAGAGGGGCCAAACAGCAGAGTGGAATATAGGAACCCTGTGTTCTGAGAGCAGATGTGGCAATACTGAAAGCCAGTAGGCCTATGTTTTACTCTTGGGTGTGCCTCTCAGTGGATGGGCAAATTTTAGCAAGGTTCTTTGTCTTCCTAGACTCCAGCTTTCCTCACCTATTAAAGGTGGAAACAGTACCAGTGGTTATAATATTATTTGACTCAA
Source organism: Neotragus pygmaeus (assembly GCA_006410875.1). NCBI lineage: Eukaryota > Metazoa > Chordata > Mammalia > Artiodactyla > Bovidae > Neotragus > Neotragus pygmaeus. The sequence goes on along the minus strand of SJYV01016703.1, from coordinate 94,017 downwards.
NAAGCCAGTAGGCCTATGTTTTACTCTTGGGTGTGCCTCTCAGTGGATGGGCAAATTTTAGCAAGGTTCTTTGTCTTCCTAGACTCCAGCTTTCCTCACCTATTAAAGGTGGAAACAGTACCAGTGGTTATAATATTATTTGACTCAAGGAGGAAGCTGAGGTGTTAATAAACATGCATGAAATTTCATTTTTCAAGGGGCTGTAGATAGGAGAGAAGAGAAATGAAGGAAAACTGACAAGAAATCTAGAATGAGATTGAGCAGGAGGGAATGAGTGAATCTACAGTGGTGGGAGGAGTCAGGGAATCTGTTGGTTGCTGACTGGCTGTCCATTTCCCTTTTCCTCTAATACTGGAATTCCCTTGGTTTTTGTGTTGATGGTGTGCCGGAAGCAGCACAGGCCATCCCACCCATGACAAGGTCATGTGGAAGAGAACTGTTAAGCAAGGCTTCAGGACTAGAGGGGCTCCCTAGACCAGCTTGAGCATCTACCCCCAAACCAGAATCTGTCTGTCTTAATATTTTGCGCCTTTCACCAACTCTCCTGACATACAGGGGGCTATCCTCGACCAAATTTCTCTGGAGAAAATCAACTTAGGGCTCTAGCTAATAAGTCTCCTGGACATGAGAAGAATATTTTAAGTTAAACCCCCTCTGTTAGCATTCTAGCTTGCTTGGCAGGTTTATCCAGACTCTTGCAGCTATGCATATGATTGTTCACAGCCTCCCAACTGTGAGAGGCATGAACAAAGCCTAAAACATAGAGCCTTTCAAAGAGTTAAAAGTTATTATAGTAGTTCTGGTGTAGGATTTCATTATTGGGCCAATGCTTGTTGCAAATTTCTCATATGTCTTATCCACTGTGCACCTGGGAATGCATTAGTTAACATAGTTGGAATGTAAGAAAAACAAGTGTAGCCTTGAATTTAACCACATCAGATCTTTGAGCTAATTGGTTCTTTCTTTTAATTCATTGCACCTTTGCTCTGTGAGAAGTGTAACTTTGTTTAGCATTTTCTGAGGCTGGCATAGATTAGAAATATAAAGAAAAAACACTTTGAGGGAAAATAAGTTTTCTGGTTGAGCAGCCTTTATCAAAAGAGGGTCAGAAAATGTTCACAGGCCTCCAAGGCCAGAAGATAATGTACACAACATCATTTGTGGGAAAAATTTGCAGAAAAAATCCTGATTTTGACAAGGGCAAAACTGCTGGAATGTTTGGGCTGACTCTGTATGATATTGCATCTTTCATTTCCCTCTATGTACAAGTTGAGGTATAAAAGTCCCTTTTGAAAATAAAATAAGGGGCCTCACTTGAAGAAGCTTGGTCACCCCGTGTCTTTCTCTCTCTCTCTTTTTTTCTTTCTCTCTCTTACTCTTTTTTTCAGGCTGATCCCTTGGAGCATAGAGGCTCCCTACATTCACTTATCTGCCCGGGTTTCTAAGACCTGAACGGAAAGACGTTCTGCGTTTTCACTCCCTCGGGAGACTGGGAGGGCACCTGTGGCCTCCGTGAACAGGGCAAACTCCTTGTCTCACGGTTTTACTAGCTTTCCATGTAAACCAAGGAATATCAGCCTCTTTCTCTCCTCTATTTTCTTATCTACAACATTCTTTCCTTCTCTCTCTCTAAATCATTTGCAGATGCCATTTCTCCTTTGGGTTCCCCTGGATGCTGCGGGGGCTGGACCCCGGCAATGGTGCATTCAGTACCAAAAAAGACATGTCTGTCTAAATAGTAAAGCTACTTTTATTCCCCAGGTTCTCTGCTGCCTTGGTATTTAGGCATGACTGTGGGACCAAATCCTGACCTATAAGATCGGAGAATTAGAATTCATCTAATGGGATTTCTGGGAAAGCTATTGTTGAAAGATGGACCTACATGCCACTTGGACTTGATGTCTGGAGCTATGGTGACCGTCTTTCCATGAATTAGGAGATAAACCTTTAATATGATAATCAGCACAGAGGATGGTGAAGTGGGAGATATAGGAAAAGCCCAGGACCCTAAGGGCATGGCTGGAGAGTTGATCTGGTGCCATAAGCACTGACTGCTGGGCTGCTAATGTGAGAAAAATTAATTCTTCTTTGTTTAAGACACAGTTGCTTGGTCCTTCTCTTTGTTGCATGGAGAGGGCATTTCTCACTGATAGAGAAGGATGTATGGAAACAGCAATGGAGACCCTGTACCTGGAGGAGAATGTCAGAACTCTGAGGGTAAAGGAACCTGAGAATGATCACCAACTGGCTGGGGAAGCTGGAGCATGGCTTGGGTGAGGCTTCAGAGATGACTCTGAAAGTTAGCATAGATAAATGTGAGTCTTTACGGATTGTCTGAGGACATTTACAAGAATAGAGATGGGTAAAAAGAAACAAAAATGAGACACAGTTCTTTACAAAGAGATCCACTGTCAACTCAGCAGCGAGCTTTCCTCTGGTGCATTTCTATGACAACTTCCTTAAGAGTCTTGTGTTTGTGTTAGACAAACCAAAATTTGAGGAATATTCTACATGGTTCAACTGACCCTCATTCTAAACTTACGTCTTCAGATTAAAGGAGGCTACAGAGCTGTGGCTGCTGAGTGCAAGGGTGTGATTAGGAAAAGAAATAATTTTTTCTATAAAGGATGTAATTAGGGTAATTGATAAAATATGAATATAGATGTTACATTAGATAGCCTTACTTTATCAGTGTTAACTTTCTGGAATTTAGTAATCATAAGAATGTAGTTTTTAGGAGAACCAGGATGAAGTGTTTAGGGGAGAGCAGTTCTGGTGTCTGCAATTTGCTCTCAAATCATTTCTCAAGAAAACATATGCGTGTGTATAAGTGTTGAGAGAGAAAAGGCAAATGTGGGAAAATGTTAATGGGTAAGCCTGGGGGAAAGGCATATGGGTGCTCACTGTACTACTTTTATCATATTTTTGTAGATTTGAAATATTTTAAAGTACAATGAAAATTTTTGGTACATATTTTAATTTTTTAAAACTTACTGTAGCTGAAACAGTTTGTAAAGTTTTTATGGCAATGAAAGCAGAGTCTGAACCACTGTACCACCAGGGAATTCCCTAGAATTTTTATTATGTGAAGAACATTTAACTCACTCCTAGCTGCCGGTATTTGGATATATACCAACAGTTTTTGAGTAAATATGAAATTATCTGGACACCATATGTGTGTGTGTGTATAATGTATGTCTGCTTTCTCAAATTATGGGAGTGAAACAAAGAATTTTAAATGCCAGAAGCATTCTTTATTTATAAGATATGTCATTCCTTATCATCTGTGTGTTAATGATTCGGAGTCTGATATTTTTCCATCTTTAACCCAAAGGACAATTTAAAAGGCATTTTTCAGGCTCTGAGAGTTGGACAAGATTTTGTTGGATATGATATAAATATCTCCTGATGCACAGTGGGGATGTTACCATTTGGGGAGGATATATGACGAGCAAGATTCTAAATGCCATTATGGGGCAGCTCAGGGCAGGGACACTTAGTAAACCACACATCTGCAGTCTGCAGATTAAGTGACCACTGTTTCCTTTTTAGAATTTCCATGTGGCTGTTATTTTGTGAATGACATCTACCACGGGCTTAATTGTAATGGTTTTCCATACAGCCAAGTATCGATTCAGCAAAAATCAAACAGGCTCATTTAAATTGAAAAGCAGTGTTTTCCTGATTTTGCCTTTTCTTGAAGTTACTGAAACCACAGGCTACAGCATTTCCTGAGGCTTGGTCCCTACACCGTGCCTATAAACGCAGTGCAGTTTGTGCGTGGTTGCCGTGGGCTGGGAGTTCCCATTGTGCTCTGTGAACTCTGAGTAGATTTTGTCCCTTCTCAGTTTCCTCTTTCAGAAAGCAGGGAATAGTGAATCTCCTTCCCAGGGTTTTTGGTGTGATTAGATGAAGCTAATGGATGAGAAAGAAGTCACATGTACTAAATCTGAATTTCCCTTCTTTAGCCCATTGGTCTTAATTTCCAGGTAATTTCTATTGCAACTAACAACAGTGCTAAAAATATATTTAATAGAATCTATATTCTACAATCCATGAGCTTGTAAGCAGCATGGGATGAATATTGACTGAGATGATAAGAGCCACATATGGTCCACTTGGATGCTAAGAGTCTCTCTAATACCAAGTAAACATTGCTTATGCCTCTCTTCTCTTATAAATGTCTATCAGGAACGAGTTAATATACTCCTCTTAATCTTTTGTAGAGCTCGCCCATTCTCAAACCCACCGTGATTGAGTTCGAATGGACATTGACACCTATGGGTACTTTGTTTTTTGTACTGACTGTCCGTCTTCCTATTTCTGTCCACCCTGCCATCTCAAATTAAGAGAGAAGCATATGATGTGATGTGGCTGCTAATTCAGGTCGCCAGGTTAAGCAGGGAGGAAAGATTCATTTTCTATTCTCTGGTCATACTTGGAGATTGCTGTTGTCACCTGGGCTGACTCTAAGTGGCTGCTTGCTGAGCTGCCCACCTACTCCCAGCTCACTAGACCAGTGTATAGGTTGGAAGCCCAATGACACAAAGGTTAATGGAACAGAATACAGAGCCCAGAAATGAATCCACACTTATATAGTTAATTAGTCTACAACAAAGGAAACAAGACTATATAATAGGGAAAAGATAGCCTCTTTAATAAATGGTTCTGGGGAAAGTAGAAGCTCCATGCTAAAGAATCAAACTGCAGAATTTTGCCACACTATACACAAAAATAAATTCAAAATGAATTATATACTTAGAGGTAAGACATGAAACCATAAAACTTCCAGAAGAAACCATAAGCATTAAGTTCTTTGACACTGATCTTGGTGATTTTTTGGATATGCCTCCTTAGGCAAGAGAAACAAAAGCAAAATAAACAAAAGGAACTATATTAAACTAAAAAACTTTTGCACATTGAAGGAAATTATCAGCAAAGCAAAAGGCCAATTATGGAATGGAAGAAGATATTTTTATATGATATACCTGATAAGGGGTTAACTTTCAAAATATACAAAGAACTCATACAGCTCAACATCAAAAAAAAAAAACAACCCAAGATGGGTAAAGTACCTGAATAGACATTTCCCCAAAAGATGACATACAGATGGCTGACAGACACAGGAAAAGATGTCAAAAATCACTAATTAATAAGGAAATACAGTTGAAAACCACAGATATTCACTTCACATCTGACAGAATGGCAATCATTAAAAAGATAAACAATAGCAAGTGTTGGTGAGGATGTGGAGAAAAGGGAACCCTCATGCACTGTTGGTGGGAATATAAATTGGTGTAGCCACTTTGGAAAATAGTATGGAGAGTCTTCAAAAAAATTAAAAATAGAACTACCATATGATCCACTCTTGGTTATTTATCTGAAGAAAATGAAAATATTAATTACAAAAGTGCATTCCTGTGTTCATTGGAAGCAACCTAAGTGCCCGTAAATAGATGAACGGATAAAGATGTTGTACATACATATAATAGAATACAATTTAACCCTAAAGAAGCATGAAAGCTTGCATTTGTGACAACATGGATGAACCTGGGGGGTATTAAGCTAAGTGAAGTAAATCGGACAGGGAAAGACATGCAGTATGATTTCATTTATATGTGCAATCTAAAAAATAAACCAAAGAACAAACCTAACAAAACAGAAACAGAGTTATAGATACAGAGAACAACCAGGTGGTAAGGAAGGAAAGAAATAGATGAGAGAGATTAAGAGCTACAAACTTCCAGTTGTAAAATAAACGAGTCACCAGTGTGAAATGCACAGTGTGGAGAATAAAGTCAACAACTGTGTGACATTTTTGTATAGTGACATAACCTAACTAGACTTATTGTGCCGGTAATTTTGTAATATATAGCGATATCAAAGCACTATGTTTTGTACCAGAAACTAACACTGTGTTTTAGGTGAGTTATACTTCAAACACAATCAGATGAACAAATGCATAAGAAAAAAAGATCAGAATTGTGGTTATCAGAGGTGGAGAGTTGGGGGGTGTAGGGAGGGGGAATTGGATGAAGACAGTAAAAAAGTGTACAAACCTCCAGTGATAAAATGGAAAATCCTCAAAGCCTCCTGGGTCTGATCCTAGTACAGTCAGCCGAAAGTCTGACTATATTGGTCTTTGTTTCTCAAAGGACTTGAGCCCTTTATAGACACCTAGCAACTCTGAGGTCTACATTTTGTCTGTGGAACCATCATACTAAGGAGTCTTAGCTGTTTTTTTTTTTTTTTTTTTTTTTTT
>SJYV01016703.1:61023-87622 GCA_006410875.1 Neotragus pygmaeus | reverse complement strand
GTTGTTTTTTTTTTTTTTTTTTTTTTTTTTTTTAGGGCAAGGAGGGAAATAGAGAGAAAATTAAAGAAGAAAGGGATAAAGAGAGAAATATTTTTAGATTAGGACTAGCGTTTCAGTAAAGCTGGTAGTAGCATAATACTGTTTTTACCATAGCTGTAGTTTGCTATCAAATGATAGAGAAAATCCTAAAGAGAGTTTGGATTTAGAATCTAGAATATACATGTGTATTAACAGAATGAATAAAAACTTATTTTCCTAGGTTAGCTAGGTTTCTCTAAATGACAAGAGATTAAATTGACATGGGATTTACTTTTGGTAGGAAACAAGAAATAAAACTTTGCACATTATGTATGCATGAAATTCTTTCAGTCTACCATTGTAAACCCCATTTAGTAAACCAATACTGCAACTCCAGAATGCATATAATTTTCTATATTATTTTTAAAGAGTTAATAGAGTTTCCAGATGCACATTTAATTTATGCCAGAAAGTAATTTATTCAGTGAAAAGATATTACTTGGTCCAAATGAAGGTGAATCACTTGTCTTTTCATAAATGTATTGAAAACTATTTTTTTCAGTTTTCTGTGACCTGTGGTTAAAGCATTTTTTTAATCATGTTAGAAGCCATTAGCATGGTTTTTATATAATGTATATAGTATTTGCAAAAAAGAGCCTATTTTCATTCATGTATCTCTTTTAGTTCAGTACTTGAGTTAATAATTATTAATATCTTCAAGAATGATATAATGTATTCTGACTTCAAAGGTGTTCTAGGCAAGCTATTTCTCTAGTTAATGGGACCATGGTTCTGCAATTTTTAGGGAGATTAAAAATGTGCTGAGGGTTGAAAGTATCTTGATGCATTTTCAATGATGCACTTTAAATATTCAGCACCATTTTACCCTATCCTTACCATGCACTTTCTAAAGGAATGACCAAGAAATAAAGTCATGAATGTATACTTATAAGTGCCTCAAACTTACCATGGAGAGTGTTATTGATTAAAATGTAAATGTGTTAAAATAGATAAAGTAAAATTATGCTCTTATAGATACTAGATTTTGGACCTATTAGCACAATATTTAAATTTATATATATGCTTTTCCTCCACTGTTGGGAGGTTGCAGCTGCTGAGTAAAGTCTAAAGTTTATTGACTAGACTGATTCTTAGTAACAGCCCTGACTTGCAAAGTTACTTATTGATTAAAGAAGACAGATTGTACCTCTAGCTGATCAGTACTTTCTCTTTGATTTAAATGACCCTGTATTTGGACACTTTGTCCACCTACTTTCCATCATTTATGCATCTTTATTAATAATATTTTCTATTATGTTTCTATTTATTGCTTGTTTGCAAAGTACACCCAGAAGTTAACAGATGGGTTAGTGAGTAACAGGAGAGCACAGGAGAAATTGAAAGTGTGATCAATAAGGACTAGATACAAGACTTCTTTGGGAAGGAGAAGTAGAGATGGGAGTTGCATGTTTGTGGAGTGCACTGTCAAACTGGCCAGTCCTGTTGCAGTCAGGGTACTAGACAAAACTGCTATATTGCATTCCACATGTGTTTTGTATATTTCATAAGTATATTTCTTAGGTACTCAGTTTAGTTCAGTTCAGTCGCTCAGTCGTGTCTGACTCTGCGACCCCGTGAATTGCAGCATGCCAGGCCTCCCTGTTCATCACCAACTCCTGGATCACCCAAACTCATGTCCATCGAGTCGGTGATGCCATCCAGCCATCTCATCCTCTGTTGTCCCCTTCTCCTCCTGCCCCCAATCCCTCCTAGCATGAGTCTTTTCCAATGAGTCAACTCTTTGCTTGTGGTGGCCAACGTACTGGAGTTTCAGCTTTAGCATCAGTCCTTCCAAAGACCTCCCAGGGCTGATCTCCTTTAGAATGGACTAGTAGGATCTCCTTGCAGTCCAAGGGACTCTCAAGAGTCTTCTCCAACACCACGGTTCAAAAGCATCAATTCTTCGGCACTAGTCAGGGAGAAATTATACTGAAAATGTTCTCAGGTTCTAGGAAAGCAGCTGACTTGGTCATAGCCTCTTTCACTCTAGCGATGGAGAGCAACAACCACACTCCTTTAGGGCTTCCTTTCAGCTCCTCACACTCTAGATTATTTTGGGTAAGTTGCCAGAGTTAATTCCTAAGTAAAGATAGCTATATCATTGTGTTCAAAACCTCCTTCTAACTGCTGATGCTGTAAGTCCAAAGTGGCTCAGGCAGTAAAGCATCTGTCTATAATGCAGGAGACCTGGGTTCAATCCCTGGGTCAGGAAGATCCCCTGGAGAAGGAACTGGCAAACCACTCCAGTACTGTTGCCTGGAAAATACCATGGACAGAGGAGCCTGGTAGGCTAAAGTCCATGGGGTTGCAAAGAGTAGGACATGACTGAACACACTTCTACTTTCCACCAAGACTCATGGTCTGTATCCAAGGATCTCCTCCAACTTCATCTCCCAGTCTGTCCTCCTGCCCTCCTCTTAAGGCCCCACTCCTTCTCCTAGTTTCCCAGGCCTGGCCCCACCCACACTCCACCTGCTCCTGCCCTGCCTTGACCTCTTCCCCCAGAAGCAGCAAGTGGGGGATTTGGATTGAGTTCACCTTGCGTGGTCAGTTTGCTCATCTGTCCTATTAAATGAGAGATAGTATATACATAACGATGCACCATGATTTTGGTATTTGTATGACAAGTGGAAAGAACTCAAATAAACGTGAGTTCACATCCTGCATTAAGCACTTAGGAGCCTGTGATCTTGGCAATTCCTCAAGTCTCTCTGAGACTGAGTTCCTCCTCTGGGGTGGGGATGATCCATCACCCTTCATGGTTCATAGGAGGATTAATTAGACAACACTTTCCAGTGTTTATCATTTAACCAGAAATTCAGTACTGTAACTGACTCTAATTAAAACTTCAGCAATATAAATAATTCATGTTAATCATCAGAATACGGCAACTCTGGCCTAACACATTTCGTGTCTCTAAGCACACTATGAGTCATATTAAAAATTTGAAAGTTTCCTCAGAATGAATTTAAAAAGCAGTGTAGATTCCTGGGGACTATTAGACATGTGTGCTCATGATGGTGCAGCTTCTAAGTAGGATGGGATCATCACAACAGACTCCTCTTTGTTCCTCTTATTTATCACAAACTCTGTTGTTTAGACATTCTATCAGAAAGAATTTGTGGAAGAAAGGTAATAGCAAACACAATGATTTGGGATTTGTCACTATTCGAGTAACACTTCTCTGTTTTGGTGGTTTTGTCTATAGTATTGTGATTCATGTTGGTTAGAGCCACAAGAAAAGAAAGCATTAAATAAAATGTAGGGAAAAGACATTGAAAACAAAAATAACAGAAAAGGTAAGTGAAATAAAAGTAGCTGATCTGGGCCACAGAATGGAAGAGTGGGAGGAATAGTACCAGAAAGAGTGTAGTTTTGAGTCATGATATTTGAGTTAGAATCCGAATAGGGTGGGCACATTTTGGGGTGATTAAAAAAACTACCAAGATTCCCAGGTGACTCAGCGGTAAAGAATCTGCCTGCCAATGGAAAAGATGTGGAAAATCTGGAGGAGGAAATGGCAAACCACTCCACTATTCGTGCCTAGAAAATCCCACAGACAGAGAATCCTGGAGGGGTCCATAGGGTCACAAAGAGTCGACATGCCCAAGCATGCATGCATGCATGTAAAAAAATCTAAGAAATGAAGATACCCCTCTGATAAAGTGAATAACATTATCTCCTACCATTATGAAAATTTTGCAAATCCTGATTTTTCTTTAATTAAACATTTTTTTAAAATTGAAGTATAGCTGATTTACAGTGTTGTGTCAATGCCTGCTGTACAGCAAAGCGACTCAGTTATACACATGCATACATACATTCTTTTATCTTTTGAAGTTTTTTGAAAGCGGGAGTAAACATGTGTCTTCCCCGCATCCGCTTAATAGTGGTGGAAATACAGCTAAATATTTCATATTATATATTTTGAACATTCTCAAAAGAGTTCTCATTTTACTAATACATGTCATTGTAATTATTATTTCAAACTACTGATGTTTTGTGTTTATAATTCTCGCTTGTCAAATGCTCCATGCTCTCAGTATTTGTCCAAATACACTGCCCTGTTGGTTATTCTTTCTTCTTTTTTTTTTTTTTTCACCTTTCCCTGGCCATATGAGGCAGACAGACTGTGCTTGATTCTAGATGAGTGTCTTTAGATATGAGCCCATTCTGGGACTGTACCACATATAAGAGCTTTATAAAAAAATGACTTTATCAGTATTATCTGGCCAGGCTGTATGTGGGGTCTTCCTTGACCAGGGATGGAAGCTGTGCACCCTGTAGAGGGAGCATGGAATCTTATCTACTTCCCAGGTGGCTCAGAGGTAAGGAATCCACCTGCCTGTGCAGGAGACGTGGGTACGATCTCTGGGTTGGGAAGCACCCCTGGAGGAGGAAATGGCTACCCAGTCCTATATTTTTGCATGGGAAATTCCGTGGACAGAGGAGCCTGGCCGGCTACAGTCCATGGGGTTGCAAAGTCAGAAGGGACTCAGTGACCAAATAACAACAACAACCAGTAAAGTCTATAATGGATTTATAAGGATTACACTAACATCATCACCAACACATATCCACTGTATCTTGTCCCTCCTGCCTCTGCATCATGGCCAGCTAGGTGGTTCACCGAGTTCTTTTATCTGAGGGTTTGCTCTCTGTCTGCAAACACTATTTTTATTCAATACCACATGGCATCATTCTTTCTTTGACTCCTCCATAACTCCTGCCTTGTTAAATTCCATTTTTGATCAGTACCACATTCATTCTCCATTTATCAATTCAGGCATTCACGATGACTATTCCACAGACAGACTGTTGATGGGATATAGTAATAATAACTTGTTTGGTCGTAACCTATGTTATCATCTTAATTTAATAATTCTAGCCCATGTCTATGCATGTCTACAATATATACATTATGTCTTAGATCCTGAACTCTTGGAGGGAAGGGAATACATCTATTAATATCTTTGTGTGAGTAATGAACCATGAGATAATAAGAAATCTGCTGCATAAACTAGCTTAGGAATCTTGAAAATAGATGCCCAGGAGCCAGCAGCATTACAAAATGATTTGTAAGGCTTTTATTTTTTAATTAAAATGAACTTGATGGACAAATGAGTTGCCACATTATTCCAGGTCAACATTGGAGATAGATGCTCAGTTGCCCCAAAAACTTATTGAAAAAACAAAAACTATCCTTCCAGGAAGCATTAACTGTTGTGCTGTGAGCTTAGAAGTTCAGGGGCAAGGACTAGAATCAGAAGGGCAGAAGTAAAAATCTATATTTAGCCTAGCCAAACCAGCCACTTCTGATTTTAACACAAAGAGGGGGTTAAGTGGAAGTCCAGAGAAACTGACAGCATGACCACTGACGTCTTCTTGTCTTAATTTGAAATGTGTGAGAAAGCAGAACATTTATAAACCACGAGGCAGTTGTGCAATTTCCAACAAATTGGCCACAACGCAGGAAGTAAAAATGGCAAATCTTTTGGACCATCGAAAATGAGTCAAACATTTCCAGCCGGCTCTGGGAAAAACCAATTAAAATATCAAAAGGCTGGAGTGAGCAGCAGAGAGTGAGAGAAAAGGATAAAAAGGAAAGGCGAGGATCAGAGGCTTTGCGTATGAACGCGATGGCAGTATGATCGGTGTTCTCAGGGCTCTGTGCATGTGAGAACTTGATCAGCTATTTCATTAACCAGTACTTTCAGTATGTGTGCTGGATAAAGGCTTCCAAAAAAGCCTCTCTCAGCTTCTCTGACTTCTCACAGTAGATCCAGGCACATACATTTACAAATTTTGTTCACAGTGTGTCAATTCAGGTCCATTTGTATATCTAGGTCTGTAACATTTCAATTTCAAATCTGTAAAGAAAGATGTCTCTGTTGAAATAACTACAACTACAGAAATTTGCAAGATCATGTTTCTTACATTGGGAGGATCAGGTATTGGAACCATCTTCCTAAATAATGCAGAATTAGCCTGGGTTGGATTCCTGGGTCAAGGAGACCCCCTTGAATGGCAACCTACCCCAGTATTCTTGCCTGGAAAATTCCATGGGTAGAGGGGCCTGGCGGGCTACAACCCATGGAGTCACAAAGAGTTGGACATGACTGAGAGACTAACACAGCAACGAAAAGCCAAAAATCTCCATGGATCTGGGTAATGGTGGAATGAGGTTGGAAGGATAAGTACAATGTGCATAGAGTGTGTTTAACAGGCAGTTGTCCTCTATGAAAGGACGAATTTGTGAGGAAAGAATCTTTGGGAGAAAAGGTGGGTAGAAATAAGGATTCCAGTGGCAAGGTTTGTGATCAAAATCTCTGGTGTAGATTTTGTCAGGAGGTGTAGTGAATCGGAGGAATAGAGACAAGTGTTCACATAAAAAAAGAGAGAAGGAGGAACTGGTTGGTTAGGACTGGGAATTAATATCTGGGCCACCCGGAGGCCAGAGTGGAGATGCTGCTGAGATTCCACTGGGAGGGATGAGAAGGAGGAGAAAGTGAGCACAGAGAACTTGTAGGAAGTGGAAAAGTGCCCGAGGAGTCTTGCTTAATTTTCACTTTATCTCTCGATGCCTGGAGCCAAAATACGAAGACAGTCCCACCCTACATGATAAACAGAATGTTGGAGTGACTTGGGAGTCAAGAGCTTCCTACTTGTACGGGGTTTATTTGCTACTGAACTGTTGATATTAATACCTGCGGGGAGCATCACACAGCAGTGAAGGTGCATTGCAGGACTTCTGTAAGCATCCTTTCATGCTCCATGAAGTTGGAAAACACGATTCCATCTTGGGAGAGGGTGTGCAAGCTGCGGGGGCGGGGGAAGGAGGCAGGAGGAAAGGAAGTTCAGGGGCCTGTGTCTTTAGGAACAGAGTATCCACTGCACCCCCCTTTCTCTTCCCCTCCAGCATCAGGCTCAGCACAGATACTGAGACAGAAGACATGGTATTTTGGGGTGGGGAGAAGGAAGGGATTCTGAGAAAGGTTAAACATATAAGCATGGGTGCCCAGGCTATTTGAGGATAATAGATTAAGTTCCCTGCATATGAATCTTCAAGTTGCGAACTTTCAAAGATGTGAACATGTGTTCCATCAGTGTCAGGCATGAGTGACATTGCAGCTTGCCCTCCATCTCCTATTGCTGATGATCCTGCAGTTCTACTATGCTGCTGCTGCTGCTAAGTCGCTTCATTCGTGTCCGACTCTGTAAGACTGCATAGACAGCAGCCCACCAGGCTCCCCCATCCCTGGGATTCTCCAGGCAAGCACACTGGAGTGGGCTACCATTTCCTTCTCCAATGCATGAAAGTGAAAAGTGAAAGTGAAGTCGCTCAGAGGTGTCCGGCTCTTCGCGAGCCCATGGACTGCAGCCTACCAGGCTCCTCCATCCATGGGATTCTCCAGGTAAGAGTACTGGAGTGGGGTGCCATTGCCTTCTCCCAGTATCTACTATATCCCACCTCATCTCCCTCCCCGACTCAGTAACTCTTCTTGCCTGTTCACTTGATGCCAGTTTCTGCATGCTAGCTCTTGTACTGTACTACTGTACACTTCAAGGTACTGTACCGTAAGATTAAAAATGTTTTCTTTATTTTTTGTGTTTGTCTTTTACGTATTATTTGTGTGAAAAGTATTATAAACATTTTACAGTTTAGTATTATATAGCCAATTGTGTTAGTTGGGTATCTAGGCTAACTTTGTGGGACTTAAACGAACAATTTGGATTTAACGAACAGGCTCTTGAAAAGGAACTTGTTCGTATGTGGGGGACTTACTGTATGGAGACAAGAAAACGTCTGTCTTGAAATGAGAAGCCCTGAGATTCTGATCATGTATCAGCCTCTCCTGGGAGGTGGGTGGTTTCCTCTTGGACTCCTGCAGAGCCATCAGTCTCACGTAGTTTGCAGCACAGTAGGAGGCTTCCTGCACTTCATGAGGATGCCCAGGGGCCACATTCATTCATCTGCATGGCATGTGATGAAAACGTTGCATCTTATAGTTGTCTGGAGAATAGCATGGGGGTTAGGGATGTGGAGAGTGGACATATCCACGGGCTCTGAATTTCCTCTGACAATTTGAAAAGCCCTTTGCTTTAAAGTTGGACCTGACCACAAGCATGGACTTGGGAAGGTTTCCTTAGAACCCTTCCAGTCTCTCTTAGGTGAAGAGAATGGTTTAAAATGTTTATCTGCCAGGCAGGTGTGTGGAAGTGTGACACATGATAATGCAAGATCAATGTATTTGCAAATCTTAATTTTTGAGGCTAGGATTTTGGTGGATAATAAATGTAATTTAATAACTGTGGTTTAGCTTCTTTCTATTTAAAGGTGATGCTTTACCCGTCTGATTTTTCTTGCCCATCCTGTCCTACATATTAAATTGGAGGCATATTTTTAAAAGCGAGTAAAAGATAAGAAAGCTGAAATAAAAGGGAGCACAGCTATCTCGGCTCAGTTTCTTCTTACATCAAAATGAGGGCATTGTATGATATGAGCTTTACAACTCCTTTGAACTCAAAAAGTCTAATTATGTGAAACAAATTAAGAAAGTACTTGAGAGATATGAGGAAACTGTTTAATCAAATTGCAATTCACTGGAGACTCAGACTGCTGGAGGCAGAAAAAGAGACTTCATGTAATGTTACTTTACATGAATGAGGTAAGAATCAGGAGAACAAACTGTCAGGAGAAAAATAGTACAACAAAATGTTTTTATCAATGAATTAGCTCATGTAATTGTGTGGCCACCCAGGTCAAGCACACACTCAACTCTCTACCAAAAACAGAAAAATGATTTCAAATCTCAACCAAAAAAAACCAAAGAATAAATATGTATACATTGCTACTAAAAAATAAAGTCTCACCTCCCTTTGACTTAGAGGGGTGAGAATAGGGAGTGGGAAGGTGCCTCAAAAGGAGGGAATATATTTCTGTGTTGTGCTAAGTTGCTTTAGTCGTGTTTGACTCTTTGTGATTCCATGGACTGTAACCCGCTAGGCTCTTCTGTCCATGAGGTTCTCCAGGCAAGAATACTGGAGTGGGTTTCCACGCCCTCCTCCTGGGGATCTTCCCGACTCAGGGATCAAATCCGTGTTTCGTGTCTCATGCATTGACAGTCAGGTTTTTTTACCACTAGTGCCACTTGGGAAGCCCGGATATACCTATGGCTGATTCACGTTGTTGTACAGCAGAAACTAACACAACATTGTAAAACAGTTATACACCAATTTAAAAAAATAAAAGAAAATCTCAACTGTCTTCTAAAAAGGGTGAATCTTACGATTAGAGAATGCATCAGATTATCTGCTGTCCCATTTTGAGGCTAATCACTTGAGCACCTTGACTAAAGGTGGACCTGAAATTTGAGTTTTAAGATGGGTGAAGGAGAGATGTCTGTGTGTTCTTCATCGTAGAATGAGAACTTGAGCTCTTGGGCCAATGTAGGTGGTGGGAAGAGGTCAGGGAGAGTGGATGGGGAGGGAGAAGTGGAGAGAGGAGCTGGCATAGTGACTGGAGGCCAGGGCTCCTCATGGCCTGGATCAGCCAGAGGAGAAGCCAAGGGTCCCCTTCCCCCCAAATAATCCTTACTTTTTTTGAGAGCACTGAATACTGAAAAAACAACATATTCATTATTAGATAAGATTTAAGAAATAAAGGGTGNTGTTTTTATCAATGAATTAGCTCATGTAATTGTGTGGCCACCCAGGTCAAGCACACACTCAACTCTCTACCAAAAACAGAAAAATGATTTCAAATCTCAACCAAAAAAAACCAAAGAATAAATATGTATACATTGCTACTAAAAAATAAAGTCTCACCTCCCTTTGACTTAGAGGGGTGAGAATAGGGAGTGGGAAGGTGCCTCAAAAGGAGGGAATATATTTCTGTGTTGTGCTAAGTTGCTTTAGTCGTGTTTGACTCTTTGTGATTCCATGGACTGTAACCCGCTAGGCTCTTCTGTCCATGAGGTTCTCCAGGCAAGAATACTGGAGTGGGTTTCCACGCCCTCCTCCTGGGGATCTTCCCGACTCAGGGATCAAATCCGTGTTTCGTGTCTCATGCATTGACAGTCAGGTTTTTTTACCACTAGTGCCACTTGGGAAGCCCGGATATACCTATGGCTGATTCACGTTGTTGTACAGCAGAAACTAACACAACATTGTAAAACAGTTATACACCAATTTAAAAAAATAAAAGAAAATCTCAACTGTCTTCTAAAAAGGGTGAATCTTACGATTAGAGAATGCATCAGATTATCTGCTGTCCCATTTTGAGGCTAATCACTTGAGCACCTTGACTAAAGGTGGACCTGAAATTTGAGTTTTAAGATGGGTGAAGGAGAGATGTCTGTGTGTTCTTCATCGTAGAATGAGAACTTGAGCTCTTGGGCCAATGTAGGTGGTGGGAAGAGGTCAGGGAGAGTGGATGGGGAGGGAGAAGTGGAGAGAGGAGCTGGCATAGTGACTGGAGGCCAGGGCTCCTCATGGCCTGGATCAGCCAGAGGAGAAGCCAAGGGTCCCCTTCCCCCCAAATAATCCTTACTTTTTTTGAGAGCACTGAATACTGAAAAAACAACATATTCATTATTAGATAAGATTTAAGAAATAAAGGGTGTGTGTTTGTGCGGGGGGGGGTGCACGCTCAGTTGTGTCTGACTCTTTGCACGCATGCTCAGTCACTTTAGTTGTGCCCGACTCTGTGCGACCCCATGGACTGTAGCCCACAGACTCCTCTGTCCATGGGATTCTCTAGGTAAGGATGCTGGATTGGCTTTCCTCCGGAGAAGGCAATGGTACCCCACTCTAGTACTCTTTCCTGGAAAATCCCATGGATGGAGGAGCCTGGTAGGCTGCAGTCCATGGGGTCGCTGAGGGTTGGACATGACTGAGCAACTTCACTTTCACTTTTCATTTTCATGCATTGGAGAAGGAAATGGCAACTTGCTCCAGTGTTCTTGCCTGAATCCCAGGGATGGGGGAGCCTGGTGGGCTGCTGTCTATGGGGTCGCACAGAGTCAGACACGACTGAAGTGACTTAGCAGCAGCAACAGCAGCCCTCCTCCAGGGGCTCTTCCCAACCCAGGGATGGAACCCACATCTCCTTTCTCTCCTGCACTGCAGGTGGATTCTTTTCCCACTGAGTCACTTGTGAAGCCCAGAAAAATGTTGCCTTCTTTTGGTTCTAGTTAATTCAGGTAATAATGAAATAATTATAAAATGAATTTATTTAGCAGAAAATCAAATCTGCAAATTATTATAAAATACAATGATTTTTGTAGGAAAATGTCAATTTCTAACACAAACGGCCAGAGATCCCACTTTATGCTGTTCTTTTAAAATTTCCATTCAACATCTGTCTTGGCTGTGATAGAGAATAAAACCTAAATTTTAAATGCTCACAACTTGCCCTCATTTTTTTCCAAAGAAGGAAAGAGCTTTTGGTTTCAGTGATGCCACCTTGTTGTTCTGATCATTATGATGGGTAGAGGCGCAGATTTGAAGATGATGAGAGCGTGTTGGGCCACAGTGGGTAAAACAGGGAATAAGCTGCTGTGGCTGTGCAGACAATGAAGGCAGAAAACATCCAAGGGGTGGGAGAGGTGAGTTAAGATGAGAATTACGTCACTATGGATTGGTTCTCCCTGTGTATAATTCTCTGTGACATGTGCTATCAGCAAAAGTGCTTTTGAAGCAAAATCCTGGAATCAGTACAGGTTGAGTGTAATGTTCTATTCATTCAAGTTGTTTCCACATCTTTTCTCATCCATAACTTCTTGGTGTGTAATCAGAAGTGTATGCAAAGCAGATGGAACCGGCCAACAGGAGGAGATGCAAAAATACAGGGCATGGATTTTTCAGACTCCTGGGATGGGGATAACCTTGCTCTAGTGGAAACTTTGTTTTTGTTTGGATTTACCAGTTCTGTGACTATGGGCTGGTTCATATTTCTCTATTGCTTGATCAGTAAAATAGAGAAATAGCTAATGCATCTAAAGACCAGTGGGCTAGGACTTCCCTGGAGGTGCAGTGGTTAAGAATCCACCTTGCAATGCAGGGGACATGGGTTCAAACTCTAGTCAAGGAAGATTCCACATGTCATGGAGCAACGAAGCCCACAAGCCACAACTACTGAACCTGAGTGTTGCAGCTACTGAAACCTCCATGCCTAGAGCCTGTGCTCTGCTACAAAAGAAGCCACCACAATGAGAAGCCTGCACACCACAGCAAAGAGTAGCCCCTGTTCACTGCAACTAGAGAAAGCTTGCACAGCAAAGAAGACCCAGCACAGGCAATAGATAAATAAATAAATCTTAAAAGAAAAACCCAGTGGGCTAGATCAGGGGATCTGTTCAGGTCTCTTAATTCTCAGACATTGAGCTTTAGAAGGTATTAACACTGAATCATGTTTTACTTGCATAGGATGTTCGAGGACACAAACTTGGACAGAAATCTCCTTTGCAACACTTGTTAAGGAGTGATGCCTGGCTTGCAATTTAATATTTCTCATTTTCTGTTTCTTATTTTGTAACATGAGAAAATCTCTTAAGGTTGTTACAGGAATAAAGATCATGTTCATAAGCATTTAGCACAGTTTGTGGTCCATGGAAAGCTCTTAATACCTGGCAGTGTATATAACACCATGTATATAACCACCATATCCATAACCACAATCATATAGAACTTGACATTAAAATGGTATAAATGGATACAGTTTGTTTATTGGGAGATTTTTGATTATTGTTCCAATTTCCTTGCTAGTAATTTTCTGGTAAAGTTTATGGACGTAAGAGTGGGACTGTGAAGAAAGCTGAGCACTGAAGAATTGATGCTTTTGAACTGTGGTGTTGGAGAAAACTCTTGAGAGTCCCTTGGACTGCAAGGAGATCCAACCAGTCCATTCTGAAGGAGATCAGCCCTGGGTGNTGGGCTCCAAAATCACTGCAGATGGTGATTGCAGCTATGAAATTAAAAGATGCTTCCTCCTTGGAAGGAAAATTATGACCAAACTAGACAGTATATTAAAAAGCAGAGACACTACTTTGCCAACAAAGGTCTGTCTAGTCAAAACTATGGTTCTTCCAGTGGTCATGTATGGATGTGAGAGTTGGACTATGAAGAAAACTAAGTGCTGAAGAATTGATGCTTTTGAACTGTGGTGTTGGAGAAGACTCTTGAGAGTCCCTTGGACTGCAAGGAGATCCAACCAGTCCATTCTAAAGGAAATCAGTCTTGAATATTCTTTGCAGGGGCTGATGCTGAAGCTGAAACTCCAATATTTTGGCCACCTGATGCAAAGAACTGACTCATTGGAAAAGACTCTGATGCTGGAAAAGATTGAAGGCCGGAGGAGAAGGGGATGACAGAGGATGAGATGGTTAGATGGTATCACTGACTAAATGCACAAAAGTTGAGTAAACTTCGGGAGTTGGTGATGGGCAGGGAGGCCTAGCATGCTCCAGTCCATGGGGTCTCAAAGAGTCAGACACGACTGAGCGACTGATCTGAACTGAACCGAACTTAACATGGAAAAGGGTCCACGATATTCAGTGAGAAAAGCAAGCACAAAGTACATTGCATTTATTTAAGCTTTTTTTCAGTTCCTCGTGCACAAACGCATAGTTATCTATATACACAGAAAAATAGATCTGGAAGGCTCTACAGAAAATTCACAACAATGGCTATCTCTCAGGAGGATGACAGAATTGGGGGTAGAATTAGGGGCAGAAGGTTTCAGAGTCTCTGTTCAGCATGCACCCTCCCACCCCACTCCCACCATTTCTAGATGGAATCCCTTTTGGTCAAGAATTCTACTCCATGCCTAGTTTCTGTGTCTGAAACAAAGTTATCACCATCCCATTCCCCTGGCCAGTATCTAACCCTGGGGATGGAGGCAGATCTCAGCACAGCAGTAACTCCCCTGGTAGTTAGTCAGCTACTTCTCAGCCTCCAGATTCCCTGGGTGGGAATCAGTCCTAAGCCAGCTCTGCCTAACTGCAAATGTCACACCGTAGCTCTCAGAGTAGCGCTACTGGAGCCTCAACCCCAGTCAGCCTTAAGGTATGGGAGCTGTACCCCTTAGCCTGCACCCCAACTTTCGCTTTACATGTGTTTCTTCTAAATCATCTCTTCCCAAACACTCTCTGCTCCAGTGGCCCTTCTATATTTTCAAAATTTCTTGGAGAATTCAAGAAATTTGATTTGTAGAACTGATTCTGCACTATTTCATTAGAAAAATGCATATAAGATCTGACTCCTACAACTTTGTTATTTTATATCTATTGCACATAGCATCTAAGACAAAACTTCAATATCCTGTCATTCATGTATTACATGAAGAAAAAATGGTTTTAGATGAATGAACTTCAACACAAAATGCTGATTCTACAGAAATTTCAGACACACCGTTAAGTTCCACAGAGCATATTTTGAGAACACACCACCAAACAAACAAAAATAGCATCATTGTCATGTTACAATCTCAATGTGTGATTTTCAAGTTCTGCTCACGTAGCTGGAGATGAAATGTGCCAAGTAGCATATGATCCATCCTCAAAAAAAGATGATATGAAAATATTAATCACAGAGTAAAATTAACATGAAACTTGTATTATGGGATAAAGTAAAAAAGTGTATCTGTGTCTGTGTCTGTGTGTTCTATTAAAATGCCCTTCTCCAAGTTTTCTTTGACATACTTGAAGTTAATGAGCAAAGCAGAAAACGTAAATTTTTCCAGTAAGCATGATGATTGCGAATGGTTTCCATTCCAAACTGTTAAAGTAGTCACAGAAAGCTTTGAAAAAGTCCATGTATTAATCAGTTTGTTATTATGATTTGTCAAGTTCCAAAATAGGAGCCGCAAGGTCTACATCACTCACTCTCAATACTCACCTCACTCGCTATCTCGGAAGCTCTAATAGCATGCTGAATTCCAAGGGTGTCAGTGCCAACTTGCATTCCCTTTCCTTTAATTTCTGATTCCAGGTCTTTCTTGTATTCTTTCTATAAAAAAGCAATATTTTCCATTACTCAGACACTGAGAGGACAAAGACATATCTGAATTCAATGATACCAAAAATGGTTGAACATGTTTTGTTTTGTTTTTTAAAAGAAGAAAACAGAGCTTACTTTGTACTATGAATGATCACCTACACCTAAATTTTCTGAGCTGCTTAGAACTATATTCATTGTCCTCACTGAAGAAAAGTTTATACACTCTCAAGATTTTTGCTATATAAAGGCAATTGCCAGGTGACAATCTTCACTGACAACTGTCTTGGGGCCAGAAGGATCAGAAGGCAAGTTTAACTGAGTTGATGTTTTAGAAAGAAGACTGACTTTGAGGTCAGAGCATTCGGGGCCACGTGTGTGATACTGGGATCGTTTCTTCACATTTCTGGTTTACTCATCTGCAAAATGAGGATTATAGTTCCTCTGTGCAGGATCACTGTGAGGATCACTGAGACTGCATGTAGCCTACTGCCCAGAACAGAGTGGGTTTTCGGTAATTGATAGCTTTTTTCTAGCTTTTTACTCCCATATCCACATCCTAAGGCCTGGTTTATTGGTGTTCCTGCCACTGTCTTGCCATCAACTTTCTTTGGATGAATTCTGCCACTGAGAGTTTAAAAAACATTTCCCAAGTATTATTGATAAGTAATTTTAAAAATTGAACTCTGAATGTCACTAGATATATCACCCATAACAGAAAAAAAATTTATAGAAAATTACTGCTATAGGTAAGTGTGGTGACAATGTCAGTCAAAGACATCACAGTGGACAGTGTTATTTCTGCCTCTTCTGCCAAAAAGTTGCACAATATTCCCTTAAGGAATTACCTCTAATCACTCTCAATCCATCAACTCTGGGTGGGTTGTTCTGGGGTGAGTGTGACTTTTCCTACATATATTTTTAATTCCACTAAAATGAGAGACGTGAAAAGCAAGGAGAAAAGGAAAGATACAAGCATCTGAATGCAGACTTCCAAAGAATAGCAAGAAGAGATAAGAAAGCCTTCCTCAGTGATCAATGCAAAGAAATCTAGGAAAACAACAGAAAGGGAAAGACTAGAGATCTCTTCAAGAAAATTAGAGATACCAAGGGAACATTTCATGCAAAGATGAAGGACAGAAATGGGATGGACCTAACAGAAGCAGAATATATGAGGAAGAGGTGGCAGGAATACACAGAAGAACTGTACAAAAAAGATCTTCACAACCAAGATAATCATGATGGTGTGATCACTAATCTAGAGCCAGACATACTGGAATGTGAAGTCAAGTGGGCCTTAGAAAGCATCACCACAAACAAAGCTAGTGGAGGTGATGGAATTCCAGTTGAGCTATTTCAAATCCTGAAAGATGATGCTGTGAAAGTGCTGCACTCAATATGCCAGCAAATTTGGAAAACTCAGCAGTGGCCACAGGACTGGAAAAGGTCAGTTTTCATTCTAATCCCAAAGAAAGGCAATGCCAAAGAATGCTCAAACTACCACANGTGCTCAGCTTTCTTCACAGTCCAACTCTCACATCTATACATGACCACAGGAAAAACCATAGCTTTGACTAGACAGACCTTGAATTCAAGTCTATTGCAGGTCAAAGTAACTCAGTAACTCTCCTTTGTGTGGAAACTCTGCCTTACTATCTACAGCATAAGACCTCCTTGGTTAATGTGGCAGGAAGGCTCCAGAGAGACTCATGCTGCACTTAAATGCAGTGTCTTAGAAGTGACATGTGTCACTCTGTACATGGCCTATGGCCAGTGACATGGCCTTGACTTGGTGCAAAGAGAAGGGGAGTCTAATTCTTTCATGTGCCCAGAAGGAAAGGAAAAGCAGATGAAGATGAACACTAGGTATCTCTACCAAACTTTCCAGAAAAAAAGGCTGTTAGAAATGTTCTAGAATTGCTAAACAGGAAATGAGGATGTAGGTTGTGAAATAGGTTCCACAATAATACAACTATTTCTTATTTTCAGCTAGGATAGAAAATACACAAGAAAAGACTATAAGCACTTAGTTCATTGTCACAACCGGATACAAGGAGTTGGTGCTGTTTTCCACTCATTTCACCCAAGAACACAGTCCACACCAATTACAGAGGAAAGAGCTAGGCAGAGTCATAGAGGTGGAGGTAGGAGAGTCTGAAGGGAGGGAGGAAGATTGAGAGTATGAGGAAGGTTTCCAGGAAGGGATCAGGGGGAAGCATGCTATCTGGTGTGTGTGTGTGCATGCATGTGTGTGTGTGTGTGTGTGTGTGTGTTTGTTAGTCACTCAGTCATGTCCAACTTTTTGTGACCACGTGGACTGTAGCCTTCCAGGCTCCTCTGTCCACAGAATTCTCCAGACTAAAATACTGGAGTGGTTTGCCATTCCCTTCTCCAGGAGGTCTTCCCAATCCAGGGATCAAACCCAACTCTCCTGCATTGCAAGTGGATTCTTTACCACTGAGCCACTAGGGAAGCCCATAATATCAAGCAGGGGACCACAGATCAGCTTAGCTGAAGGGGATTCTGAGGAGATAGGCACTCAAAACAATGTACGTGTGGAGGGTGGGGGGAGAGGTGAGGGAGGAGGACAGTGAAATCATCCAAGAGGAGATGCATCATTGAAAATGAGAGCTAGGAGGTCCAGAGGAGAGGAGAATGCTGTGTCTTTGGCCAGAGGATCAATGGTGTGATCAATCACCATGCCATGTCAGCTAAGCATGTAATAAGGACTCAGACTCATTTGGGAGGGATTGTATCCTCCATTACAGATGCCTNTGGTCTCTTCAGTGTCTGATTTCCGTCTTGACACAGGGAGGGTGGTGGTGGACACTTTTTTTTTTTTAGGCTCACTGTTTAGTCGGGCTGTGGGGAGGGAGGGATGCTGCAAACAAATATTACTGGCATGTGCTTGCAGTGTCTCATCCATGCTGGGCTTGCCCCTGCTGGCCGCGCACACCACTCAGACTCTACATAGCTCTGCCAGGGAACCACCTGAGGCCAGCCCTAGGCTTCATGCACCTCCCCTGTCTAAGCCGCTCAGGCTTGATGCTCAGAAAGCCCTCAGAGGTTCAGATTTGGTTGGGCCTGAGTTTTGTGCCCTTCCCAGGTCCGAGTAGCTCAGGAGTTTGGCGAGCGCAATCGCTGCAACTTATGGCCTTTCCCTGCTGCTCAGTTTTCTGGGTGTACTGCTGGCGTTCCTTCTCAGGCGGATGATGACTGTCCAGAACCCCCAGAAGTCTTAGTTAGCAAAGAAGCCTGCTTGCATTTTGGTAGGTAATGTCTCTCTTGGGCTGCAATGGCCTCCTTCCAGCCCTTAAGGCTCTGGCTGCCTGTCACTGGAGGGGGATATCTGCAGCCGGCTATTTCTGTTCCATCCTTTGTTCTGTGTGCGGTCCTGGCAGTGTCTTATGTTCGAGTGTTTTGCGTGGTAGCTATCCCACAGTCTGGTTTGCTAGCCCAAGTTAGTTCACTCTGGCCACGTGTGGGGCATTCCAGCCTAATTCTCAAAAAAGCACTGCAGCCTGCGCCTTCCATGGCCTGATTCTTAAAAAGCACTGCCGCCTGCCTTCTGCTCCTCCCTGCCCAGCCCCCACTTGCTAGTGGCGGATGCAGGCATCTGCGCTGCTTTTCTGCTGGGGCAGTTACTGTTGGGCTCGTAATCCGTTGGTTTTAATTATTTATTTATTTTTCCTTCCTGTTATGATGCCCTCTGTGCTTCCAAGGCTCTCCACAGACTTGGCTTCGAGAATGTTTCCTGGTGTTTGGAAACCTCTCTTTTTAAGAGTCTCTTCCTGGGACAGGATTCCCTTTCCGGACGGAGCTCCCTCCCTACCTTCCTTGTCTCTTTTTTCGTCTTTTATATTTTTTCCTACCTGTTTTTGAAGCCAATGATCTGCTTTGCTGGGTGCCTGATGTCCTCTGCCAGCATTCATAGGTTGTTTTGTGGAAACAGCGTTGAAATGTTCTTTTGATGAATTTGTGAGGGAGAAAGTGGTCTCCCTGTCCTATTCCTCCACCATCTTAGGACCGCCCTAATGAGACTTTTTTAAAAGATTTTTTTTTTTGGATGTGGACCATTTTCAAAGTCTTTATTGATCTTGTTACAATATTGTT
Organism: Neotragus pygmaeus; assembly: GCA_006410875.1. NCBI lineage: Eukaryota > Metazoa > Chordata > Mammalia > Artiodactyla > Bovidae > Neotragus > Neotragus pygmaeus. The sequence goes on along the minus strand of SJYV01016703.1, from coordinate 68,434 downwards.
TTTATCTGAGCAGAGTTCACAACCTCTTCTTTGCCTTCATTTGATTGGGTACCCCCAAGTGGTGGGTGGTGGTGGTGGTTTAGCCGCTAAGTCATGTCCGACTCTTGAGACTCCACAGACTATAGTCTTCCAGGCTCCTCTGTCCATGGGATTCTCCAGGCAAGAATACTGGAGTGGGTTGCCATTTCCTCCTCCAACCCCCCAAGTGCTCCTAGTGAATTTAAGGTTCTTGCTTCATCATTAAAGAATTCAGAGATGAAGTGATAGTAAGAAGTGGATTTATTTAGAGAGAAACACACTCAACAGGCAGAGTGAAGGCAATCTCAGAAGGTGAGAGAACTTCAAAATATAGCATGGTTAGGTTTTATGGGTTGAGTAATTTCATAGACTAATGGGTGGGAGGATTATTCCAGTTATTTTGGGGAAGGGGTGTGGATTTCCAGGAATTGGACCACTGCCCACTTTTTGACATTTTATGGTTGGCCTTGGAACTGTCATTGCGCTGATGGGTGTGTCATTTAGCTAATGTACTACAATGAGCATATACTGAGGCTCAAGCTCTACTGGAAGTCGAATCTTCTGGTGTCTTGGAACTAGTTGGTTCTAACCAGCTTTTGTCATGTCCTATGGCTATGTCATTCTTTTAAATGGTGCGATCTGCCCTTCTTTCCTCCTGTATCACCACAATGCTTTATAAACAGGAAGGTTGCTGTCTGTTTTTATTTTAAGTTCAGGTTAGTAGTCCTTGTGATAGTACAACTCAACTTTTTCAGGGACTTGATTGTGTACTTATTTGATTCCAATTAGTTTCATATATCAGCAGTCACCTCCATAGTTCTTTTCTCAAGAAGGTTTTGTGAACATAATTTGCTGGTTTGGTGTGCTGTTTTTTTTTTTTTTGCCCCCACCTCTATCTCTTCATTTATTGATTTATTGAGGGTAACTTGAGTTAGTAACTTTGCTGATAGTCCCTTTCTTTGTCTTTTCCCTGATCCATTTAGTCCAATTGAAAGGATTTTCTGAGACACACTCTTAGTTGGTCCCTTACCTTTAAATATTTTAGGGCCCTCAAAGATTTTAACAATGTATGTCATGCCCATAACCTTAATTTATTCCTTACTACAAGGCTGATTTTGATTGACCTTTGTCACTTAGGGAATTGTTCAGTTTTATCTTTTACTGGTTGTGGTTGAGAAGCACACAGTCTTAATCCTTCAAATTATGAATTTCTGGACACTATTTCTTTTCATTTATTTATTTTTTGCAAACTGGCAAATTCTATACTGAGCTCATTTTTTAAAAATAAAATCTTGCAGAACATAGGCAATAGCAACCAATGCATCCTACTGCATTTCTAGAATCTCTCATCCTTTTGTTGTCATTTAGTTGCTAAGACACATCTGACTCTTTGCAACCCCATGGACTGTAGTAAATCAGGCTCTTTTGTCCATGAGATTTCCCAGAAGAATACTGGAATGCGTTGTCATTTCCTTCTCTAGGACATCTTCATTAGGTATACTATCTAATTGCTGGGTTATCACTGGTAATGATATTAAGAAATGCTTTGCCACTACTCATCCGTGGATGAATATCCTCAGAGCTTCTGATAGCAGTTTCTTTCCAACTGCCCCCCAGCTTTTAAGCCAATATCACCCATTTTCTTTTTTGAAAACTTATTAATTTTGTTAAATCTTGATGTTTCATTACATGCATTGTTTTTCTTTAATGACTTTCTTCTGTTTCTTTTTTTCAAATTAAAAAATGTTTTTCTAATCATTTTTAAAATTGAAGTATACTTAATTTACATTGCTGTGTTAGTTTCAGGTGTTCAGTTCAGTTCAGTTGCTCAGTCGTGTCCGATTCTTTGCGACCCCATGAACCGCAGCATGCCAGGCCTCCCTGTCCATCATCAACTCCCGGAGTTCACCCAAACTCACGTCCATTGAGTCAGTGATGCTATCCAGCCATCTCATCCTCTGTCATCCCCTTCTCCTCCTGCCCCCAATCCCTCCCAGCATCAGAGTCTTTTCCAATGAGTCAGCTCTTCGCATAAGGTGGCCAAAGTATTGGAGTTTCAGCTTTAGTGTCATTCCTTCCAAAGAACACCCAGGACTGATCTCCTTTAGAATGGACTGGTTGGATCTCCTTGCAGTTCAAGGGACTCTCAAGAGTCTTCTCCAACACCACAGTTCAAAAGCATTGATTCTTCGGCACTCAGCTTTCTTCACAGTCCAATTCTCACATCCATACATGACCNGTTCAGTTCAGTCGCTCAGTCGTGTCCGATTCTTTGCGACCCCATGAACCGCAGCATGCCAGGCCTCCCTGTCCATCATCAACTCCCGGAGTTCACCCAAACTCACGTCCATTGAGTCAGTGATGCTATCCAGCCATCTCATCCTCTGTCATCCCCTTCTCCTCCTGCCCCCAATCCCTCCCAGCATCAGAGTCTTTTCCAATGAGTCAGCTCTTCGCATAAGGTGGCCAAAGTATTGGAGTTTCAGCTTTAGTGTCATTCCTTCCAAAGAACACCCAGGACTGATCTCCTTTAGAATGGACTGGTTGGATCTCCTTGCAGTTCAAGGGACTCTCAAGAGTCTTCTCCAACACCACAGTTCAAAAGCATTGATTCTTCGGCACTCAGCTTTCTTCACAGTCCAATTCTCACATCCATACATGACCACTGGAAAAACCATAGCCTTGACTAGACGGACCTTTGTTGACAAAGTAATGTTTCTGCTTTTGAATATGCTGTCTAGGTTGATCATAGCTTTTCTTCCAAGGAGTAAGTGTCTTTTAATTTCATGGCTGCAATCACCATTTGCAGTGATTTGGGAGCCCCCCCACCCAAAATAAAGTCTGACACTGTTTCCACTGTTTCCCCATCTATTTCCCATGAAGTGTTGGGACCGACTGGATGCCATGATCTCAGTTTTATGAACGTTGAGCTTTAAGCCAGCATTTTCACTCTCCTCTTTCAGTTTCAGGTGTACATCACAGTAATTCAGTTATACACACACACACTCACACACACACACACACACATATTCTTTCTCAGATTCTTTCTCTTATCAGTTACTGCAAAATACTGAGTATAGTTCCCTGTGCTACACTGTAGGTTCTTATTGGCTTATCTCTTTTATATATAGTAGTGTATATATATTAATCTCAGTCTCCTATCTTATCTCTTCCCTCCTTCCCCTTTGGTAACGAGTTTTCTTTTTGTCGTTATGATAGCACACCACATGTAGCTACCAATTTCTTATTTTAAATTAATTTTTATTGGACTAGAGTTGATTAACAATGTTGCATTAGCTTCAGGTATATAGCAAAGTGAATCTCTTATACGTATACATATATCCATTCTTTTTCAGATTCTTTCCCCATATAGTTCATTACAGAGTATTGATTAGAGTTCCCTGTGCCCTGTGCTATATAGCAGGCTTTTATTAGTTATCTATTTTGTATGTAGTAGTGTATATATGTCAATCGCAGTCTTTCAATTTACACTGATTTCTGAATCAGCCAGTACATGCTAGGTTGCACTGCAGTAAAAAGCCACCTGCAAAAATGTTGAATTTTCATATTGTGATCAGTCAAGGACCCAAACTGATAAGATTATTTCCTAGGACACATTTCTTTGGTCTTTGGTTGTGTTGGGGAGAGAGGAAGGTGGCGAACCACACTCAGTCCTAAGACACAGGAGACAATAGTTCAGTCAGATGTTTTTTAAACTGAATAAATTGCCAACTTCCAGTCTTGGATTGAGGGACTGCCATTGCTTTCCTCCACTAATTAACTAGTCATGCCCACATTTAGCATATCTTACTTATTGACAAGGGCTTCCCGAATGGCTCAGACAGTAAAGAATCCACCTGCAATGTGGGAGACCTGGGTTTGATCCCTAGGTTGTAAAGATCCCCTGGAGGAGGGCATCGTAGCCCACTCCAGTATTGTTGCCTGGAGAATCCCCATGGACAGAGGAGCCTGGTGGGCTACTGTCCGTGGGGTCACAAAGAGTCAGACACAACTGAGCAATTAAGTACCCACACACTTATGACCCAGTTCCCATTTTTATATTGTCAGGATTCATTGGGTTCAAGTGACATAAATTTAACTCAGCAGAGGTCATCAGTCTCTCTCTGTGCATCTGTCTCTGTTTCTTTCTGTTTTACTGTCTCTCTCCTCTATTTTTTTTTTTTTTTTTTTTTTGGTCTCTGCTTCTCTTTGCTTTGCTACTTTAGACAGATTTTTCTCCATGTGGTTGAAATAATGGATAATGATAACACCTGGTTGTTATCTTTTCATGTTCATTGTACACAATCTCCAAAGCAAGGACACATCTCCTAGTCTAGTAGAGAATTATTGGTCAGGCTCTGACTTTGGGCTCCATGCTTAGCCTTGGGCTAACTTATTGAGCTAACTTCTAGGGAAAGGGACTTTAGAATTATCAGAGACTAGACTGTGTATTTACCTTGACGATTAGAAGGTAGTATAGGACACATTATCAGATGATGGAGAATGAGTAGTATTGGTGGGCAGATGCCCAGCTTACTACAATCTAGAAGTTTCCATGCCAGTAAGTATAGACTGAAATAGTGCCAAAGCTGACAATATCTTAGGAGGTGTTCAGAGTTAGTGAGTATTGGCAAGAAGGAACTAGGGCAAGGGAGGGGATTAGAACTGAGGAAAAGAAAGATGGCAAAGGAAAGAACACATGGTAAATAAAAAATCAATAACTACTATAAGTTGAACGAGGATATTTTCAAGCTTTGTGAGTTGGTGCATGTGGATCTTGTGAAGAACATTAAAAGTAATTGTAATTATCACAATAGTCATAAATGCAAACATTATGAAGAAATATACAATTAAGGAATTAAGCGTATGACTTTTCTATGTGCAGGCAGACCAGTTTAGCCAAATTATTTTTCTTTTGGTGAGATAACACTCTTCAGGCTCTGCTACTGAAATAAGAAGGTTTTGGAATAAGAAATCCTACCTGTAAAAGCAAACACGTGTCTCCTTTTTCTTTTAGAATTACTACAGTTCAAATCTAAGTTCCCGTGATTTCTAAATTGTGTCCTAGATAACTGACTATTGCTGATGTTAACATGTCATGAACAGTTACAGGGAATTTCTCGACTATTGCATTTTCCACAGACTAGTCAAACACAACACACAATTGGATCTGGGTGTAAAAACTTTAATTAAGACATATTTTGGCATCTCTTCACTCCTATTATGTTTAAAGTTTATTCACCTTTCAAAATGTGAAATTGGGTTTTTTCTATAATGTGTCAAATCTATAAACATATCAAATGGTCATACACTTAGAAGGATCAAATATCTTACCAGATTTGCTTTAGCGGAATAAGAAATATTCTGGATAGAATATTGCTGGAACTAAGGGGAGGTGTTAAGTAGGTCCTAGAGAAATAGCAGTTTCTTCAATCATGGCACCAAGAGGTAAACCATGGAATACAGCCAAATGGAATCATCAGGACTCAAGGTGAAAACACCAAGAGTGAAATAGGCACTTAAAAAACCACTTGCTTAACAAAAAAAGTGCTGTTCACAGGCCCTAGCACTCACAGAGCCTGCCATCCTTTGAAGCTCTCATCTTGCAGAAGCCAGACTCCTCACTCGAACCTTGAGCTCTGCCCGTCTTCTGGTGGAGAGTAGCTGGTTCAGACATTTACCCAGGGACCTTGTAATCTTAGCATTTCCTGAACTGGCCCAGGATCCTTTACTAAAAGAAGTTTCCAAAAGACAAGGAGGTCATTTTTCTCCTGCTCTGCTGTGCTTCCCTGAACCCACCCCACCACCATCAAGTTGAGACTGAGAACAGAAAGTGCGATCATTCTTTAGGAAAAGAGAGTTCAGTGAGACTCAGAGTGGGTGCAAAGAAGGCTTGTTACATCTGTGGCTAAGGACACAGCCCCAAGAGCCTCCTTTTCTTTTCCAATCAGACAAGCTTCAAAAGCAGACAATGGCTTCTAAGAAACATCCATGACCCAGGGCCCCAGCAAGTCAGTCCTTCTTGTTACTTCCATGCACTAGCTGACCATGTACCTTGAAAGTCACTACAGACAAGGAGAGTGAAACACAGGGCAACTCCTAGTTCCCGTTCTTTCCAGTCCTTTCTTCTTTGTCATCCAAAGGTAGACAGTATTGGTAGAATGTGCTGGATCAAGATGTGAAACAAAGACAGCCTTTTTTTAAAAAAAGTATTCGTTTATTTTAATTGGAAGATAATTGCTTTATAATGCTGTGTTAGTTTCTGCTGTACAATGAATTAAGTGTATGTGTACATATACTCTCTCGTTCCTGAGCCTCTCTCCCATCTCCTACCCCATCCCACCCATCTGGGTTGTCACAGAGCACCAGGTTGAGCTCCATGCATGACATAGCAAATTCCCACTGGCTATCTATTTTACATATGGTAATGTGTATGGTTCCGTGCTACCCTCTCAATTTGTCCCACCCTCTCCTTCTGCTGTGTCCACAAGTCTGTTGCCTATGTCTGCGCCTCTATTCAGTTTAGTTCAGTCACTCAGTCGTGTCTGACTCTTTGTGACCCCACGAATATTTGTGAGAAATGCATATTTGATGAGAATCTTAGGGAGTATTGTGAGATTCTGACATATGGGGAAGAAGTAACCAAGTCATACAGTGACCTCCTTGTGAAACTATCAGAATCTGAGGATTAGGGGCAGATCAACAGTGTAAAGTGGTGTTAAGTTAGCAGAGGAGACCATGACTCAAATAGGAACTAGGGCTCCACAGAGCTGAATACTAGGAGCAACTTCACGGTAGCTGGGAAGTAGCAGAGAGTTTAAAAGCTAGAGATCTAAGCTAAGCTGGCCAAATGGCATCAGCTCTCACAAATATGCTGGTTAGAGTGAGTGGCAGCATGGTGGTAGTGGTATGTGTTTGCAGCTGCAAGCAAGAGGACCAGACAAGTTCTATTGGCAACCTAAATGGTGTTCCAGTTGGATTTAATTGTCTCCAGCACAAAGTACAGTTCCTCCATGATGCATGTGAGTGAACATGGTCTTATGAGTTCCTGTTGGATAGTCAGTTAAGGTTGCAGCTAGATTTTATGACAGAGATGGAGAGAGAGAATTGAGACATAAAATGAGATAAACAGATTGGGAGTAGAATTTTACAGATTTCATTATGGTAAAAATAAAAATATTTTTTATCAGAAACAACAAACTGTGCTTCACAACTGTGGATCACAAAAAAACTGGAAAATTCTTAAAGAGATGAGAATACCAGACAACCTGACCTGCCTCCTGAGAAATCTGTATGCACGTCAAGAAGCAACAGTTAGAACTGGACATGGAACAACAGACTGGTTCCAAATTGAGAAAGGAGTACCTCTAGGCTGCATATTGTCACCCTGCTT
>SJYV01016703.1:32709-52296 GCA_006410875.1 Neotragus pygmaeus | reverse complement strand
ACTCCTGGGGTTCACTCAGACTCACGTCCATCGAGTCAGTGATGCCATCCAGCCATCTCATCCTCGGTCGTCCCCTTCTCCTCCTGCCCCCAATCCTTCCCAGCATCAGAGTCTTTTCCAATGAGTTAACTCTTCACATGAGGTGGCCAAAGTACTGGAGTTTCAGCTTTAGCATCATTCCTTCCAGAGACATCCCAGGGTTGATCTCCTTCAAAATGGACTGGTTGGATCTCCTTGCAGTCCAAGGGTCTCTCAAGAGTCTTCTCCAACACCACAGTTCAAAAGCATCAATTCTTCAGTGCTCAGCCTTCTTCACAGTCCAACTCTCACTTCCATACATGACCACAGGAAAAACCATAGTCTTAACTAGACGGACCTTAGCTGGCAAAGTAATATCTCTGCTGTTGAATATACTATCTAGGTTGGTCATAACTTTTCTCCCAAGGAGTAAGCATCTTTTAATTTCATTAGTGAGTTATAATCATGGTGGACTCATTAGCTGGAAGATAGGTAATCTATGAGAAAAATTTAGTGTTAATATTCCATCATAGTTCAGATAGTTAACATGGTTTTTTCACTCTAAGTCATCCAGACCTAGTTCTTCTATAAAACTGGGAAAGCTACCAAGACGCATTCTTTTATATAGGGTATAAAGGAAAATATGCTACATTGCCATGTGAGTAAGGGTTCTCCAGAGAAACAGAATCAATGGAGGGGGATGGGGGTAGAAGAGAGACAGAGGCAGAATGACAAAGTGGAAATACACACACACAGAGACACACGCAAACACACACAGCACAGACACACACACATAAAGAGTTTCATTCTAGGGTATCGGCTCACGTGATTATGGAGGCTGAAAAGTCACTCAATTTGCCATCTGCACCTGGGGACCCAGGGTTACTGGTGATGTAGTTGAAAGACGCATGAGTCAGAGGATCAATGGTGTAGATTAAAAGCTGAGTTGCAAGGCTTTAAAACCAGGCATGCCAAGGGCTTCTTTCAACTGAGTCAGTTCCACAGAGAGGAAATTCAACCTTCCTCTGCCTTTGTGTTCTCTTCAGGCCTTCAAAAGATTGAGAACACCTTTCTGTGTTGAGGCAGGCCATCTGTTCATCTGTTTTACTCAGCTCACCAATTCAAATACTAATCTCCTCTTGAAACACCTCCACACACACACCCAGAAATCACACTTTACCAGCTGCCTGGGCAGTCCTGGTCAAGCTGACACACAAAAGTAACCATCTCAACAGCCCAACCCAAGAGTTAGGGATTGACATATACATTATTGTATTTAAATAGGTGAGCAACAAGGGCCTACTATATAGCACAGGGAATTAAACTCAATACTCTGTAATAATCTAAATGGGAAAAGAATCTGGGAAAGAATAGATTCTAAGTATATGTATATCTGACTCACAGTGCTGTACATCTGAAACTAACACAACATTATTAATCAATTATGCTCCAATATAAAATAAAATTTAAAGGCTGCTCTCTCCTTTTGAGATGGCCCACATTCTGTCTGTGGAGTGTTTCTCTCTAAATAAATCCACTTCTTAAAACAAAAACAGAACAAAATCCTCAAAAATCTACGATTACCCAGCCATGAAGCTGCCTTCTCTTTAGAACTTGATCACTGTCCCATGTTGCTGTTCAACCAGTCACTAAGCTATGGTATATAGTTAACTTTTTATAGTGTTCAATGGCCATGTGTATACCTCTTGTCCTGGTGTAGACTTATATCTGTTTTTCACTCTCTCTCCCTCTTTAATCAGTATAATACCACCTGTCTTAGCCTGTTCCATGAATTTAGCCTACTGTGTCTTAAACAGGGACATTTTGTCACTCCTGAGGGGTCCACCAAATTGTAAGACACACAGTTGGGTCCTTGAAGAACCAAAGGCATCTGGTAAGAAACCAATGGAGTACTTCTGTATATCAAGTTATTCACGTTTATCACTCTAGCTAACATTTGTTGAGCATGTACCCTGTGACAAACACCAGAACCAAGGGTTTCTCATGTAATAGTAATTAAAGGAAAGATATTATTATCCCCATTTTTTAGAAAAGGAAATAAAGACTTAGAGAATAAAGCAACTTGCTTAAAGTCACATAGCTTCAGTGACATTTCAGTGGTTGGGATTTGAAACTAATTCTGTCTAAATTTACAGTGTTATGCTTTTGACAAGGGAAGTATTCTTTGTTATTATTATCAATACATTTGGGAAACAGTGGCCTCAGTGCTGTAAGAGAGCAAATATCTCAGTAGATCCCTCTGAAATTGAAAGTTGTTCAGTTTTGTCTGACTCTTTGTGAACCTATGGACTATAGTCCATGGAATTCTCCAGGCCAGAATACTGGAGTGGTAACTGTTCCCTTCTCAAGGGGATCTTCCCAACCCAGGGATCGAACCCATGTCTCCTACTTTGCAGGCTAATCCTTTGCCAGCTGAGCCACCAGGGAAGCCCAAGAATACTGGTGTGGGTAGCCTATCCCTTCTCCAGGGGATCTTCCTGACCCAGGAATCAAACCGGGGTCTCCTGCATTGCAGGCAGATTCTTTACCAGCTGAGCTATCAGGGAAATCTGAGAATGGTCAGATGCTACCTCTTAAAAACTTAGTGTCCTTCCTCAGATTGGTTTTAGGCATTCATTTAACTCTCTCTCATATTCTTAGGCATATTGCCTGTAAATGTTTGCAGTTTTAGGTTGACTATCCTTGTTCTATGTTTCCTTTGAAGGTTATTACACCAGTTTGACGTGGGGGAATGCTTTGCTTTTATGTCTCTGCAACATAAGATTAAAAGGATGGCTGAGGTTTCCTTTTTCCTGTGGAAAATTCTTAAAGAGATGGGAATATCAGACCACCTGACCTGCCTCCTGAGAAATCTGTATGCAAGTCAAGAAGCAACAGTTAAAACTGAACATGGAACAGACTGGTTCCAAATAAGGAAAGGAGTATGTCAAGGCTGTATATTGTCACCCTGCTTATTTAATTTATGCAGAATAAATCATGCAAAATGCTGGGCTGGATGAAGCACAAGCTGAAATCAAGATCGCTGGGAGAAATATCAATAACCTCAGATATGTAGATGACACCACACTTATGGCAGAAAGTGAAGAAGAACTAAAGAGCCTTTTGATGAAAGTGAAAGAGGAGAGTGAAAAAATTGGTTTAAAATGCAACATTAAAAAAACTGAGATCATGGCATCCGGTCCCATCACTTCATGGCAAATAGATGGGGAAACAATGGAAGCAGTGAGAGACTTTATTTTGGGGGGCTCCAAAATCACTGCAGATGGTGACTGCAACCTTGAAATTAAAAGACACTTGCTCCTTGGAAGAAAAGGTATGACCAACCTAGACAGCACACTAAAAAGCAGAGTCATTATTTTGTCAACAAAGTAATGATTAGTCAAAACTATAGTTTTTCCAGTGGTCGTGTATGGATATGAGAATTGACCATAAAGAAAGCGGAGAGCAGAAGAGTTGAAGCTTTTGAACTGTGGTGTTGGAGAAGACTCTTGAGAGTCCCTTGGACTGCAAGGTGATCCAACCAGCCCATCCTAAAGGAAATCAGTCCTGAATATTCACTGGAGGCACTGATACTGAAGCTGAAATTCCAATCCTTTGGCCACCTGATGCAAAGAAGTGACTCATTGGAAAAGACCCTGATGCTGGGAAAGATTGAAGGTGGGAGGAGAAGGGGATGGCAGAGGATGAGATGGTTGGATGGCATCACCGACTCCATGGACATGAGTTTGAGTAAGCTTCAGTCATTGGTGATGGACAGGGAAGCCTGGCATGCTGACGTCCATGGGGTTGCAGAGTCTGACATGACTTAGCAACTGAACTGAATTGAGGTTTCCTTAAGCAATTGCTGCATGACCTGCCCTGGCTTTCAGCCCCATAAAGGGTGTAAACTGGGGTGAACCTGGTTATTATTCCCAGGGTGACTTGAGAGTTTATGTATGTATACAGACTGGAAGAGCAAAGATAAAGCATGATATATCTTTGCTAACCTTAAGATCTCTTCCTTTCCTTTAGGAATTGCACAACAATCACATGTGAAACTAAGGAAGGTCACACTGAGTAGTGCACCAGTGAAAATGCTTTGGTTTTACTGTATTCATTAAAAAATTTGAATATGGGGGGAAAATTGGATTTCTGTAAAAGTTTTTTTTCCAAAAAAGATTCAAATAGCTGTATAAAAGCCCTAGGTTAATTGCCCTCCTATTTCAATGAAATGATTCTCTGAAAAATGCGCATCTTGTTTTGTTTACAAAACTCTCTAGTATATTTTGTTTGGCTTTTTCTACTCACTCCACTCAGCAAGCTGGTTTTTACACAAATGTTTTATACATGCTGTATTATTTGACCATCAGCTGTCTCTCACATTGTTTTTCTCTCTGGGTTTTATTTATTTGTTATTTTTAAAGTTGTCTATCAATGAGTTGCCCATTTAATTATTTATAGAGGGATTTATGTTAGCATGTGAAGTAAGGGCCATTGGTTGTCTTTTAAAGTATCACCACTGCCTTACTTGGTGCTGTGCTGAGCTGTCACTTTAGTTGCGTTTGACTCTGCGACCCTATAGACTGTAGCCCACCAAGGTTCTCTGTCCCTGGGATTCTCCTGGCAAGAATACTGGAGTGGGTTGCTGTGCCCTCCTCCAGGGAATCTTCTTGATTGAACCCGTGTCTCTTATGTGCCTTGCATTGGCAAGTGGGTGATTTACCACTAGCGTCCTACTTGGTAAATATGCATAATTCCTGGTTGTATATGTCAATAATATGTATTTCATGCATAGCTATTAGTTCTGCATGACTGATTGCAAACTGATATGGAGATTGCAATTCTGATATTGGACAAAATGAAACAATACCAGAGAGCTTGGGGATGAGACACAGAGAGGAAAGCATGAAGTTACAAGCTGGAGAAAGAAAAAAAGGAGTTACATTGAATCTGAGAAAAGCAAGTACTATAAATTCAAAAGATCACACTGATATCAGAGTCAAGTGATGGTGACATCAAAGGTGTCATAGGAAGCTCTACTGCGGACTTGGAGGAGAAACCTGGAGGTGGCAATGTAATTAGAATAAGAGGCCAGGAAATAGGGCTTAACAAAACAGGAATACAGAAACCAGAAAGTCTCAGAGTCCAATAACATTTGATGCGTCCACACAGATGTCTTACATGGATATAACTCCTCATCTTTGAAAAACAGTAGACTCTGAAAGCTGGGTGGTATTGGGTTGGCCAAAAGTTCATTCAGGCTTTTCTGTAACAAACTCAATACTTCCCAGTCTAGAGAAAGGTGTGGCATTGAGGATTTTTGTAAATCATTTAAATAAGGAGGAAGGTTAAGTAATGCTGGATGTTGACTTCTTGACTGGTATATATTGAGGAATAATAATATAACATTGGTAACTGGTAAAGTTCACTTGGGAATTATGGCATTAAATAAATATCAAATGCATTTTTGTTATCAGATACTGGCTAAACTGTCTATGATCAGAGTTTCAGTTATAAATATTTGCCCATCTTTTAAATAGTAATATTGGTTTTTGTTTTTGATCATCTAAAATGTATCTCTGCAGTAGATAAAGAGGAAAGCATGAAATTACTATAGAATTTCCAGTCTGAGGCTTGTATTCTCATGAAAACAAGCAGTCCATTTTCCCTATAGAATCCATTCCTAATCAACACACATTACCTTTGCTGTGTCAGAACTCTCCAATTTTGATGGCCAGGTGAGTTAGCAACCACTTGATGAGGTCAGCAATATGATTCGTGGGTGCAAAACAGGCAATTTTTGGAAAAGCCAGGTGCTGGTTTATGCACATTGTCTGATGATAGACACAGCAGCTGGCCTAGAAAGGCAGATTTGGGAACACTACATGTGGATCTTTCCATAAACATGAATTGCTCTTGAAAAATATATGTGGCTTATTGGATGTAGATGTCTTCTTCCCCATCAGGGATGGATGTTTCCAATCACCAATGTCAAAAGACTAAATTTTACCATTAATCTTGGAAATCTCATAAAGCAGAGCTTTGAAAGAGGTATATGTGTTTACTTTTTAAAAAACAGATTTTTGAAACTCCGGCAAGAATCTTGAATAACAATTTGCATAAATTGGGATGCATTCATTGAAAAAGAGGCTATTGTGAAAACTTCTGGGATACTGGGATACTGAGATAATCCCAGTATTATGATACAGATTAGTAAACTTACACTTCATTTCTCCCTCTCCCTCTGATTGAATTTACTGGGTTGATCTTATATGGGTCTTTTAATGTCTTTGTACCTCAGTTCTTCCTTGTGAACATGTAAATTAAGTTGACACAGTACAAATAAAAGTTTATATTCCATCCCTGGAACTTTAGGTATTTCGTATAAACTAATGACACCATCTTCCAAACGAATTCATAAGCCAGTGAAGTTTCATAAGAATCAGACATGCAAATGGCATGCCCTGTTTATTCTTTGTTTGAAACAGAAATAACAGAATTGATTTAAATATTTAATAAATGAATCAATTAATTTATTAATAAATAAATTTAAATAATCTATTAAAATAAATTTATTAAATTAAAATAATAANATAAGAATCAGACATGCAAATGGCATGCCCTGTTTATTCTTTGTTTGAAACAGAAATAACAGAATTGATTTAAATATTTAATAAATGAATCAATTAATTTATTAATAAATAAATTTAAATAATCTATTAAAATAAATTTATTAAATTAAAATAATAAATGATAAAACAATTTAATAAATAAATTTTATTTTAATAAATAAATTTCTTTAAAATTTATTAAAATAATTTAATAAATAAATTTATTAAAATAAAATAATTTATTAATTTATTGTTGATTGACATTTCCCTCATGTCAATTTTGGAAAATTGACATGTTCCAGTTTTCTTGAGCAAAATAGAATTACTCTTTTCAAAATATTTTTCAAGAATCATTTGAATTTGCTCATTATGTTTCACTCTAAATAAATCATGTGTTTTTAAATAGGTCCTCCTAAGTATTTTGGGCTTCCTTGATGGCTCAGTTGATAAAGAATCTGCCTGCAATGCAGGAGATCTCCTGCAATGCAAGAGGCCTGGGTTTGATCCCTGGGTCAGGAAGATCCCCTGGAGAAGGACATGTCAACACACTCCAGTATTCTTGCTTGGGAAATCCAACGGACAGAGGAGCCTGGAAGGCTGCAGTCCATGCGGTCACAAGAGTTGGACATGACTTAGCGATTAACCACCACCACCTAAATATTCTATAAACAAAATTTGTCTTTTAGATTGAGTCTGTGGTATTTTAGAGTAATGATTTGGCTCTGAGATCACTCTCTAAAATTTAAACTAAGAATCATCCTTGATAAAATTAATAATAAAATGTTTTATGGACTTTCCTTCAATTTGTCATTAAAATTTGCTAACATATTTGGTACAATTTTAATAATGTTAAAATTTTACTAACACAATTTACTAATTCAGTATCTCTTGTTAATTTAAGGACGAGGAGATTGGAAACTTCCTATTTGTTATGTCTTATTTCTGTAGTTGCCATAGCCTGGAAAAGATGGTCTGTGAAACACAGAGGCTGGATGCAAAGTGACCTGAAGCAAATACCTCTAATAATGCAGTGGTCCAGACAGGTTACTAATGCTGAGATACTTATCAGAGTTTGCTGTTCAATTTATCTCCTAAGTTAGACTGTAGTTTATGCTAGTCATGAACTTCACTAGCGCTTCTTTTGTATCTAAGCCTCACAAACTACTTCAGTGTGATTCTTCCAAACTGCAATGTGTTTTAAATAAGAAAACCATGTGTAGCTTAAATTAGATGAAAAACAAGCTTATTCCTGTTGGTGCTATGACTCTGATACTCTATTATTGAGTTGAGTTGTCTTTGGGTCTTAGTCATATGGCTCATGGTGAGAACTCACCTCAAGATCTCCAATTTACAGGGTTAAAATCCATCCTATTGAGACAGTCTGAGACCTGGGACTCTTTGCTGCAGGGCTGCAGTGCTCGCACCTAGATACGCCTCTTCTCGAGCAATGAAATATAAAAACAAACCATATGGGACCAAAAATGCATGCATGTGCAGTTGGGGCAAATTCTGGACCCCAAAGATACAAAGAGATCAAACAATCCAATTGCCATTTTTGAAGAGCCTGGAGCAAAAATTGGGTGTTGGAGAAAAAGCAGGGTGCTGTTCCATCTCTTAACAGTCGGGCAGACCACCTAAGCCATCCCTCCAGCCTGACCTCTGGACATAGTTCTATCCTTACCCCATATATGGAACAAGTTGCCCCCTCTTGGGGAGTGAGTAAGCAAGAGAACTTGTTGGTTGTTCTTAGCCTCCAGTGCCGCAGTAGAGGCCCCAATAAAGCCTTGCCTGAATTTCTTGTCTGGCCTCTGATCAATTTCTATTGATTGGGGAAGACCAAAAGCCCTTTATCCTAAAGTTTTCCTCTGCCCTGAAACCACACTTTTATCATAAACAGGTGCCAGAGATGCTTTCTGCTTCCTGTGTTTTCTTTCCTTGATGTGTTAATACTCTCCCCTTTTTCTCCTTTCTGAGTCTCTCTTGTTCCATCTCTGGGTCTCTCTGTCCATTGGTCTAGGTCTTTTTCCCAATTTGTGATGGGCTGCAGGAATCAGTGCCTCTCTTCTACCTGCTACCCATTCTGACCCATGTGTCTACCAGAGGTCTGGGTAATTGCTATTATATATTTGGAAAGAAATTCAGAGAGTAGTTTTAAAAATTTTTAAAAAGATTTTTTGATGTGGACGATTTTAAAAATCTTTACTGAATTTGTTAAAATATNGCTACCCATTCTGACCCATGTGTCTACCAGAGGTCTGGGTAATTGCTATTATATATTTGGAAAGAAATTCAGAGAGTAGTTTTAAAAATTTTTAAAAAGATTTTTTGATGTGGACGATTTTAAAAATCTTTACTGAATTTGTTAAAATATTGCTCCTGTTCTGGCTTTTTAGCCACGAGGCATGTGGGAACTTAACCTGAACCTCTAGAATTGGAAGGTGAAGTGTTAACCACTGGTCTGCCTGGGAAGTCTCAATTTTTTACTTTTCATTTACTGTTTTAAGTAATATGAATTTTATTGTTTGGAGCTGAACATTTTGATTAGGGGGCTAACCAAGTGGTGCTAGTGATAAAGAACCTGCCTGCCAAAGCAGGAGACATAAGAGATGCAGGTTTGTTATCTGGCTCGGGAAGAGCCCCTGGAAAAGGAAATGGCAATCCACTCCAGTAGTCTTGTCTGGAGAATCCCATGGACTTAGGAGCCTGGGGCTCTACAGTCCATGGGGTCACAAAGAGTTGGACCCGACTGAAGTGACTGAGTGTGCAGCATGCATTTTGATTACAATGTATACAAATAAAGTAGGAAAGTTATTTCAGTTTACCTGATGGGGATGAACACATGAACTTTTTGTGACACTGGATATCTTCAACACTATTGTAGTCTTCACTTAAAGAAACAGGACAGGAATATCACCATCATGTTTAATACCTACATATGAAGTGCTCATTTGTAAGGTACGAGAACTTGTATAACACAGGTCTCCACCCTCTAAGAATTTACAACCTGGTTGATTAAAAAAAGTCAAAAAGCTTCACGACAGTTAGAGAATTTGTACATTTCAACTTGGAACTTCCCCACTTTTTTCATTGTTGCTCCTGATATTCTCAATGTTGGTAGAAAATCCTACAAAAGCGTAATGATTAGCTCCATTACAAATCTGTGAGTTCCTACTTTGTCTGTAAATCCTCTTTCCTATTTATCACAAAAGCTGCCTCATATTCCTCCTTCCCCCTTCTTCCCCACACATTGGTTCGTCACTTAAAAACCAGCTCTATTAAAATAAAAACTCTTTCTCTCTGTATATGTATGTATATGTATAGTAATGCACACAACTTGAATTTGGAGATAAGTGTACACCTATGAANATCACAAAAGCTGCCTCATATTCCTCCTTCCCCCTTCTTCCCCACACATTGGTTCGTCACTTAAAAACCAGCTCTATTAAAATAAAAATTCTTTCTCTCTGTATATGTATGTATATGTATAGTAATGCACACAACTTGAATTTGGAGATAAGTGCACACCTATGAAACCACCACCACAATTTATGCCATAAACATATTAATCACCTATTAATCACCTCCAAACTTTAATCCTATTTTATTTACTTTTTATTAATTAGTATTCTTTTGTGAAATATTCTTGGGTACATAATCTTTGTTTCTATGGTTTCCTGAGACTGGATTTGTTCATTTCCATCCTAATGACCTGGGTTTGCTCTGTGTCTGCATTTGGTCACCATCAGCTTGGTTCACTTGGGTCATCTTAAGGCATGTGTTCTTTCATTCTGACCCCAGTCACTCTTTGTGCTCTGTTCCATCCTCTGTATCTGTCTTGCAGTTTTGTTGTCTTTCCATGATCTTGGCTCTGTTTGATAAGACTTTTCCTTTTGGTCTTGGATGTGCTTTCCTTGAAAGTCTCAGTCTGTCCTGGGTAATAACTGCCCACTAACTTGTTGGCCTTCCAGTCCTGCCCATCTCTTCAGCTGTCACATTGTTCTCTTCCCACACAATTTCCTGCACATGCAACATATGATCTTTCATCTATTGGCTTCTACCTGCATCTCCAACTGCTCTCCAAATGCACCATTTTTTTTCTGCCACATCACACTGTATATTGTCATCCCAGCAACTCTGTATTCTGGAAACACTTGAGAGAGCCAGACATGGTGTGGTCATTCTCATCTGAGGCAAAGGGGAAAACAACACAAAGGCAAAACAAAGTAATGAACAAAATACATGAAAAGAATTGTTCAACAAATATGAAAAACCAAACATACAGAGAAAACTGTAAGATACTTGGGTAGTCAGGGGATGCTATTGAGAATAAAACATCAATTTCAGTTATTAAATTGATTGTTGTTGTTCAGTCACTAAGTCATGTCCGACTCTTTGTGACCCCATGAACTGCAGCATGCCTGTCCTTCACTATCTCCTGGAGCTTGCTCAAGCTTATGTCCATTGAGTCAGTGATCAACCATCCAACCAGTGAGTCAGCCATCCAACCAGCTCATCCTCTGTTGTCCCCTTCTCTTGTCCTCAATCTTTCCCAGCATGAGGTTATTTCCTAATGAGTTGGGTCTTCACATCAGGTGGCCAAAGTATTGGAGCTTCACCTTCAGCAACAGTCCTTCCAATGAATATTCAGGGTTTATTTTCTTTAGTATTGACTGGTTTGTATGCTCTACAAAACTTTCAAATGATAAATCCCAGTATCAGTGATCTGTGATAGTTTTCATGGTACATGGACGTTTGTCGAGCAGGTAGAGTAAGCATACAGACACAGAAATGACTGTCACGAAGGAAGAAGTTTCTGCTATACTCATAATTCGTTGGACACAGGAGGCCTGGCTGCCATGCAGGGCACAGAGGGAAGCATGAGGGCAAGATGAGCAGACAGAGAGGAGCTGTGGGGTAGAAGACTTTACTCTGGTTTTCCTGGGAAGGAACAGACAAGGTAAGCAAGCTAACCAGTTTTGAAGATGGACACTTTGAATAATTTTGGTGGGCTCAGGGCTGCTAGAGTGAACCCTAGTTGCCCAGTAACTGGTCTTGGGGTGATTAGGGTAGGGGGATAGCGTTCCCACACAGCAAGAGCCTTATAAAATCAGGCAGAAGGGGATATGACTCAAACTGATTTGTTTTCATATTAAAGACATGCTCTCAGGCAACCTTTTAGTCTCTCTAGGAATTAGATAACCTGGAATTAGTGACTCCTCCCCATCAGCAAGGCCCCAGATGCTAGAACATCAAGAATACAGAAAATAAGAAAATATGGCCAACACAAAGAATGTGGATGATCTTGTATACATACTGTAAACAATTGTTTTCTCTCTTGGATCATTAACTTTCTCTCTATGGAGGAAAAAAAGAACTTAGAATTGCTAGAAGAGTCTTGCAAGAAAAGTTAGAGGACTTGCACCATCTGATTTCTACAATTACTATAAAGCTACAGTAATAGAGACAGAGAGGAATTGACATGAGGATAGACAAAGAGATCAATGAAACAGAATGGACAGGCCACACACAGACACCCAGACATCAATTGCTTTTTGAAACTTGCCAGCTCAATTTAACTCAATGGACAAAGAAAGTCTTTTCAACAAATGGGGCTGAAATAACTGGTAAATATCTGGGGAAAAAGTAAACCTTGACACTCGTCTCACACTTCGCACAATGCACTCAAAATTAACGTGAGTGAAGCATGAACCTAACTTAAAAATGAGTTATAGTTTCTAGAGGAAATAAAAACTTCTACCATACAAATGAAAACTTTTACAATATCTTCATGATCTTGGGGTAGGCAAAAATTTCTTAGAGAGGGCAAGGAATCCAGTAACTATAATAGAAAGAAAATGAAGAACTTTACTTCATTGAAATAAATACATAAAGAACAGTAGCTCAATAACAGCCCGACACAAAAAAGCAAAACTCTTGAACAGATACCTCACTAAAGAGGTTACAGAATGAGTTACCAAGGAAATGCAAATTAAGTCCACAATGAATTCATGTGTTGCTGCTAAGTCACTTCAGTCGTGTCCGACTCTGTGTGGCCCCATAGACGGCAGCCCACCAGGCTCCCCCGTCCCTGGGATCCTCCAGGCAAGAACACTGGAGTGGGTTGCCATTTCCTTCTCCAATGCATGAAAGTGAAAAGTGAAAGTGAAGTCGCTCAGTTGTGTCCGACTCTTCATGACCCCATGGACTGCCGCCTACCAGGCACCTCTGTCCGTAGGATTTTCCAGGCAAGAGTACTGAAGTGGGGTGCCATTGCCTTCTCCGGAATTCATGTGTTACTCCCACTGAAATGGCTGAAACTAAGAAGACTGGTAGCACCAAATAATAGTGAGGAGGAGCTCTCTCTTTGGAGATATGTGACTGTTGGTTTGAAAACTTCAGAGTTTGCCAGGTGAAATTCAAAGGTGCCCCTGGACACAGAAGTCAGGGAGAGACGGAGGGAAAAGGTAGAACCCTCCAGATTGGTAGACAGTAAAGTTACTTTAACAAACAAGGAGACCTACATAAGATGTTGTCTTGGACTCTGTGAGATGAGTAGAAACCTGGAATCTTTTTTGGTTTTAATTAGCTATTATTTATGGGGCTTTCTCTAGTCTCAGAAGCAGGGGCTACTCTGTTGCAGTGCACGAGCTTCTCATCGTGGTGGCTTCTCTCACAGTGGAGCAATGGTTCTAGGGCTTTGTAGTTGCGGCTCTTGGGCTCCAGGCACAGGCTCAGTGGTTGCAGCAGGCAGGCTCCACAGTCATGGCACGTGGGCTTTGTTGCTTCAAGGCATGTGGAAGATGAACCAGTGTTAGATAGAACCAGTGTCCCCTGCATTGGCAGGTGGATTCTTATCCATTGGACCACTAAGGAAGTCCTCCTCGAAGTCTCAAAGTTTATATAGAGGCTTTAACAGGATTCTTTCATGTATTCGGTCTGGCAATACGTTACTCTCTCAAGGCTGCACCCTTGAAGTGTCTCCTAGTATAGGAACAGTGGGCAGAGCCTATGTTCCAAAACTGGGAGGGGGTGAGGGGTATTGGTCATGTCCTCTCAATGACCTCCTCCAACAGGTAGTTTTATATAAAATTAAACATAAAATTTTAAAATGGCATTTTACAACCTGGTAATTCTACTTCTAAGATATTTACCCAAGATATTGAAAGCACATGTCCACAAATACTTGCATTGCTAAGTCACTTCAGTCGTGTCCAACTCTGTGTGACCCCATATATGGCAGCACACCAGGCTCCCCCGTCCCTGGGATCCTCCAGGCAAGTGACCCCATGGACTGCAGCCTTCCAGGCTCCTCCATCCATGGGATTTTCCAGGTAAGAGTACTGGAGTGGGTTGCCATACTTGCATAAGAATGTTCAAATCAGCATTATACATAATAGTCTAAAACTAGAAACAACCCAAATGTTCATCCACAGGAAGACAGATACTTACACAGCAGTCTACTCACACGATGTATTACGAACCAGCAACAAAACGAAACAAACTACTGATGTATGTAAAAGCATGAGCAAATCTCAAAAATCCTGTGTTCATCAAGAGAAGCCAAACAAAGATTACATAGTGCTTGGAAGTGACACATGTCAATCCTGCCCCTAATCAATTGGTAAAAGCAAAGATGGCTCCATCTGTATCCAACAAGGCAGAGGATGTATAATTATTCTATGGGGGGAGAATTGAAAATTTGAGAAATAATTCAATTTAACACACTTATAGGATGGGAACACTCTCCATAGTATAGAAATTCTCGCTTTGTGTTTTGATTTCTTTTTTTGCCATGTTTTAATTTATCTTTTGACTAGGTTTTGGCAATATAGACTGAAAATATAGTTGTTTTGTTCTTGGTCTTATGCTTAAGTGGAATCAATACTCAATGCTGTTCCTTTTGCAGTATGATGGTTGTGTAGTGGTTTAGTCACTTAGTTGTGTCCAGCTCTTGTGACCCTATGGACAGAGGAGTCTGGCAGGCTACAGTCCATGGGATTCTCCAGGCAAGAATACTGGACTGGGTTGCCATTTCCTCCTCCAGGGGATCTTCCCAAACCAGAGATTGAACCTGGGTCTCCTGCATGGTAGACAGATTCTTTACCAACTGAACTACAAGAGTTAACTTTTCTATTCATTACTTGTTTGGCTGAAGTTTATCTTCTAGTAGGTTTAAGCAAATTTTGTTCTCTGGGTTTTAAAATATTGAAAAGTATTTTTCAGTTGTCTTTATGCTTGAATGACAGTTTGGCTGTGTATAAAATTCTTGAGTTGTATGTGTATAAATTGGGTTGTCTGTACATAAAATTCTTTGTTTGAGGGTTTTGTGAGTGTTATTCTACTGTCTTCTAACAGTAAATGTTTTTTTCTAGAGAAGTCACAGTTAGCCAGAATTCTTATTATAGAAATCACTAGATCATTTTCTTAGACATATTTCTCTAACTTAGTTTTAGTACAATTGAAAATGCAGATATTGATAGTGTCTCAGTGTTGTGAGGATTAAATGAGACACTACCTGCAAAACATAAATATAAATGGTTATTATTACTATCATAATTTATTAATGTGGTTCTATTTTCTTGTGGAAATACTCCTTTCAATCATTTGCTCCTTTTATTTCTGGAACTTTTCCTTAAGTTATTTTTCCCCCCAAGCTCTCTGGTTTTCTTCTTTGGTAACACTATATATGCAAATGTTGGATCTCTTTCACCTATTTCCCTAAACTACCATTTCCTTTCTAATGTTTAAAAATTCTTGCTCTTTTAATCTTACTCGGTTTTTGTATAATTGTTCTCTAGCTTCTTTTTAAAAAAGTATTTATTTATTTGAGTGCATCTAGTCTTAGTTGCACCGTGTGGGATCTTTCATTGCAGCCCACAGATTCTCTAGTTGTGGCATATGGGCTCAGTATTTGCCCACGTGGGCTCAGTTGCTCTGCAGCAAGTGGGGTCTTAGCTCTCCGACCAGGGATCAGACTTCTGTCCCCTGTACTGCAAGGCTGATTCTTAACCATTGGACTACAAGGAAAGTTCCTGCGCTCTGTTTTCTTACTGTGTATTATTTTTTGTTGTGGTGCTTCCAATTCGATTCTCATTCCTGTGACTGTCTCTTATACACNTAAAACTCTCACTGTTTGCAGATGACATGATCCTCTACATAGAAAACCCTAAAGACACCACCAGAAAATTCAGTTCAGTTCAGTCACTCAGTTGTGTCCAACTCTTTGTGACCCCATGGACCACAGAACACCAGGCCTCCCTGTACATCAACAGCTCCTGGAGTTTACCCAAATTCATGTCCATTGAGTCAGCGATGCCATGCAACCATCTCATCCTCTGTCATTCCCTTTTCCTCCAACCTTCAACCTTTCCCAGAATCAGTTCAGTTCTGTCGCTCAGTCATGTCCAACTCTGTGCAACCCCCTAAATCACAGCCTACCAGGCTCCTCCATCCATGGAATTTTCCAGGCAAGAGTACTGGAGTGGATTCCCATTTCCTTCTCCAAGGGATCTTACCAACCCAGGGATCAAACCCGAGTCTCTCACATTGCGGGCAGATGCTTTACCATCTGAGCCACCAGGGAAACTAACAAGAGTCTTCTCCAAAAACACAGTTCAAAAGCATCAGTTCATTGGCACTCAGCTTTCTTTACAGTCCAACTCTCACATCAATACATGACTACTGGAAAAATCATAGCTTTGACTAGATGGACCTTTGCTGGCATAGTAATGTCTCTATTTTTTAAAATGCTGTCTAGGTTGGTCATAACTTTCCTTCCAAGGAGTATGCATTTTTTAATTTTATGGCTACAGTCACCATTTGAAGTTATTTTAGAGCCCCCCCCAAATAAAATCAGCCACTGTTTTCACTCTTTCTTCATCTATCTGCCATGAAGTGATGTAGCAGGGAGAGATAAGAAAGTCTTCCTCAGTGATCAATGCAAAGAAATAGAGGAAAACAATAGAATGGGAAAGACTAGAGATGTCATCAAGAAAATTAGAGAAACCAAGGGAACATTTCATACAAAGATGGGCTCAAAAAGGAGACAAATGGTATGGAATTAACAGAGGCAGAAGATATTAAGAAGAGGTGGCAAGATTACACATAAGAACTGTATAAAATAGATTTTCATGACCCAGATAATCATGAGGGTGTGACTATGTGTCTGTGATTCCAGACATCCTGGAACGTGATGTCAAAAGGGCCTGAGGAAACACCACTACAAACAAAGCTAGTGAAGGAGATGGAATTCCAGTTGAGCTATTTCAAATATTAAAAGATGATGTTGTGAAAGTGCTGCACTCAATATGCCAGCAAATTTGGAAAACTCATCAGTGGCCACAAGACTGGAAAAGGTCCATTTTCATTCCAATTCCAAAGAAAGGTAATGCCAAAGAATGTTCAAACTACCGCACAATTGCACTCATCTCACATGCTAGTAAAGTAATGCTCAAAATTCTCCAAGCCAGGCTTCAGCAATACATGAACCATGAACTTTGAAATGTTCAAGCTGGTTTTAGAAAAGGCAGAGGAACCAGAGATCAAATTGCCAACATCTGCTGGATCATGGAAAAAGTAAGAGAGTTCCAGAAAAATATCTACTTCTGTTTTATTGACTATGCCAAAGCCTTTGACTGTGTGGATCACAAGAAATTGTGGAAAATTCTGGAAGAGATGGGAATACCAGACCACCTGACCTGCCTCTTGAGAAATCTATATGCTGATCAGGATGCAACATTTAGAACTGGACACAGAACCACAGACTGGTTCNGTATTTGGTTGCAGTTTTAATTTTCTCCGTGTCATTGTTTCTTCAGTAACTAGTCTGCATACCATTTATTTTCCTTGTTGCTTTCCCCTTTAAAAAACAGATCTTATACAGTTTTCTTTTTTCATTATTTTTTATTTTTGGAAGGTGAATTGTTCCTGAACTGTTCCAGAATTGCTCTTTTCAGGGGAGTTTGATAAAGAGAATTCTATTTCTGCCATGGGGCTAAATACATTCTTTTTGCTTTTATTCCTTTCTAGTCAATTAAAAATAGTAATGTAGTCTGGTTTTAATAAACCATATCTCCCACTCAGATGGTTGCCCAAATCTAGCTTGTCTGGGTGTATCCTAAATTACCTCCACTGTCTGAGATATTTTACACTTGATAGCAAATATAACCCAGAGAGCCTCTTACTATTAGCCTAAATATGTCATTTATCTTGTTTCAAGTATGCAATAGTTCCTAAAACTATGCCAGGGCATGCCACCCACTTTATCTCACAAATGCCCTACCCAACGTTTGTGAGCTTTACAGCAGCGGTTGTTCTCTTTGCAGTTTTCTGTACTTCCTGTCTGTCTCAATTTTTTGTCCACTTTTTTTTTGTTTGTTTTATGATTTGGAGGATTAAATTTCTCTAGTTTAATCAAAGGTGGATTTATATTTCTGTTTCTCACCTGTTTATAGAAAGGGCAATGCTTCATTTATTTATGATGAAATCTGAAGTTACTCCGGGCTCATATTGCTAGATCCCAATCTGTCAAGGTCCTTTACAATGTTGTGTTAGTTTCTGCTGTGCAGTCAAAGTGAATCAGCTGTGCCTACACATATATCCCCTTTTCAGGATTTCCTTCTCATTTAGGTCATCATAGAGTACTGAGTAGGGTTCCTTGTGCTATACTGTAGGTTCTCATTAATTATATATTTTATATGCACAGTAGGGTATATATGTCAATTCCAATATCCCAATTCATCCCATAGATTTGGTCTCTATGTATGTGTCTCTATTTCTGCTTTGCAAATAGGTTTATCTGTACCATTTCCCTAGATTGCACATATATGCTTTAATATACCATAATCATTTTTTGCTTTCTGACTTACTTCTGTTTGTATGACAGTCACTAGGTCTATCCTTTGCTCCTCACCATGTGTGGATGCATATATCCAATCAATATCTATATGTGTCTTTATTTAGGAAATAAACTGAGAGGGAATGTTCTAAAATATTGGTTGTGATTCTCAATGTATGAAAGGAAACAATGAAGCCCAAACTCTTGTGGGTATACCAGAGTCTAAGAAATTTCTAACCATCCATCAGGTCACAGATACTGAAGGGAAGAAGATGTAGCTATGAAAGTTGGGGTATGGAGCAGAAGTGCGGGGACAGGCAAATCAGGGATGAATTAGTGAGCAGTGTGGGAGGGATATGAGATTGAGAAGCTCTGTTATTTTTAAACCTACATTTCTGAGCCCTGAGGGAAAGTTCTGTGTGGGTGTTTTAGTGATTTAAAGACCAGTGTGTCAGAAGGCACAAGTATGTCACACAGTATGTCCAGTCTTCCACGTCCATTCACTCTGCCAGCCTGGAAAATTCTTAAGCATTCTTAAGTTTGAGGATGATCAGTTGTCTCCAGCTTGTAGGCTCCTACCATCTCCCCACTCCACTAGGATTTCTTATTGCCCCTGTTTTTGCATCCCTTAGCTACATATCTATTTTAGAACTTAAAATGTGTATTTAAATTATTTCTTTGTTGTCTGTTTCCTCTTTCAGCTATGAATTCTTTGAAGGTAAGGATTCTATCTTATAATTCCCAGTTCCTAGTACCCAATTTGAGATACACTGAATTTCTAATAAAGTTCGTGTATTTCACTGAATCATGCTTTTTTAAAAAAATTAATTAATTAATTTTTTAAAATTTTACTTTACAATACTCTATTGGCTTTGCCATACATCGACATGAATCCACCACAGGTGTACACAAGCTCCCAATCCTGAATCCCCCTCCCACCTCCCACCCCACAAGGTCTCTCTGGATCATCCCTGTACACCAGCCCCAAGCATCCTGCATCCTGCGTCCAGCACTGTTTATAATAGCCAGGACATGGAAACAACCTAGATGTCCATCAACAGATGAATGGATAAGCAAGCTGTGGTATATATACACAATGGAGTATTACTCTGCCATTAAAAA
>SJYV01016703.1:12749-32424 GCA_006410875.1 Neotragus pygmaeus | reverse complement strand
ATCATGCTTTTTTAAAAAAATTAATTAATTAATTTTTTAAAATTTTACTTTACAATACTCTATTGGCTTTGCCATACATCGACATGAATCCACCACAGGTGTACACAAGCTCCCAATCCTGAATCCCCCTCCCACCTCCCACCCCACAAGGTCTCTCTGGATCATCCCTGTACACCAGCCCCAAGCATCCTGCATCCTGCGTCCAGCACTGTTTATAATAGCCAGGACATGGAAACAACCTAGATGTCCATCAACAGATGAATGGATAAGCAAGCTGTGGTATATATACACAATGGAGTATTACTCTGCCATTAAAAATAATAAATTTGAATCAGTTCTAATGAATCATGGTTTTTATTGGAGGATAGTTGCTTTGCAATGTTGTGTTAGTTTCTCCTTCCCATTTCAGTTCAGTTCAGTTCAGTCACTCAGTCGTGTCTGACTCTTTGTGACCCCATGAATAGCATCACGCCAGGCCTCCCTGTTCATCACCAACTCCCGGAGTTCACTCAGTCTCACGTCCATTGAGTCTGAGATGCCATCCAGCCATCTCATCCTCGGTCGTCCCCTTCTCCTCCTTCCCCCAATCCCTCCCAGCATCAGAATCTTTTCCAATAAGTCAACTCTTCGCATGAGGTGGCCAAAGTACTGAAGTTTCAACTTTAACATCATTCCTTCCAAAGAAATCCCAGGGCTGATCTCCTTCAGAATGGACTGGTTGGATCTCCTTGCAGTCCAAGGGACTCTCAAGAGTCTTCTCCAACACCACAGTTCTAAAGCATCAATTCTTCAGCACTCAGTCTTCCTCACAGTCCAGCTCTCACATCCATACATGACCACAGGGGAAAACCATAGCCTTGCCTAGATGGACCTTAGTCGGCAAAGTAATGTCTCTGCTTTTGAACCACAGAACACTGAGTTGAGTGTCCTGTGCTATGGAGCAGATCCTTATTAGCTAACTATTTTGTATATAGTAGTGTGTATATGTCATTCTCAATCTCCCAGTTTATCCCTTACTCCCCTCCCGCCTGGTAACCATAAGTTTGTTTTCTACATTTCTTCATTTTTTTAAATTAACATTAAATGTCTGACATGATGGATGACAGCTTGATAATGGCTAATTCAAAAGTCTTCAGTGTATCATTTTAAAATTTGTATTAAAATTTAAAATATTTGTCTACACTCATAGTTTAAGTACCTAGAAATATTTAATATAAGTGTATCACAAATATTTTATTTATAAAACATGATTCATTCATTGCAAGTCTTATTGACCATTCTGTGGAAAAATTCTAATTTTAAGGAAAGTTATAGAGAATAACTTCACAGTGTGTAAAACTTTCCTTGCTTGCCTTTCATGAATTTTTCAATTAATCTTTGGAATTTTAGTTCTACTAAACCTGAACCAAAATACATTCCCTCAGGCTGTTCTAGTTTGTGGCAACAGACCCACTGTAGAGTGACTCTAAGAGTTATTTTCCAATGTTTTGATGATCTGTGATCTGGATATACTGTGTATATTAGCAAAAATTATGTGTGATTTACTCTATTATTTTAATAAATAAAATTCATTGTTTATTAATAAATTGCTATTGTCAGGCACTGTGTCAATGCTTTACACAAATTACTGATCTTGATTCCTCATTTTATTGATAGGAGAAATAAAATTGGGGGAGGCTAAACAACTTTTTTTTACTGTCTGAGTCAAGTTTCTAGCCCCACCCAACCAGCAGGTGACTGAACAAGGTATCACCAAAGCTTGCACTCTTAACCACGGTGCTATTATACCATCTTAAAGATAAATGAAAAATAGCTACTGAATCTGACTTAAACAGATAAAAAATTGTTCTGCAGTGCTTCTGGTTTTGCTTAAGCAGACTCAGAGTCAGGTTCTAGAGGTTTCTTGGCAAATGATACAACTTCACAGGATTTTTCAATTACTGTGCAGAGCCATAAGGAGCCAGCCTCAAACTCATCCGAATTGTGTGCTTGAAATTGCAGTCCCTTGTGAAATGGCTGAGGATGTAAAAATTGGAAAAAGCTTCCGAAGTATGGCTTTCCATGACTTCTTCTGCCTCTGTCAGAAAGATGATGTGAGGCTGGGGAGAACAGGAAGAAGACCATCTCATAGTAACAAGGTTATGTGGTTGAAACAGTGTATGTGTATGTGTGTGTGTACATGTGCATTGAAAGTCTCTCATTCTAATTAAAAAACAAAACAAACACTCAAAGATGTTTAGTTCAAAATCAAAAAGTAAGGCATGAATTTTTTCTTTTTTTTTTTATAAATTTATTTATTTATTTATTTTTTAATTTAACTTTACAATACTCTATCGGGTTTGCCATACATCGACATGAATCCACCACAGGAATTTGAAAGGGAATTTTTCTCTCTTTTGTTTTGTGGATGCTTGCTAAGTTGCTTCAGTCATATCTGGCTCTTTGTGACCTTATGGACTGTAGCCCACCAGGCTCCTCTGTCCAAGGGATTCTCCAGGCAAACATACTAGAATAGGTTGCCATGCCCTCTTCCAGAGGATCTTCCTGACCCAGAGATGGAACCCAAGTCTCTTATGTCTCCTGCATTGGCAGGCGGAATCTTTACCTCTTCATGCCACCTGGGAAACCCCTTTTGTTTTCTTTTGTGCACGTGAGCTAAGTCACTTCAGTTGTGTCCAGCTCTTTGCGACTGTAGCCCATGAACTGTAGCCCACCAGGCGCCTCTGTCCATGTAATTCTCCAGGCAAGCATACTGGAATGGATTGCCACACCCCTCTCCAGGGGATCTTCCTGGAGAGGAGATCTTCCTGACCCAGGGATTGAACCCTGTCTCAGCCATCTCCTGAATTGGCAGATGGGTTCTTTACCACTAGCACCACATGGAATGACAGTAAATAGAAAATATCAGAGTTAGAAGTGTTTGTGGATGAAGAAATTGGTTCATGGATTTATATTTGTAGTAAAAATGAACACTATTTCTGTTGGTTAACACAAGGAAAAACAGATAGAATGGCCTGGGAGAGGGCTTCCCCACACCTTCCTTACCCAGCCCTTCATTATGCAGTTCTTCTATCTGGCTGTTACTGAGTTTTGTCCTTTTATAATAAAACAGTGATCTAGTAAGTAAAAAATTTTAAAGCTATTTCTAATGACCAAAGTGATTTTTAAAACTTGGAAACAAGAATCTAAACACTCAAATCCCCCAAAGTTAATTTGAACACATGGATATGACTTTCCAGAATTTTATACACTACATCTGAAATATAATTTTTTGATATGAGGCCAAAGGTAAGAAACTAATGAGACAAATTTATTTTTTTGAAAATATGGCATCAGTTCAGTTCAGTTGCTCAGTCGTATCTGACTCTTTGAAACCCTATGAATCGCAGCACGGCAAGCCTCCCTGTCCACCAACTCCCGGAATTCACTCAGAATCACATGCATCGAGTCAGTGATGCCATCCAACCATCTCATCCTCTGTCGTCCCCTTCTCCTCCTGCCCCCAATCCCTCCCAGCATCAGAGTCTTTTCCAATGAGTCAACTCTTCGCATGAGGTGGCCAAAGTACTGAAGTTTCAGCTTTAGCATCATTCCTTCCAAAGAAATCCCAGGGCTGATCTCCTTCAGAATGGACTGGCTGGATCTCCTTGCAGTCCAAGGGACTCTCCAGAGTCTTCTCCAACACCACAGTTCAAAAGCATCAATTCTTCAGCGCTCAACCTTCTTCACAGTCCAACTCTCACATCCATATGCATATATGTGCTTAAAAAAAAAAAAGAACTAATATCTGACCTATAACTGAATGACTCTATATATACTTTTTATCCTTCTTTTTACTCTATAAATTTATGTTGTTTTTAAACAGAGATGGAGAGAGAATGAAGGGGCTGGAGGAATTAGGACACTTGGCTATTAAAAAAAATCTTTTAAAACTTTACTTTTAGAGCAGTTTTAGATTCACAGCAAAATTAAGAGGAAGGTACAGAAATTTCTCATATAACCTTGACCCTCACACAAGCACAGCCTCCACAATTATCAACATCCCTTGCCAGATGGGACATTTGTTACAATGGAATCTACACTGACATATCATTACCACACAGAATGCATAGTATACCATAGGTTTCATTCTTGGTGTTATACAATCTATCCATCCATCCTAAGTCACTTTGGTGGTGTCCGACTCTTTGCCATCTATGGTTTGGGACAAATGTATAAAGAAATATATAACCTATTATTACAGAGTATTCCCACTGCCCTAAAAATCCTCTGTGAGGAATGGATAAAGATATGGTACATATATGCAATGGGGTATAACTCAACCATTAAAATGAATGAACTACTGTCATTTGCAGCAACATGGATGGAACGAGAAAGTGTCATACTGAGTGAAGTAAGTCAGACAGAGAAGGAGAAATATTGTATGACATCCTTCATATGTGGAATCTAAAAATAAGTGATACAAGTGAACTTATGAAAAAAGAGAGACTCACAGACTTAGAGAATGGACTTATGGTTGACCAGGAGGACAATTATAGGAAGGAATAGCTAGGGAGTTTGGAATGGACATGTACACACTGTTATACTTAAAACAGATAGTCAGCAAGACCTATTGTATAGCACATGGAAGTCTGCTCAATGTTATGTGGTGGTCTGGATGGGAGGGGGTTAATGGCTGAGTCCCTTTCACTACCTGAAACTATCACAACATTGTTAATTGGTTATATTCCAATGCAAAATAAAAAGTCCTCTGTGATTTAAAAAAAGTCCTCTGTGACTCTCCTATTTATCCCCAAATAAAAAGTCCTCTGTGATTCTCCTATTTACAACTCCTTCCCCAATCTCCACAACACTGATCTATTTACTGCCTCCACAGTTTCGTCTTTTTCTGAACATCACATAGTAGTAGCACCAGGCTATTGGAGCAGATCTTGCCTTCAGATCAACATACCTGGATGTTCGGTGAGCTGCTTTGAGAAAGACAGGTAATTCCCCGCCTCCTTGGAGTCATTTACGTTGTTCAGAGGATGAATAGTAACTCCCGTGGCTGACAGCAAAGTGAGCATTTGATAGCAAAGAATGACAGTGCAAAGAATAGATAGTATAAAACCTACTGTAAGATTAGACCCGAATACATTTCTCTGTCTAGTTTGTGGAATGAACTGGAGTGCCAACACACAGGAGAATTATTAAGCTCTGCGTCACATCTGCTATCTTCATTGATTTTTGCTCTTGGATTGATAGTAATATGACTAGATTGTTTTCCCAAGCCAGGTACACCTGTTGGCCACAGTGAATGCTCTCTCTGAACTCGGAATGTGCAGACTTGATTCAGGCACAGTCTTCACCTAACTGTTATGAATAAGGCCCTTCAGGACTTGAATAGACATTTTCCCAAAGAAGGCTTGTAAGTGAACAACAGGTACATGAAAAGGCACTGGTACATGAAAAGGCACTGAATATCACTAATTATTAGGGAAATGCAAAACAAAATCACTATGAGATGTTTTTTCACACTGGCTGTTGTTGGTGGAGGTTTGGTGGTGGTTTAGTTGCTAAGTAGAGTCCGACTCTTGCGACCCCATGGACTACAGCTTGCCAGGCTCGTCTGTCCATAGGATTCTCCAGATAAGAATACTGGAGTGGGTTGCTATTTCCTTCTCCAGGGGAATCTTCCTGACCAAGGAATTGAACCCAGGTCTCCTGTATGGTAGGCAGATTCTTTACCAACTGAGCTACAAGGAAAGCCCTCACACTGGTTGCTGCTGCTGCTAAGTCACTTCAGTCACGTCTGACTCTGTGCGACCCCATAGACGGCAGGCTCCACCGTCCCTGGGATTCTTCAGGCAGCCATTGCCTTCTCCATCACACTGGTTAGGAGGGCTATTAACACAAAGACAAGGGATACAAATGCTGGTGAGGGTGTGAAAAGGGAACCCTTCTACACTACTGGTGGGAATGGAAATTGAGGCAGCCACTGTGGAGAACAGCACAGAAGTTCCTCGGGAAGCTAAAAATAGGACTATCCAACTAATTTAACTTCTGGGCGTATATCCAAAGGAAATGAAATCCCCATCTTGAAGAGTTATGTGTACTCCTGCGTTTGTTGCAGCATTATTCACAATAACTAAATTATGGAAACACCCTAAATGTCCCTTAATGGATGAATGGATCAAAAGAATGTGATATATATATATATATATATATATATATATATATGGTTGATATATATGAATATATATGAACATAATTCAGCCTTCAGAAAGATGGTAATCATGCAATTTATGACAAAGTGGATAAGCCTGGAGGATATTATGTTAAATTAAACAAGCCAGACAGAGAAAGACAAATACTGCATGGAGTCCCATAAATTTGTGGTCTGAAAAAAGAGTCAAATCAAAGAAACAAAGAGCAGAAAAGTGATTGCCAGGGGTTGGGAGGTGGAGGAACTAGGGAAGGATTGGTAAAAGGGTACAAGTTTTCAGTTATAAGGTGAATCATGTCTGAGGAATTATGTAGAAAATGATGACTATAGTTGATAATACTGTATTGTACAATTAAAATTTTCTAAGTGAGTAAAGCATGTTCCCACGAAAAAAGGAAAATAATATGAAGTGATATATGTATTAATTTTCCCCTCACAGTGCATGAATATCAAATCCTAATGATGGACACTTTAAATACCTTATGGTTGTATTTGTCAATTATTCCTCAAGAAAGCTGAAAAAAGGAATAGCCAATAGGAAAATTTGTAAAAAAAAAAAAAAGGTGAAAAAACAAACCCCCCCTCCAAGCCTCTCAGGAGTTACTGTAGTATCTGAGAATGGGAAATATTGTTTATACTATCATTATATGAAAAATTTGATTCATTCAATCAATCAGTAGCTACTTCTTAAGTTCCCATTATGTGTGCTTTGGTACAGGGGAGGGTTTCACTCTTGACACCATTTATGAAATCTGACAGAGGCAGTTCAACAAAGTGGTTCAAATCATGTTTTCTGCGCTATTGGTTGTCAAACTCAGGCAAGTTTCTCAACCTTTCCACACCTCAGTTTCCTCATTTGCAAAAAGGGGATGATACCCTTGTCCTGCTATGATGGTATTTGTATAACACAGACGTGGGGTATCGAACCCTACAGTCTGCATTGCAGTGATTGTTTGCAGGCTTCTTCCTGACTTTGGAGCATGTGGTGCTGTGCACCTTCATTCTTTCTGATACCCAACTCAGGCCCTCAAACTACACATTTTTAGGAAGGTAAAGCCCTGTTTTATTTGTTTTAAATTAATTTTTATTGGAGTTTAGTTACTTTACAATGTTGTGTTAGTTTCTGCTGGATAGCAAAGTGAATCAAAACTGAATCACATGTATACATTACATACATCTTCTTTTTTGGATTTTTTTTTCCAGTTAGGGCATTACAGAGCACTGTGCTGTCTCGTAGGTTCTCATTAGCAATCTATTGTATACATAGTAGTGTATATATGTCCATCCCAATCTCCCAGTTCATCCCACCACCCTCTGGCCTATGTTTCTATAGCATTTCCTCTATATTCTAGAGAAAGAGGCAAACTACACATAAACTATCACTTCTTTGATTATTAGGTAATTACCATATTTAAAAAATGTGTTATTTAAAACTGATTTTATTAGTGCAATGCTTAGAAAGTTGTATATATTTTGAACTATTTCCTCTGAACCCTGTTTCCACCTCAAACCCTGATAGATTTAGTGCAAAATTTTGCAGAATGTGATGCTTTTCAGGACTATGTACATTTTATGTTAGTATCTATTTGGTATTCAGAATATATATCTTAAATAATTCTTTTGTGAATCAAATGGGTTATTACTCTTATAATTTCTGATGATGTCAATACCACTCACTATATTTTCTGCACTGCTCTGAACACTTAGCATGCAAATGTCAGTTGAAGCTGGTAGTCCATAAATAATCACTTTAATTACAGGAAACATTTAACTGATGTACATGCTTGTGGTGACCTGGCTTAAGACTGCAGGGTTTTTTTTTATGCCATTGCTTAAGTCAGGGGCAAGGGGAACGCACACCAAAGACATTGTATATTTGTATACACATTATGATAATTTCCTGCAGATGGCAGTGCTGTGTCTTGCTTTAACAAAATCATATCTTATGATGGTAATAAACTGTCTTGAGGAAGAGGAACCCATTTTAAGTAGTATAAAGGTGCACCAACAAAGGACCTTTCATGAATAGTATTTTTCCTTGGCAATTTCTAGGAAAAAAGCACAGTAAGCATCCAGGTGCAGACTTTTGTGTGGACATGTTTTCGATTCTCTGGATAAACACTAAGAAGCACCGTTGCTGAGTGCTAAGAGGATGTTTAGCTTTGTAAGAGACTGCCAAGTGGTCCTCCAAAACGGCTGTGCCATCTTACGTTCCCATCAGCAATGAATGAGAGTTCCTGTTTGTTCTACAACATCATTAGCATTTAGTATTGTCAATCGTTTAAATTTGGCCACTCTAATAAGTGTGTAGTAGCATCTCATTTTTAATTTGCATTTCTTGATGATATAAGATGTGGAGCTTTTCATATGCTTATTTGCCATGTGTATATCTTCTTTAGTGAGGTATACGTTAAGGTGTTTGGCCCATTTTTAAATTGTATGTTTTCTTATTGTTGAGTTTCAAGGTTCTTTGTGTATTTTGGGTAGTGTTCCTTTATCATATGTGATCATTTGCAGTATTTTCTCAGCCTGTGGCTTGTCTTGAAATTTTCTTGATACTGTTTTTTGCAAAACAGAAGTTTTAAATTTTATTTTATATCTGAAGTTTATGTTTAATTAGAGGATAGTTGTCTTACAACATTGTGTTGGTGTCTGCCATACAACATTGTGTTGGTGTCTGCCATACAACAATGTGAAACATCTTTAATGATTCACATATCACCTTCCTCCTGAACTTCCCTCCCACCCCATCTCCATCCCACTCCTTTAGATCATCACAGAACACTGAGCTGAGTTCCCTGTGCTATACAGACATTTCCCACTGTCTATTTTATGTTTAATAATTGCACAGAGTTGGACACGATTGAAGCGACTTAGCAGCAGCAGCAGCAGCAGTGTATATATATCAATGCAGATTTCCCTGATAGCTCAGTTGGTAAAGAATCCACCTGCAATGCAGGAGATCCTGGTTCAATTTCTGAGTCAGGAAGATCTGCAGGAGAAGGGATAGGCCACCCACTCCAATATTCCCGGGCTTCCCTGGTGGCTCAGCTGGTAAAGAATCTGCCTGTAGTGCAGGAGACCTGGGTTCGATCCCTGGCTTGGGAAGATCCCCTGCAGAAGGGAAAGACTACCCACTCCAGTATTCTGGCCTGGAGAATTCCATGGACTGTATAGTTCATGGGGTTGCAAAGAGTTGGGCACAACTGAGCAACTTTAAGGAAAGAAAAAGAAAAAAGTCAGTGCTACTCTCTCAATTGCACCCACACTCTCTTTCCCCCACTGTGTCCACAGGTCCATTCTCTACATCTATGTCCCTATTCCTGCCCTGCAAATAGGTCCATCAGTACTATTTTCTAATTCCATATATATATGTATTAATACAACATTTGTTTTTGTCTTCTGACTTACTTCAGTCTGTATAATAGGCTCTAGGTTCATTCACTTCACTTAAGCTGACTCAAATTTGTTCCTTTTCATGGCTGAGTAATATTCCATTGTATATATGTAACACAACTTCTTTATGCATTTATCTATCAATGGACATCTAGGTTGCTTCTATGTCCCGGCTGCTGTAAATTGTGCTGCAGTGAAAACTGGTGTACATGTATCTTTTTCAATTATGGTTGCTACAGGGTATATGTCCAGTAGTGGGATTATTGGGTCATATGATAGTTTTAGTCCTAGTTTTCCTAAAGGAATCTCTATATGGGTTTCCCCAATAGCTCAGAGGGTAAAGAAAGTGAAATGAAAGTGTTAGTCACTCAGTCATGTCCGACTCTTTGCAACTCCAGGGACTGTGGACCTCCAGTCTTCTCTGTCCCTGGAATTCTCCAGATAAGAATAGTGGAGTGGGTAGCCATTCCCTTCTTCAGGGGATCCTCTCTACCCAGGAATCAAACCTGGGTCTCCTGAATTGCAGGCAGATTCTTTACCAGCTGAGCCACCAGGGAAGCCCGGGAATATTGGAGTGGGTGGCCTATCCCTTCTCCTGCAGATCTTCCTGACTCAGAAATTGAACCAGGATCTCCTGCATTGNTGTCTGCCATACAACATTGTGTTGGTGTCTGCCATACAACAATGTGAAACATCTTTAATGATTCACATATCACCTTCCTCCTGAACTTCCCTCCCACCCCATCTCCATCCCACTCCTTTAGATCATCACAGAACACTGAGCTGAGTTCCCTGTGCTATACAGACATTTCCCACTGTCTATTTTATGTTTAATAATTGCACAGAGTTGGACACGATTGAAGCGACTTAGCAGCAGCAGCAGCAGCAGTGTATATATATCAATGCAGATTTCCCTGATAGCTCAGTTGGTAAAGAATCCACCTGCAATGCAGGAGATCCTGGTTCAATTTCTGAGTCAGGAAGATCTGCAGGAGAAGGGATAGGCCACCCACTCCAATATTCCCGGGCTTCCCTGGTGGCTCAGCTGGTAAAGAATCTGCCTGTAGTGCAGGAGACCTGGGTTCGATCCCTGGCTTGGGAAGATCCCCTGCAGAAGGGAAAGACTACCCACTCCAGTATTCTGGCCTGGAGAATTCCATGGACTGTATAGTTCATGGGGTTGCAAAGAGTTGGGCACAACTGAGCAACTTTAAGGAAAGAAAAAGAAAAAAGTCAGTGCTACTCTCTCAATTGCACCCACACTCTCTTTCCCCCACTGTGTCCACAGGTCCATTCTCTACATCTATGTCCCTATTCCTGCCCTGCAAATAGGTCCATCAGTACTATTTTCTAATTCCATATATATATGTATTAATACAACATTTGTTTTTGTCTTCTGACTTACTTCAGTCTGTATAATAGGCTCTAGGTTCATTCACTTCACTTAAGCTGACTCAAATTTGTTCCTTTTCATGGCTGAGTAATATTCCATTGTATATATGTAACACAACTTCTTTATGCATTTATCTATCAATGGACATCTAGGTTGCTTCTATGTCCCGGCTGCTGTAAATTGTGCTGCAGTGAAAACTGGTGTACATGTATCTTTTTCAATTATGGTTGCTACAGGGTATATGTCCAGTAGTGGGATTATTGGGTCATATGATAGTTTTAGTCCTAGTTTTCCTAAAGGAATCTCTATATGGGTTTCCCCAATAGCTCAGAGGGTAAAGAAAGTGAAATGAAAGTGTTAGTCACTCAGTCATGTCCGACTCTTTGCAACTCCAGGGACTGTGGACCTCCAGTCTTCTCTGTCCCTGGAATTCTCCAGATAAGAATAGTGGAGTGGGTAGCCATTCCCTTCTTCAGGGGATCCTCTCTACCCAGGAATCAAACCTGGGTCTCCTGAATTGCAGGCAGATTCTTTACCAGCTGAGCCACCAGGGAAGCCCGGGAATATTGGAGTGGGTGGCCTATCCCTTCTCCTGCAGATCTTCCTGACTCAGAAATTGAACCAGGATCTCCTGCATTGCAGGTGGATTCTTTACCAACTGAGCTATCAGGGAAATCTGCATTGATATATATACACTGCTGCTGCTGCTGCTGCTAAGTCGCTTCAATCGTGTCCAACTCTGTGCAATTATTAAACATAAAATAGACAGTGGGAAATGTCTGTATAGCACAGGGAACTCAGCTCAGTGTTCTGTGATGATCTAAAGGAGTGGGATGGAGATGGGGTGGGAGGGAAGTTCACTCCAGTATTCTTGCCTGAAAAATCTCATAAACAAGAGTTTGGCAGGCTACAGTCCAAGGGGTCACAAAGAGTTGGACATGGCTGAGTGACTACACTCACACACACATGCACACACTACTCTCTATAGTGGTTATATCAATTTACATTCCCACCGACAGTGTAAGAGGATTCTCTTTTCTCCACATCCTCTCCAGCCACCATTTATTATTTGTAGATTTTTTTTTGATGATGGCCGTTCTGACTGGTGTGACGTGATACCTCATGGTGGTTTTGATTTGCATTTCTCTGATAATGAGCAA
Organism: Neotragus pygmaeus; assembly: GCA_006410875.1. Classification (NCBI taxonomy): domain Eukaryota; kingdom Metazoa; phylum Chordata; class Mammalia; order Artiodactyla; family Bovidae; genus Neotragus; species Neotragus pygmaeus. The sequence continues at coordinate 20,270 of SJYV01016703.1, read as the reverse complement.
TGTTGAATATCTTTTCATGTGTTTGTTGGAGATCTGTATATCTTTTTTGGAGATGTATCTGTTTAGGTCTTCAGCCCATTTTTTGATTGGATTGTTTGTTTTTGTGGTTTCATGAGCTGCTTATATATTTTGGAGATTAATTCTTAGTCAGTTGTTTCTTTTGGAGTTATTTTCTCCCATTTGTAGGGTTGTCTTTTCATCTTGTTTATAGTCTCTTTTGTGGTGCAAAAGCCTTTAAGTTTAATTAGGTGTCTTTTGTTTATTTTTGTTTTTATTTTCATTACTCTAGGAGGTGGGTCAAAGAGCATCTTATTTTGATTAAATTTTAATGGAAACCAAGTTATCAGTTATTTCATGGATCATCATTTGGTGGTGTATTGGGTCAACTAGGTCTTCTCCTATGTTTTGTTCTAGGACTTTTATAGTTCTGTATTTTATATTTAGGTCTATGATATATTTTGAGTTAGCATTCCACATTCATGAAGGGTAAAAAGTTTGTGTCTAGATTTTTTTACATTTTGATGTTCATTTATTCCAGGACCACTTGTTGAAGAGAAGATCTTGGCTGCATTTGTTCCTTCGTCAGAAGCCAGTTGACTGTACATGTGTGGTTCTATTTCTTGCCTCTCCATTCTGTTCCATTCCTCTGTTTGTCTGTTCTTTCACCAATACCAATTTATTCATTCACATTGACTTGCTTATGCAGCTATTCAGGAAATCTTCAAGTTAGGTAGTGTCAGTGCTCTGATTTTGTTCTTCTCTAGTGTTATTTTGGCCATTCTGGGTCTTTTGTTTCTTGACGCAAACTTTAGAATCAACTTGTCTATGTCCATAAAATAACTTGCTGGCATTTTGATTGAAATTGCATTGTATATATAGGTTAAGTTGGGAAAAGCAGACATTTTAACCACATTGCACCCTTCTATGTATGAACATGATATACATCTCCATGGATTTAGTTCTCTTTCTTCAGAAATGAAAACTGATTTCAATCCTCAGTTTTATAATTTTTGTCATATAGATCTTAAACATATTTTGTTAGGTTTATACTGACATATTTTATCTTTGGGGTGCTAACATGGTGTTATGTTTCTCATTTCAAATTCCACTTGTTCATTGTCAATATAAGAAAACAATTGATTCTTGTATATCAACCATGTATCTTACAACTTTGCTATAATAGCTTATTAATTTCAGGAATTATTTTGTTGATTTAGATATTCTAAAGTAAGCAGAGAGATTTTGTGTCTTCCTATTAAATCAGTATACCTTTTATTTACATTTTTTGGTTTTACTGATTTTCAGTCTTGATTTTCCGTTTTCAATTTTCATTTATTTCTGCTCTAATTTTTATTATTTCTTTTCTTCTATGTACCTTTTGGGTTTCCCAGGTGGTGCTAATGATAAAGAATCTGCCTGCCAATACAGGAGACACAAAGACATGCGTTCAATCTCTGGATTGGGAAGATCTCCTAGAGAAGGAAATGGCAACCCACTCCAATATTCTTGTCTGGAAAACTCCATGGACTGAGGAGCCTGGCAGGCTACAGTCCATGGGGTCACAAAGAGCTGGACATGACTGAGCGACTGAGCACTTTGTATTTAATTGCTCACTTTTTGCTAGTTTTCTAAGGTAGACACTCAGATGATTGATTTTAAATATTCTTCCTAATACATGCATTCAATGACATAAATATCTTTCATACATTACTTTTGCTACATCCCACAACTGTTGATAAGTTGTGCTTTCATTTTCACTTAGTTAAAACTATTTTTAAATTTGTCTTAAGATTTATTCTTTCAACCATGTGTTATAAAGAAGTGTGTTGTTAAATCTCAATGGATTTTGAAATTTCTCAGTTCTGTTTTTGCTGTTGATTTCTAGATTAATTCCACTGTGGTTTGAGAGCAGACACTGTGTTCTTTTTAGCTTTGGACATTTCCAATAAGAGGTCTGGTAGACATCTCTCCAGTCTATTCTTCAGTCTGCTTACAAGCCCATCAAAGGCATTTTCCATTTCTCCTGCAGTCTTATTGGTTTCTAGCATTTGTTTCTGGTTCTTAGAATTTCCATCTCTCATGTGTTCTCTACTTTTCTCTTTAGAGCCTTTAGAAATTAGTCAATCTAATCACACTACGACCATAGCCTAGTCTAACTCAGTGAAGCCAAGCCAAGATGGTGGAGAGATAAATAACAGTTGTCTTAAATTCCCTAGGTTGATAATTACAACATTCCTGCCATATCTCACTCTGGTTCTGATACTTGCTCTGTCTTTTCAACCTGACTTTTTTTGCTTTTTAGTGTGTCTTGTAATTTTTTTTCTTCTTACCCAAACATGATTCATTTTACTGGGTAAAATGAATTGCTACAAATAAACTTTAAGTAATTTGTTGGTAAGATGTGAGAGGAAAAGGTATTTTCAGGACTCCTATGATTAGGTTTCAGGCCTTCAGTAAGCATGACTACTATGTACATCAAAATACAAATAGAAATTTAAACAAAGTGAGATGGCATAAGAATATGTTCCAGATAAAGGAACAAGATAAAATCCCAGAAGAACAATTAAGTCAAATGGAGATAGCCAAAATACCTGAGGAAGGAGTGAAAAAGAACTAAACAGCTTCTTGATGATGGTGGAAAAGGAGAGTGAAAAAGCTAGTTTAAAACACAACATTTATAAAACTGCTGCTGCTGCTGCTGCTAAGTCTCTTCAGTCGTGTCTGACTCTATGCGACGCCACAGACGGCAGCCCACCAGGCTCTCCCATCCCTGGGATTCTCCAGGCAAGAACACTGGAGTGGGTTGCCATTTCCTTCTCCAATGCATGAAAGTGAAAAGTGAAGGTGAAGTCGCTCAGTCGTGTCCGACTCTTCGCGACCCCATGGACTGCAGCCCACCAGGCTCCTCTGTCCATGGAATTTTCCAGGCAAGAGTACTGGAGTGGGATGCCATTGCCTTCTCCAGTTCACAAAACTAACATCATGGCATCTGGTCTTATCACTTCATGGCAAATAGATGGGGGGAAAAAGTGGAAATAGAGACAGATTTTACTTTCTTGGGTTACAAAATTACTGTGGATGGTGACTGCAGCCATGAAATTAAAAGACTATTGCTCCTTGGAAGGAAAGCTATTGCCAGCCAGACAGTGCATTAAAAAGCAGAGACATCATTTTGCTAACAGGAGTCCATAGAGTCAGTGCTACGGTTTTCCAGTAGTCATGTATGGATGTGAAAGTTGGACCATAAAAGAGCTGAGTCCTAAAGAATTGATTTTTTTTGAACTGTGGCACTGGAGAAGACTCTTAAGAGTCCCTTGAATTGCAAGAAGATCAAACGAGTCAATCCAAAACGAAATCAACCCTAAATATTCATTGGAAGGACTGATGCTAAAGCTGAAGCTCCAGTACTTTAGCCACCTGATGCAAAGTGCAAACTCACTGGAAAAGGCCATGATAGTGAGAAAAATTAAAGGCAAGAGAAGAAGGAGATAACAGAGGATGAGATGGTTGGAGGGCATCACCGACTCAATGGACATGAGTTTGAGCAAATTCCTGGAGATAGTGAAGGACAGCGAAGCCTGGCATGCTGTAGTCCATGGGGTCACAAAAGTCAAACATGACTTAGTACTGAACAACAATACCAACCTGAGAAAGAGTTCAGAGTAATGATTGTAAATATGATCCAAAAACTTGGGGGAAAAAATGAGTGTGCAAACAAAAATGTATAAGAAGTTTTTATTTTTTAAGTTAGAAAATATAAAGAACATTCAAACAGAGTTGAAGAATACAATAATTGAACACAATACAAAAAATACATTAGAATGAATCAGACACTGCTTTTGAAGAACAAAGTGAGCAGACAACACAGAATGGTGGAAACCACTGCTATGGAACAGAAAAAAGAATGAAAGGAAATGAAGACAGTCTCAGAGACATCTGGGTCAGCATTAAATGCACCAACTTTCGCATTATAGGGATCCCAGAAGGAGAAGAGGGAGAGACAGGGCCTGAGAAGATATTTGAAAACATTATAGCTGAAAACTTAACAGCCACCTAAGTCCTGAAAATGTAGGGAATCCCGGGCAGGATTAACCCACAGGTACACACTGTGACAGCTGGTAATCAAAATGACAAAAATTAAAGCTAGAGCATAGTATAAGCGACAAGGGAAAAGCAACGAAAAATATGCAAGGGAATCCCCATAAGATTAGTAACTGATATTTCAGCAGAAACTCTGCAGGCCACAAGGGAATGGCACAATATACTTGAGGTGAGGAAAGGAAAAAAAACAAAAACAAAAACAAACTACAGTCAAAAATACGCTGCACAGCAAGGCTCTCATTCAGATTTGGCAGAAAAATAAAAAACTTTACAGACATGCAAAAGCTAAAAGAATTCAGTACCATCAAACTGGGTGTACAATAAATGCTAAAAGAACTTTTCTAGGCAAAAAAGAAAAGTCCACAAGTAGAAACAAGAACATTACAAAATGGGTAGTCTTACTGGTAAAGGCAAATATCCAGTGAAGTTTCAGTTCAGTTCAGTCGCTCAGTCATGTCCGACTCTCTGCGACCCCATGAATCCAAGCACTCCAGGCCTCCCTGTCCATCACCATCTCCCGGAGTTCACTCAGACTCACGTTCATCGAGTCAGTGATGTCATCCAGCCATCTCATCCTCTGTCATCCCCTTCACCTGCCCCCAATCCCTCCCAACATCAGAGTCTTTTCCAGTGAGTCAGCTCTTCGCATGAGGTGGCCAAAGTACTGGAGTTTCAGCTTTAGCATCATTCCTTCCAAAGAAATCCCAGGGCTGCTCTCCTTCAGAATGGACTGGTTGGATCTCTTTGCAGTCCAAGGGACTCTCAAGAGTCTTTTCCAACACCACAGTTCAAAAGCATCAATTCTTCAGCGCTCATGACCTTATCTCAACCTAGTTATCTTCCAAAATGTCCCATTGCTAAATAATATTTCATTGGGTATTAAAGTTTCAACATACACATTTTGGTTGGGATATAAGTCAGTCTGGGCTTGGTGGCACAGTGGTAAAGAATCTGCCTGCCAATGGAGAAGATACAAGAGACTTCGATTCGTTCCCTGAATCAGGAAGATCCCTTGGAGCAGGAAATGGCATCCGACTCCAGTATTCTTGCCTGGAAAATCCCATGGAAAGAGGAGCCTGGTGGCTACAGTCCATGGAAGTGCAAAAATATAACTGAGCAACTGAATACACACACACATCAATCCATAGCAATGCCTATTATATTTTTTTCACCATTGTCTTCTTATATAAACTAACCTTAATTTGGTTCAAAGAATTTTGTTAAAGTGTTAAAAGAATTTGAAAAATAAGTTCATTTTACTTACTTTTTAAAAAGGTGATACCTTTCTGGTTTTTTCAGTGATCAGAAAAATATTTATTCTAGTGTTGCTACAAATAGTGGGTTGGACATAAAAACAGATACTGGAGACTTTTCTTAGTACAGTCATCGTCCGGTATCCATAGGTTGTGGCGGGGTGTGGATTGTTCCAGGACAGCTCCCACTCAGACACCAAAACACGATGATGCTCAAGTCTTGTACATGAAGTGCTGTTGTATTTGCACATAACCTCTGCACAGCTTCCCCAAAACTCATGCCTCAGCTGGTAAAGAATCTGTCTGCAATGTGGGTGACCTGGGTTCTATCCCTGGATTGGGAAGATCCCCTGGAGACGGGAAAGGCTACCCACTCCAGTATTCTGGCCTAGAGTATTCTATGAACTGTATAGCCCCTGGGGTCANCATGCCTCAGCTGGTAAAGAATCTGTCTGCAATGTGGGTGACCTGGGTTCTATCCCTGGATTGGGAAGATCCCCTGGAGACGGGAAAGGCTACCCACTCCAGTATTCTGGCCTAGAGTATTCTATGAACTGTATAGCCCCTGGGGTCACAAAGAGTCATAGGCAACTGAGCGACTTTCACTTTCTGCACATCCTCCCAAATACTTTAAAACATCTCTAGGTTACTTATAATCCCTAATACAATGTAAATACTATGCAAATAGTTGTAAATAAAATGCAAATGTTATGTAAATAGTTGCCAGCACATTTGCCAAGTTCGAGTCTTACTTTTTAGAACTTTGTGGAATTAAAAAATTTTTTTCAAATATTTTTGTTCTGTGATTGGTGAAATCTGTGGATGAGGAATCTGATACGGAGGCCTGATTATATTAAATTTGTTCTTATGTCTAATTTTGTGACCTGAATCTTTGTGACTTTCTGATTTACATTAAAAGACATATGCATTTCAAGAAGTAATTGATCTCAGCAACTCCTACGGACAAAGCAATCTGGATAAATGTTACACAATAATATAAGTTTAAAAAAGGAAATACTGCACCAAAAATGATGTGGTACCTGAACAAAAGAGTGATATTACAAAGCCCAGTCCAGCAACAGAGAATAATGCCATCCAGAGGATGGGCATTGTGTGTGGCAAACAGCAAAATTACTGATTGCAATTAGTCCTTCAGACATTTTCTTAAAAGTCATCTCCTCCACCTTCCCTCCTCCTCTTCCATTTTCTCCTCCTCTTCCTTCTAAAGTCTTTAAAATAATTCATGGCTTCTGATTCTCTTAGAATGGATTGTGAAAGTTAGTAACAATTGTTTAAGTGTAATACAAGCCATGCAACTTGTACAATATACTATTGTGTATTACATTTGTGTAATATACCAAAGTAGAAGCCTTCACAGCAACCTATGATTTTAGGGTGTCAAAGAGGCTCAGAAAGTTCGGCAGCTGGTGCAAGTTCAGAGTTAACATGAGATTAACTATCAGCTCAGGCTTTTGACCCCAAGGCCATGATTTTGTGACTTGGAAACTGTCCTGGAACATAGCTCCAAATAAAAAACATTCTTTATTATGGCTGAATGCAAAGTTTAAGGCATAAATTTAAGGCTGATGTTAGTATCTATTGCCTGTGTTAAGAGGGTGTGGAGTTTGACTTTCTTGATGCCTCAGAATTGTGGCTGAAACCCAAAGCTGAGGACACAAGGCACTGAGTACTCCTAAGCGCTTACGAGCTGCCAGGGCTTGCTAAATGGCCTTTGTCCTGAATGCCACCACTAGTTACCATCTCTTTCCCACACCTCCCCCTCCCCACTTGCATTCCCTCACATTGCCCGGGAATTTGAGGAAGGCAGGACATTCACAGTTTATGACTGGAGGTTCCTCCCTCCCTGCCCTTGGAGGAAGAGACAGTGGTGCTTTTCCATCCACAGAGCCAAGTGAGTCAGCTTCAATAAAATCTTGTGAAGATTCAGTTCAGTTCAGTTCAGTTCAGTCGCTCAGTCATGTCTGACTCTTTGCGACCCCATGAATCGCAGCATGCCAGGCCTCCCTGTCCATCACCAACTCCTGGAGTTCATTCAGACTTATGCCCATCGAGTCCATGATGCCATCCAGCCATCTCATCCTCTGTCGTCCCCTTCTCCTCCTGCCCCCAATTCCTCCCAGCATCACAGTCTTTTCCAATGAGTCAA
>SJYV01016693.1:0-14478 GCA_006410875.1 Neotragus pygmaeus | reverse complement strand
AAAACTACACCAGGCAAGAATCCTCAACAGAAGCTAAATCTAGACGAAAATTTTGATAAGGAACAGGATATTCACATGATTCTCAAGTGTTTCCCAACTGATTGCTTATCATAGTTACAAAGAAAACAAAACAAAAACCTTGAACTCTATGGTGGAGAAATCTGGTGACATTCTGACTGATCACAGGAAACATTCCCAGTGTGCCTCTATCTGTGACATCTCAAGGAGGATACAACGTCATTTATGCAGTCTTCTGGTTGGAATGTAGAACTGAAATCTAATCATGAGAAAAAGGCAGACAATCCAAATGAGAAGTGATAGACAGACAAATGAAAGGTTGTATCACTCAAAAATGTTAACGTTATAAAAAAATAAAGGCTGTGTGACCATTTCAAATTACAGAAGACAAAAGAGACAAAACAGCTAAATACAATGTCGGGTCCTAGACTGGATACTTACTGAAGGGAGAAATGCTTATGTGAGGAATATTATGGTTTCACATGAGAAACCTGGAATATGGAAAACAGATAGATTAGATATAAATATATTCAAGTTACTGAAGCTGAACATTGTACTATAGATATGGACAAGAACATCCCTATCAGGAATATACACTGACAGGCTTTCAGATAGAAACGCAATCTTTGCTTCAAGTTCAGGGGAAGAACTATGTGCATGTGTCCACGTGTTTGAAGGGAGGATGGGAAGAGATGCACCTGAACAACAGATGAGGTGAAATGTCCACAGTGAATCTAGGCAAAGAGAACACTATTCTTAAATTACCTGTCAAGCCACCATTTGCTATTTTTTCTACCATATAATTCCCATGGTAAGTTGAAGAGAGTGTGGTCTCATTACGTGAACTCATCAGAAGTGAGCCCTCTCACTCTTACTCCAGAGTCTAGCACTGATTTCAACTATCACAGTGTATTGCATTTGGGATGTTAGCCGGGGTGGCTCAAATGTTGAAGAATCTGCCTTCAATGCAGGAGACCTGGGTTTGATCTCTGAGTTGGGAAGATCCCTGGAGAACGGAATGGCTACCCACTCCAGTATTCTTGCCTGGAGAATTCCATGGACAGAGGAGCCTGGCAGGTCACAAAGTCAGACATGACTAAGCGACGAACCCTTCAGCTCCAAGATTTCCAAGGTTGTTTGGTCTATCCTGTCTCACCTCCTGCAGTTCTCTGCTAAGATTCCCTCCTCTGTCCCCCTGCCCTCAAACACTACAGTTGCTCCTTGCCTCAGGCTCTCCAGCACACAGTACAATGGCCAACTTTACTTGTTACAAACCCCCTTGGAAAATCGTTCAGCTGGAAATTTCTGGATTTCAGCTCTCATACATTTACTGGACTGTACTTTTCTTACTCCAATAGGTACCTGGCTTACTCTCTAGTTAGGATTTCAGGAACCGTTCACTGAGCTGAAACACTGAACTGGTTTCATCGCTTGCTCACGGCTGTCCTCATTCTAGCAAATGCTGAGAGTGCTCCTTGTCCTCCCTTCCACTTGCGCACCAAATCTGACTGGGATCTCGTCAACATTCACTTTCTAGAAGATGCTCTCTCAGTTTTCCCAGGTCTGGAAGTGTCTGCCATGCTTAGTCCCTTCAGCAGACAAGGGCTGGAGCAGTATCATTCGCACAAGTAACAATAATGGAAAGTGTGCTTTTAGTGGCGTAAGTAGCATGACAATTTCAAGAGTTGTCTTCATCTCTTATTTTGATTAAGAAAAATAAATACTGTAAAGAAGCCAGTGTGTGCATATGCTGAAAGGTAAGAACGGTTGTGTTTTTTTGTTGTTTTTTTTTTTAAAAAGGATGCGGAATGCTATGGTCAAGTAAATTTGGAAAATGCTACACGGAGTAAAGCTACACCAGGTTCTTAAGATTTTTTAATACAAATCAATATTTGTTGTAATTCTCTTAAAGAGGAATAAAGTATACAGTGCTTTCTAAACTTACTTGACCACAGGCTTTTCTACTGAGAGCTTCACCTGGGAAAAACATACCACAGACTATATACTATGGAAATGCTGCTACAATGTTACTGGGAGAAAGCACCAGATTATCAGGAATTTATCAAGCCTTAAGAACCAAAAGAAACCAACTGCTTAACATTAGCAGAGTCCTGTGAAGCTTCCCACCTATAATACAGAGGAGCTACAGATCCCAACTGTAATTACTTAAAGACCAAAACCCTGGAGAGTTCTAGATCAAATATTTGCCTACTTCAGGGCCCCATGAAAATTCTAATGTCAACTTCCTATCGTCTCCTCCAACCCCCGAACTGCCAATGACCAACTCCAATCCTCCTCCTCACAACACACACATGCAGAGGAAAAGAGAGGTTTTGGCTGAGAAGCTTCTCAAATTTTAATGTGTATACAAATTAGCTGGTAATGTTGATCAAAATGCAGATTCTGATTCAGCAGGCGTGGGTTTGGGCCCCCATATTCTGCATTTCCAGCAAGCTCGCAGGTAACACCAATGTTGTCAAACAAGGGACCTCACTCTGGCAGAGTTCTGGGCACCTTACGACAAAAAAGAGGCCCCTAATTTATAGTATCCACTATCCACTAGCTCTCCTTCTGGAGAAGGCAATGGCATCCCACTCCAGTACTCTTGCCTGGAAACTTCCATGGATGGAGGAGCCTGGTGGGCTGCAGTCCATGGGGTCGCTGAGTCAGACACGACTGAGCGACTTCACTTTCACTTTTCACTTTCATGCACTGAAGAAGGAAATGGCAGCCCACTCCAGTGTTCTTGCCTGGAGAATCCCTGGGATGACGGAGTCCAGTGGGCTGCCGTCTGTGGGGTCGCACAGAGTTGGACACGACTGAAGCGACTTACCGGCAGCAGCGGCAGCTCTCCTTCAAAGTGCTTTTCAAAAGTCAGATTCTCCCAGATGAAAACAATGAAGCTTTCAATCATCTATAAAAACTGAAACTGTGCACCATAAAAAGATACTAAACTCAATTATTTTTCTTTAGAAATGGCAATCTCCTGCATGTTGCCATAAAACTGCATGTATTCATACAAAACTCACTCACGTCTAAATCCTCATTCTACTTCTGTATGCAAATACCCACACCAATGACACAAAAATGCACTGAAGTCTGTGGTGGTCAGGAGTCGTCTCCACCTTCAGTAACTCACAAGGCTACAAAGAGAAACTACTATCGCCATGCCTCCCCCTAAAAAAGGACATATAAAGCCAGCATCTTTCTCAACGATTTACTGAAAGCAGCAGCTCATTTTAATAAAAGCATCCCAAAACATAAAATTGATTGAACCAACTGCTGTGGTGGGCATACACAACAGCTGATCAAAATCATTCAAGACTTTTATTCTTATAGATCTTCTTTCAGGCTTTGAGAATTTTTTCCCATTCTATACTTTAACCTTGAAATTGAACTAGAGAAAAAAGAATTGGTAAATCTAGAAAACATAGTTTTAATCTAGAAAGTAAGTCAATTCAAGACAATAAGAAATAAGATCACATACAGCCTAATGCCCAAACTGCTTTTCTAGGATGTACTTTGAGTAACAAAACTAAGAATTTAAACTGAGTCACTTCTTGTGTTGTTAAAAATTGTGTGGCCTTTCCTAGGGACGGCATTGCCACCATACCACGTATATTACCCCCATTCCTTACAAAGGAAAACTTAGCACAATCAGAAATTATTTCTCTTTATAACTGGATTTCCTGATATTAAACATTTTAAGATTTCTTTTATCTAAAAAACAAAGACATTTATCCTTTCATTGCATGCTAAATGATGCCTTTATTTGACTTTTTATAAGGTAATTTTATAGTATTTTTGTCACAGTGAAGGACAAAGATAAGCCAACTGTTTAGATTCCTCTCCTTTATGTTGTGTCTTTGATCACTAACAATGCTGCGTGAACAGCCAACAGAAGGCTGACATTTCATAAAATATGCAGTGATAAAAACTAATACTGTAGCATCTGGGAGTGATACATAAAATGCAGAAATACACCTAATAACTGTGATCTTAAATTACAAGTTACTAANCTCTCCTTTATGTTGTGTCTTTGATCACTAACAATGCTGCGTGAACAGCCAACAGAAGGCTGACATTTCATAAAATATGCAGTGATAAAAACTAATACTGTAGCATCTGGGAGTGATACATAAAATGCAGAAATACACCTAATAACTGTGATCTTAAATTACAAGTTACTAAAAACTAAATAAAAAGCATACCTAAGAATAAAAAGGTGGCAAGATTACAAAGGGGGTTTTTTGGTACTCCTTTTTCTAAAAACAAAGTTTTAAAAAAATTTAAGTCTATAACACTTTCCCTGCTATTCTATGCATAAAAGCCAGCTACCTTCTAAGAACAGGGTTTCCATACTATATACTTTTCAACAATTGAAGAATACAATACAAAATTATCATTGAAAGGGTTTGTAGAAAATGTGAAGGAATTTCCTTCTTCTTTAATACTTAAAAAAATGTCAAAACTGATGATGGAAAAGCTATTAATATATCACTTTGAGGCCATGATGCTAAAGAGCATCACCGAGGTAAGTTTTAAAAACTATAGTAATCTAAACAAACATACTCATAATGCCTGTACCAATCACAATCTATGGGCTTCCCTGGGGGCTCAGAAGCTAAAGCGCCTGCCTGAAATGCAGGAGACCAGGGTTTGATCCCTGGGTGGGGAAGATCCCCTGGAGAAGGAAATGGCAACCCTCTGCAGTACTCTTGCCTGGAGAGTCCCGTGGAGGGAGGAGCAATCACAGCCTAAAGCTCACATCCCTGGGGCAACAGCAAAGGAAACTATGCTCAGATACGCTGACCTGATTTTAGCTTTACCGCTAAACATTTGTTTATTAACAGTGGGAAGCAAGTAAGGAACTCAAAAAAGAACATTCAAAAGCAACCATGTGAACTATCTTTATAGCATTTGGTTTAATATTCCACCTATATCCATCAAAATCACCGTCCAGCAGAAGTGCTTTTGGTTTTTGTTGTGTTTTGCTTTTTTTAACATATATGCTAAGGGGAAGTGAAAAAATAAAAGCCACATTCAGCACTTTAAGAACTCTGAATTATACTTTAACTAAAGAAAATAGACAACAGTTAAGTATGTGGGAGGCAATTGTCCTTGTACTTATAATTAGCATCTGAATTTAGGGATTTCACTGCTTAATGCACACCCACCCGCCTGTTATTCTTATCACGGCTTTTTATGTCACTTAATGGAGACAAATACACTTTTCTCTCCTCATATTTACATCAACACTATTTAATTTTTTTAAAGCTGTTATAATAGATTAAACGGCAGTCTCAACATCACTCTTCATCTCCCACTGGACAAAGAATGGCATTACAGGACTGAGAATAGAAAAGGCATATTTACACTCATAATGTCCCTAACTATAATATTTATGTAAATTATGATTTTACATTTGCAAACACAATAATTTTTTGTTTCACTGCATACTTTGCCATTCTTTCAACATTAACTTTCTATGGTTACTACAATCTCAAAAAACCATACCTAGGAAACATGTGATGTCAAGCCATTGGAAGAAACATTTAAGTTAAAATAATAATGTGTCTAATAATGTATTTAACTTTAATCTTCTTCTATAAAAGAGAAATTTAGTATATTAAATATAAACTTTTCATAGATATTCAATGATAAACAAATTTACTATAACTGTTTAAAGTGTCAAAAAAATATGAATCATCCTTTCCACTATTTTGCCTACTGAATCTAGACTTATGGCATGTCAGTATTGTGTACATATAGAAGAAAACTGTTTCACCATCTGAAAACTGGAGAGTAGTTTACTGTATCAAAATACATGTTTAAAGTAAGAAACACTATACATACCAATAACAGCAGAGGAAAAGAAAGGAAATTTTCAGGTTTTTCACTTGTCAAAATGTAGCAAACCACAGTCCTCAATCGTAATTAAATAAGTACTGCCAAGTTAGCTGCAGGATATTTCTCTCTCCCTTCTAGAATGGAAAGTCCATGAATACAGGGTCTTTACTTCTTTTGTTTAACCCATTATCAATACTTCTTGGGTAATCAATTAATACTTATGAAAATAATGAATAAGCAAATATCAATTTATCATCTGAGATTTATAATGACTGATACTTAGTCCATAAGAGAGATCTAAGGAAAACAGAACACGGTCCCTCATCTCTTCACACTTAAAATCTATTAATAATTAACAGTACAGAATCTAGGCCCAACTACAAAGAAGTATTAGTGCAAAACACCAAACAAAAAGGGCCTTGTAATAGGTAACAAATCAAAACAGGACTTGAGAGAGGGTGAGATCATGGTAAACCAAATTTTTCAGAAAGATTTCACGGAGTGTGCAGGACGCGAGTTCCAAGTTAGGAAGAAAGTACACAAGCTTTAGAAGAGCATATTTAGAAAAAATACGACGGGATCACAGGACAAGAGGAAAAGTGAGAGGAGGAAGGCCATGCAAATCCAGGAAAATTCTCAGCGTGTTGGCACCATTTTGACAGAAATGGGAGACTTTTTTGTTACTCACTAGTGGAACACACAGAGAAGGCAATGGCACCCCAGTCCAGTCCTCTTGCCTGGACAGAGGAGCCTGGTGGGCTGCAGTCGATGGAGTCGCGAAGAGTCAGACACGACTGAGCAACTTCACTTTTCACTTTCATGCACTGGAGAAGGACACGACTTAGCAGCAGCAGTGGAACACAGGCTAAATAATAAGTTTAGGACAACTCCACCAAAGAACCTTGAAAATCACACTAGAATCAGTATTTTTTAAAGGCTCATAAGGGAAAAGGGCTCAAGTGGTGAAGAACCCACCTGCCAAGGCAGGAGAAGGAAGTGGCAACGTGTCCCACGACTCTCGCCTGAAAATCCCATGGATAAATGAGCTGCTGGGCTTCAGACCATGAGGTCACAGAATGTCGCAGCACATCCAGACAATAAGGGGAAAGAATCTGACAAAGAATGTATAGATAACTGAATCACTGTGTTATACACCTGAAACACTACACTACAATTTTAAAAAATATGAAAATCAGGCTGGAGATTCCAAATTTCAATCTATAGACAGAGTGGGGTTATTAAATGTTCCTAAGCAGGAAAGCAATGACAAACCTAGACACTGTATTAAAAAGCAACAACATCACTCTGCCAACAAAGGTCTGTATAAGAAATGGATACCCACTCTAGCATTCTCGCCTGGAAATTCCATGGATACAGGAGTCTGGTGGACCACAAAGCAACTAACTAACACTTCCACTTTCAGTCTTTCCAGTGGTCACGTACAGATGTGAAAGCTGGACCATCTAGTCAAGGCTATGGTTTTTCCTGTGGTCATGTATGGATGTGAGAGTTGGACTGTGAAGAAGGCTGAGCACCGAAGAATTGATGCTTTTGAACTGCGGTGTTAGAGAGGACTCTGGAGAGTCCCTTGGACTGCAAGGAGATCCAACCAGTCCATCCTAAAAGAGATCAGCCCTGGATGTTCCCTGGAAGGACTGACGCTGAAGCTGATGCTCCAATACTTTGTACACCTGATGCAAATAGCTGACACACTGGAAAAGACCCCGATGCTGCGAAAGACTGAAAGCAGAAGAGGAGGGAAACAGAATGAGATGGTTGGATGGCATCACTGATTCAACAGACATGAACGTGCGCAAACTCCAGGAGATGGTGAGGGACACGGAAGCCTGGTGTGCTGCTAAAAGTCGAACAGGACTTGGTGACTGAACAGTAACAACAAAGCAGAGAATGACGGAATAAAAACAACACTTTAGGAAAACTAGTCTGACAACAATAGATGGGATGGACTTGAGGGCAGAAAGGATATCAAACACTTCAGATACGAGCAGAGCAAAAACTTCTGACGTATTCGAGGAATAAGGCTGTAAAGGAGTAGATGGGGCTGGCTTTTAAGAATGGTAGGATCTGACAGAAGCAAAACCCATTAGGACTATAAACGAATTAGATATGATGAGTGAGGAAGCGAATTCCTAAGTCTAAGAAAAAGATCCTGAAGATAACGGGAGGGAAGCTAAGAGCGGCTAAATTCTGCTGGGACAGAGGATGCGTTCCGTTCTTCCAAGCATTTCAACACGCTGGGAAGCAAAGTGTTCGAGACTGCAGGAAATGGAGTAGAGAGCTGAGAATGTGGTAAAAGGCCCAGAGGACAGGTTTTGTTTGTTGACTTCTTTACTCTTTACTTTATCTTGGAGTGTGGGCGGCTAACGGTGCTGTGTTGGGTGCAGGGGACAGCAGAGTGGCTCAGCTTTATCGAGACACGGGTCCACTCTTGTCCCACTTCGGTTGCTGCACAGCCTCGAGCAGGGCTTCCTGCGCTGCAGTGGGTCCTTGCTGGTTGTCTATTTTAAGCTCAGCAGTGTGTATATGTTGACCCCGAGCTCCAGACTGTAGAGTGCGCTATGAGGGTGCAATAGTGCAGACCTGGAAAAGGAAGGGAGACGACGAGCAAAAAGCAGAGGCTGAAGACTGAGCCACACTACTAACGAACTCTGTAATAAACCTGCGGAAAGCAACTAAAATGAAAGGGACTGACTGGCTTCATGAGACAGCTGAGTCCAGGGTGACTCACGAAAGGACCACAGTGTCCAAAGACAAAGAGCTCACAGAAGCTTACCCAGGCAGCGCCAGAGAAAGTGAAAAAGAAGCCACAGTTTGTAAACTGCTTCCCTTTCTGTTTGAATGAGGAAGTATCAGAATATAAACTAAGTACCTGAGGAAACCGTAAAATGTTAAACACATTACCTCCTATTGTACTATTTCACTAAAAGAAGAGGCTAGGACATTTTTCTTTTAAAGTGTCCAAATTCTAGAATACACATAAATGCCCAAAGAGGCCAAAACCAAAACCATACTCATCTATTCTTTACCCTTTATATGAACCACAGTACACCCCTCATTTTTTCATATCTATGTTACTTATTTCTATTTTCTGAGGTTTAGGTCAGTTATCTACATAAAGTAGGTATTATGCTTTGATAATTACCATTTTCAAAAAAATATTTCAATGAGAAAAAAATTTAAATATTGTACATATTTTTCCAACATATACACACAACCTATTTTGAGGCTAATTTACAAGATAGAGTTTACACAAGAACATAAGAGAAAAGAGAAACATAAGGAAAAGAGAAATTAAGACGAATCCTCTTCCCCCACTCAGAACACCACATGTAAATACTGGGGTATAATAAGGTTGTTGAAAGTTGTCTTCCAGAGTACACTCGATCTGAAGAATCCCGAGAAACATTTAATTGTCACAAGATTTACGGATTCCAATGGATAGAGAAAAGCTCGCTAAGGTCTGCCCTTCGCTGAGGTACATCAAGCGGAGACGTGTGCATTCCTCAGCCAAAGAAGCGCTTGCTCCGAGAGGAGCACGTGAACGCGCGCAGGCCGCGTGGGTGTCACGCTCGACAAGACGGTATTTAAGCTGATCAACAAGTCAGATATGTTCTTAAAATGCTAAGTGGTTGTTTATGTGTGTTAGGCTTTCTGTACGGCATATTAATGTACTTTTCGTGCAGGATATAGTGAACTCGGTGATGATAAATACGTGCTGTGTCTGCCGGCTACACTTCCACCCACAGCAAATGGAGTGTAAAACTGGCATTGTAAACGGAAAAGAAAGAAATTAACTTTAGAGGTATGGAGCATGGGTTTTATGTATTAGGTATTACTTAAGTAAATCTAAACTCTGATGGATTCACTATTAAAGACTCAACTATCTATAAATTACCAAGTATCCAATATCTACTTAGCTTATTAAAATAAGATAAAGGATTAAAAATCATAAGTTGGTCTTTTTTAGATGGTCCAAACAAGAAATTAATCTATTTGAATACAAAATTATATTCTGTGCTTTGGGAAAAATTCCAGATGACAAACTTAGTTGAAGAATAGACAAAAATGGGAATTTGGTCTTTAGACAAACATAAAATACATGATTGTTTTCTTCAATTAATGTAGTTTAATCTACTAAATTAAAATTTGCAAAAATGTGAAACAAAAATATTCAAGTACTTAGTTTATTAAAAAGGCAGCAGAACCAAAAAAATTTGTTTCTAGAATATAAAACCACACCCTCTGAAAAAAAAATATGAAGTTGCTTAAATGAATGCAATGCCCAGGGACCTCTTCGATACAAAACAAAGTCTAAAGATGGGGAGTGGGCACTGGGGGGAGAGCCGGTCTTAATCCCTCCTCTTTCCAGGCAGTAGTCTAAGGACAGCATCACAAGCGACAACAGAAACTCAGACACAACTTCCTGAAGCTGCCTTGCCACTGAACACCGAGGAACAAGAGCAAGGCGGAATTCAAAGGCCAAAGCCTGAAAGAAGGATGGAAGTCATCACACTGCTGAACATGTGGCTCCTTTATCTACAGCAAGTGGGCAAACAAGAAACAACATGCCTCCTCCTTGCTGACTCCTGACAAGTCAGGAAAAGGATGCAGGACCATCGTGAAAGTGTCAAAGGGAACCAGGACAGGGAACAGAAAAGGAAAGAGCTGAAACATACATTTTAAAGGGAGGGAAGAAGAAAGTTGAGGCCGGGGTTTTATTTGTATTTTAAGTAACTCTACTGGCAGCTCAAATTGGAAAACCCTATAAGTTAGTGGCCAAACTATGACATTCCTAAGAGTTAAAAGACCTTGTAGGAGGCAAAACACTTCACTAGTCCCTCAAAAGAAGCCTCTGTCTTACTCCCTTAGACCTGTTACTTCACAAGGTGAAAAGTCATTTGAAGAAATGATTACTGATGAACCTTGAGCTGGAGAGATTATCCTAGATAATCCTAGTGAGCCGAATCTAATCACTGGAATCAAAAGGAAAGATGCAAGGAGCGAAGGGTCAGAAAGGTATCAAGGAGGATTCCAACAGCTGTTGCTGGCTTTGAAGCTGGGGGAGGAGACCCTGAGCCAAGGAGTAGCTCTCTGAAGAAGCTGGACAGGGCCCCTGGAGCACAGGAAGCAAACGAAGGCACGAGACCCAGGCCTACAGCCACAGGGAGGGAGTTCTGCCAACAGCCTGAAAGAAGGGGAAGCAGGTTCTCCGACCCTGATTTTAGGCCAGGGAGACATATACTGGGCTTCTCAACTATATGACCATATAATTAAAAAAGGGTGTTGTCTTAAAACAATAACTTTGCGGTAATTAACCTGGGAACAATAAAAAACAAAAACAGGGATGCTAAAAATAATTAAGGCAGGATAGTAGGCATTCAGACGTAAATTGAAGAAAGTAGGGAAAACCATGAAACCATTCAGGTATGACCTAAATCAAATTCCATAACATTATACAGTGAAGTGACAAATAGATTCAAGGGATTAGGTCTGATAGACAGAGTACCTGAAGAACTACTGACGGAGGTTTGAGACATTGTACAGGAGGCAGTCATCAAGACAATCCCCCCAGAAAAGAAATGCACTAAGGCAAAGTGGCTGTCTGAGCAGATCTTGCAAACAGCTGAGAAAAGAAGACAAGCTAAAGGCAAAGGAGAAAAGGAAAGATATACCCACCTGAATGTAGAGTTCCAAAAAGCAGCAAGGAGAGACNAAATAGATTCAAGGGATTAGGTCTGATAGACAGAGTACCTGAAGAACTACTGACGGAGGTTTGAGACATTGTACAGGAGGCAGTCATCAAGACAATCCCCCCAGAAAAGAAATGCACTAAGGCAAAGTGGCTGTCTGAGCAGATCTTGCAAACAGCTGAGAAAAGAAGACAAGCTAAAGGCAAAGGAGAAAAGGAAAGATATACCCACCTGAATGTAGAGTTCCAAAAAGCAGCAAGGAGAGACAAGAAAGCCTTCCTAAGTGATCAGTGCAAAGAAATAGAGGAAAACAATAGAATGGGAAAGACTAGAGATCTATTCAAGAAAATTAGAGATACCAAGGGAACATTTCATGCAAAGATGGGCTCGATAAAGGACAGAAACGGTATGGACCTAACAGAAGCAGAAGATATTAAGAAGAGGCAGCAAGAATACACAGAAAAACAATACAAAAGAGATCTTCATGACCCAGATAACCATGATGGTGTGATCAATCATCTAGAGCCAGATATCCTGGAATGTGAAGTCAAGTGGGCCTTAGCAAGCATCACTACAAACAAAGCTAGTGGGGATGATCAAATTCCAGTTGAGCTATTGAAAATCCTAAAAGATGATGCTGTGAAAGTACTGCACTCAATATGCCAGCAAATCGGGCAAACCCAGCAGTGGCCGTAAGACAAGAAAAGGTCAGTTTTCATTCCAATCCCAAAGAAAGGCAATGCCAAACAATGCCCAAACTACAGCACAATTGTACTCATCTCACGCGCTAGCAAAGTAATGCTCAAAATTCTCCAAGCTAGGCTTCAACAGTACGTAAATCGTGAACTCCCAGATGTTCAAACTGGATATAGAAGAGGCAGAGGAACCAGAGATCAAATTGCCAACATTCTTTGGATAATCGAAAAAGCAAGAGTTCCAGAAAAACATCTACTTCTGTTTTATTGACCATGCCAAAGCCTTTGACTCTGTGGATCACAACAAAATGTGGAAAACTCTTAAAGAGATGGGAATACCAGACCACCTCACCTGCCTCCTGAGAAATCTGTATGCAGGTCAGGAAGCAGCAGTTAGAACTGCACATGGATCAACTGACTGGTTCCAAACAGGAAAGGAGTCCGTCAAGGTTGTATACTGTTAACCAGCTTATTTAACTTAAATGCAAAGTACATCATGAGATACGCTGGGCTGAATGAAGCATAAGCTGGAATCAAGATTGCCAGAAGAAATATCAATAAACCCAGGTATGCAGATGACACCACTCTTATGGCAGGAAGTGAAGAACTAAAAAGAAGCTCTTGATGAAACTGAAAGAGGAGACTGAAAAAGCTTGCTTAAAGCTCAACATTTAGAAAACTAAGATCATGGCGTCAGGTCCCATCACTTCACGGCCAATATATTGGGAAACAATGGAAGCAGCGACAGATGTTACTTTGGGGGCTCCAAAATCACTGCAGATCGTGACTGCAGCCATGAAATTAAAAGACACTTGAATCTTAGAAGAAAAGCTATTACCCAATCTATACAGGTATTAAAAAGCAAAGACATTACTTTGCCAACAAAGATCCATCTAGACAAAGCTATGGTTTTTCCAGTGGTCATGCATGGATGTGAGAGTTGGACTATAAAGAAAGCTGAGCCCTTAAGAATTGATGCTTTTGAACTGTGGTGTTGGAGAAGACTCTTGAGAGTCCCTTGGACTGCAAGGAGGTCACACCAGTTTATCCTAAAGGAAATCAGTCCTGAATATTCATTGGAAGGACTGATGCTGAAGCTGAAACGCCAATACTTTGGCCACCTGACGGGAAGAACTGACTCTATGGAAAAGACCCTGATGCTGGGAAAGATTGAAGGCGGGAGAAGAAAGTGACGACAGAGGATGAGATGTTTAGATAGCACCACCGACTCAATGGACATGAATTTGAGCAAGCCCTGCGAGCTGAAGGCCAAGGAACTCTGGCATGCTACAGTCCATGGGCTGCAGAGTTGACACGCATGCGTGACTGAACTGCCTGAGTGGGCACTCCTGGGCTTCCCAGGTGGCGCAATGGTGAAGAATCCGCCTGGCAATGTAAGAGACACAAGAGACGCAGATTCGACCCCTGGGTCAGGCATCAGGAAGATCACCTGGAGCAGGAATCCACAGCCCACTCCAGTATGCTTGTGTGGGAAGGTCCATGGACAGAGGAGCCTGGCAGGCTGCACTTCATGAGGCCGCGAAGAGTGGCAAGGCCTAGTACGCACACACGTGTGCACACTCACACAAAGAGCAGGATTTCAAAGGACCATCTCAAACAAACTGGGCTGATGATTACCCACCGCAGAGCTAGCTCCTACAAGCACAACTAACTCACCAATACATGTTTCTGAATAAATTATTTTATCCAATAAAGAACTCAAACCTCTAGCTTATCAATGAAAATTTTTAATCCAAATCATATTTAGTTAACAAGTCTTAACTAATTTCCAGAAAACAAACCCCACAAGAAGCTGCAAATAGTCATCAAGTATGTTTATTCCCCAGGAAAATTGTCAATTCAAGTGTTCAGTTCGGTCTAGTTGTTCAGTCATGTCCAACTCTCTGACCCATGGATTACAGAACAGCAGGCCTCCCTGTCCTTTACCAATTCCCAGAGTCTACTCAAACTCATGTCCATCGAGTTGGTGACACCATCCAGCCATCTCATCCTCTAGAATCCCCATCTCCTCCTGCCTTCAAATCTTTCCCAGCATCAGGGTCTTTTCCAATGAGTCAGTTTTTCGCATCAAGTGGCCAAAGTACTGGAGTTTCAGCTTCAGCATCAGTCCTTCCTAATGAGAGAATACTCAGGACTGATTTCCTTTAGGACTGACTGGTTTGATCTCCCTGCTGTCCAAGGGA
>SJYV01016692.1:0-26802 GCA_006410875.1 Neotragus pygmaeus | reverse complement strand
AATAGTCCGGATTGATTTCCGTTAGGATTGACTGGCTTGATCTCCTTGCAGTCTAAAGGACTCTCAAGAATCTTCCCCAACACCACAGTTCAAAAGCATCAATTCCTTGGTGCTCAGCTTTCTTTATAGTCCAACTCTCACATCCATACATGACCACTGGAAAAACCATAGCCTTGACTAGATGGATATACTCTGTGCAAAACCAGCAACAGAACACACCAAAGATTAACTGCAATAGTCTTCATTTCTGGATCTATCAAATAAAAATTGGCTAATAGAACAAAGAAATGAGCACCAAGAGACCTCTGCTTTAGGCTTTATTCCACCACTCCACAGCTATGTGATCTTGGACAGGCCTCTCAACCTTTCTGAGTTTCAGTATTGTGAAATGGAAATAGTAAGAATTGCTCTACTCGATTTACTACAGAGGGGTGTGGGATACACACAGAGGTTCCAAGATCATTTGACATATCAAGAGATTGAGAAGAACCTAAATGTCTTTTAACTGAGCATCAGGTAAGTCATGTAGGGTTCATTCATATCATGAAATGCCATACTGAAGAAAAAAGCAACAAAGAAACTGTCATGTACTGATACGAAAAATCTTGAAATTCCAGTGTTAAGTAAACAAGCAGAGATGATAGACAGATGATAGACAGACATAGAGGTGACAGATAGACATAGATAGATAGATGAACATAGAGAGACAGATCAATAGACAGATAGATAGATCTATTTCTAATGGCTGGAAAGTAAAAATAACCCACATAGTTTGTGCTATGTTTTCTACTCTGCTCTATGGACTGGCCCAGGCATTAAAGCAGAAGAAAGATGCCACATTCTCTGTCCTGGTCAAGGCATTCCACAGGTAAAACCTTGGC
This sequence comes from Neotragus pygmaeus, assembly GCA_006410875.1. Taxonomy (NCBI): domain Eukaryota; kingdom Metazoa; phylum Chordata; class Mammalia; order Artiodactyla; family Bovidae; genus Neotragus; species Neotragus pygmaeus. The sequence goes on along the minus strand of SJYV01016692.1, from coordinate 25,921 downwards.
CAGAGGCCACTATGAGTGGCCACCTTCCAGCCCTACAGACTGACCAACTGCCCCAAGCTCTTGAGAGTCTCCTGGAGTTCAAGGTGCATGTGTACGTGCTAAGTTGCTTCAGTTCTGTCCAACTCTTTGTGACCCCATGGACTATAGCCTACCAGGCTCCTCTGTCCATGGAATTCTCCAGGCANGCTCTTGAGAGTCTCCTGGAGTTCAAGGTGCATGTGTACGTGCTAAGTTGCTTCAGTCCTGTCCAACTCTTTGTGACCCCATGGACTATAGCCTACCAGGCTCCTCTGTCCATGGAATTCTCCAGGCAAGAATGCTGGAGTGGGTTGCTGTGTCCTTCTCCCAGGGATTTTCCCAATCAAGGGATCAAACCTGTGTCTCTCACATCTCAGCTGCATTGGCAGGTGGGTTCTTTACCACTAGCACCACCTGGGAAGCCCAAGGTAGATGCTCAAATGTCCCTTTACCAGTTGGGAACATGCCTCCGAGCTGCCCCCCTTGGTGGCCCTCCAGGAGATGGTAACAGCACTGACATGATCTGCAGAGAACAGCTCTGACCATCAATCAAACTCACACTGGAACCTTATTCTTGCCGAGGTGTCTCGTGTCCCCAGAGACGAACCCAGCTCTTGACTGGGGCTGGGACTGCAACTTTACCTCCATCTCACACTTAGAAGCAGAAGGAAAAGAAGTGGAAAGTCTAAGACACGGCCCCCAACCCGAGAGCCAATGAGAGCAGAGGTCACGAGAGGAGGACCAACCAGCAGAGACTAACTTCCAGAACCACTAATGGATATATCCTGCAAAGGAGTCTCTACGAAGTGTCTAAATCCCGACAATGTTTCCCTAAAAGGTCCAAGCTTCTCAGTGCAGCCTTCCAGGCCCCTCATGGTCCGGGTCCTGCCTGCCTCCTAGTGCTTCTTTCTCCGAATCTAACAGAAAATTCTCAGCCTTTCTGAGGACAAACAGAGCCACAAGTAACCCTCAATAAATTCCAGACATGTGTTATCATATACACTTTGTTCTCTAATACATACTAAGAGTAGAAACCAATAACAAAGGGATAAGGTTTCTTTTNTTCAGATGCTGCGGCTTATGAAATCAATGCATGGGACTGGAACAAGCTTTCAAAAAGACAGAATCATGTAGAAAATGTCAGAACGCATAGCACATGGTAAAGGTGAGTACTGGTTGGGGAAACTTGTTACTGTACACCATGACTGTCCCCGGGCATTTATTGAACATACAGGCAGCAACCATGTCATCATGTAAAGCATATTCCTTAGAGTCCTTACTGCTGATCAGCAAAAAAGGACACACTGGAAAACGCTCCTCTAGAATATATACCTGACTTTTAATCCACCACAGACTTTACACAGAAGTGTAAAGAGATGAGATTAGATTAGGTCCTTTCCTGAAGTTCAGTAAATTTGTTTTGAAGTGCAAATTTCCGATTATTCCTGTTATTTCCAAAAGCAGGCTCTTTTGAAAGCAAATAAAGGTCTGTAATGGCCTGGTAAGTGGCAAAACATCACTGGATGCCTTGGGATGGAGAAAAAGGCGGCATCCCTTCATGGGTTTTTCCAAGCACCACCCCAAGGTAAGGGCTTCCCTTGCGGCTCAGTCAGTAAAGAATCTGCCTGCAGTGAGAAAGACCTGGGTTCGATCCCTGGATTGGGAAGTTCCCCTGGAGAAGGAAATGGCAACCTAGTCGTTTTCTTGCCTGGAGAACCCCCATGGACAGCGGAGCTGGCGGGCCACAGTCCGGGGGATCACAAAGAGTCGGACACGACTGAGTGACTAAGCACACACACATCCCAAGGTCAACGTGGGAGAGGTTGTCTGGGGGAAGCTCAGTCCAGACAGAGCACTGTGTATTCTGACAGTTTTGGGCATAAGCATGAGGAGGTGAACAGCAGAATGAAATAAACCACAAAGTAGGGAAACAGACAGAAAAGTCTCAATGTCAAAACTGTGAGCCCTGGATACTATCATCCTAGTCAAAAGTAAACCCAGGCTGGGGTTCCTGATGATCCTCCTGGGGTTCTGTGAGTATCCCGCAGTAAAGGGGACACAATTCCCCAGATACAAAGGGCTGCACATGATATGATTCCATTCATGTGTGGAAATACGCAGAAGTGGTGAACCCAGAGCAAATCAGTGCTGCCAAGAGCTGGGGGTAGGGGATGGGGCTCAGCGCATGATGGTGACCGGGTTTCTTTTTGAGGTGATGAAAATGTTTTGGAACCAGATAGAGGCGGTAGGTGTACCACACTGTAAATGTGCTAAATGCCACTCGCACAATCTTATATTGTTTAATGCAATTATTTAAAAATTCTTTTCACTCATTTCAGTGTAATCTTTCTATACAGTTTTGAAAGGTTACTTTCCATTTAAAATTATTACAAAATATTGGCTACATTCCCTCAATTTTAGAAGCAGAGGAAGACAGGAAGGAAGGAAGGAGGGGGAGCAGGAAGGAGGAAGAGAGGGAAAGAAGGGAGGAAGGGTGAGTTTCAAGGGAGAAGAAGGATGTGTGTCCAGAATGAGAGAGGCAAGAGAAATGCAAGGTCCTAGGGACTCCAGGGTCTCAGCGGAACTCCAACTCAGGCTCAGCTGAGTCCGTGTGCTGCGGCGAAGGACAGGAGTGAGCTGCCCGAGAGAGGAGAGAAGGGGCAGCAAGGGCCCAGGGAAACGATGGCCGAAGCAGGCTGGCAAAGGAGGAAACTCAGCTGATGAGGGGCTGCAAGTCAGGGCTGACAGCACGCTCGTCTGTTTAGACATAGAAGGTAGAGAAACACTGAGCTAGAAAGAAGAAGGGAGGGCAGAGACGTGCTGAGCTGAAAAGGAGGAGGCAGGGCTGGACGGGCAGCCAGCAGAGATGACGTGAGAGGATTCCTGAGGAGGGGCCAGAGCGCCTCAGCACCTGTCCTCACACGCAGGAAGCGTGGGCCAACCGCAGGTCGTGTCTTATTATTTTTTAGGATGTGTCTTATGAACACAGTGCCCCAGTCACCATGCAGGACGTGTCCTGTGAGCACAGGGCCCCAGTCACTAAGCAGCAAATGAATGGAAAAAAAGAAACACGGGAAGGAGGAAGTTTTAAGTGATTTAGATGCTGGGGAAGAAAATGACTTGCTGACTCATAAGAAATTTGACTTTCAGAGGTTTCTGCTTGGCTTCAAGCAGCTTCACTGTCTCGTTTTGTGTCATTTTTTGGGCGGAAGATCACAGCCTTTCAGCAACGGCCAATTAACCTGCACATTCATGACGGAGGTCGAGTCACAGACTGCCTTATCATCTGCTTCAGAGAGTAAAGGCAGGGTACCACAGTCGATGCTTCTACATTTACTAAACACCTCTGTGTGCTGGACCTGGGCTCCCCAGCCAACGGGGCCCAGACTCTGCCTTCCGGGATCCTGGGAAACACAGCAGGATTATTTCTCTGCTGTCAGAGGGGCTGGGGGGTCTGGATGGCTTCCTCTTCACAGGGGACAGTAGAGAAAACCCGCACTTAGCGGAAAAGGCCTCTGGTCAAATCTCAGTTTCACTTGTAACTGCACTTGTGACTTAACTATTTGGAGGCCTCGGTTTTTACCTGTAGAATGGGGATGCCATCTACTCAAACGGTGGATACAGGAATAAGTAAAACAGTGTCTGTAATGTATCTAGGCAAGGTGTTGGCTGTAGTAGGTTCTTGACATAAAGTACCTGTTCTTAATTAAATGTGAACAAGTAGGGTGTGGGAAGGGCATTCTGGCCAGGGGAATGGCCTGGGGACAGAAGCCAGAGAAAGCATAGCTCCTGGGAGGTGGAACTACAGCGTGGGGGCTGGGTGAAGTACAGGTAATGTAATAGATTATGTAATAGGGGAGGCTCAGTAACAAGGGAGGCTAAGGACCCATCCTGCAAGGGAAGAGGCACCTTCGTCTATACTAAGGAACTGAGCTTGACTTTGTGGGTAGGAAGGCAGTACATGGAATCTCCCATCCGACCCCCTCTGCCACAGTCACCATCAGCGCTTCTGGTATCTTTTACTCTCCAGACCTTTATAGAATCAAGGGACATCACCTCTAGGACACTGACACGCTTTGATGAGAGAGTCTCACTTATACTGCTTGGACAAAGGAATGTAAACTGGTTAATGAACTCAGGAATTTCTCAAGTATCTGCTGAGTGAACATCTGTTCTAGATGCCAAAGGGATAAATGGAAGTTTATAATGTTTGCTGAGGGATGACAGACCCACAAGGTGGAAAAGCCACTTTGCAGGAAAAGCCAAAACAAGTGGGGGCAAGTCTGAGAGTGCTTTGAGAAAGCTCAAACTGGTGGGCAAGGCTTGTCCTGGAAGGATTTCTTATGACTGGGGTCTTTCGATTCCTTCCATCAGATACAGGTGGTTAAGACACGCATTGTTTAGAACTGCAGGTGCACAGTGATAATAAACAGCAGACCTATTTTTGGTTGATTTTATGGGGCTTAAAACTCTCCAAAGACAAGGTCCCACCTATTTCTTGCATCCAGGATCCCCTCCTCCTTTTGGAATTTAGGTACACTGTCTCTGAGACGTAGTTTCAGAATTGGCAAAAGGGGATAAACATGTGAGGGGGTGAAATGAGACAATGTGTAGTGAAAACGCCTCTGGGCTCAGGGTTAAACACACAATACAACACTTAACAAGAGTGTCTTTTCTTTCTCATCCTCTTTTCTTCTCTCTCTCATCAAGTGGTCCCAGAATCCGGGGTTGATGAATTGGCCAATGTTATTCAGCTCTATCTACAGCAGCGTCTTAGCATGCACCATTCAAGTTGATGTGTGTAACAAGCGTGGGGAACAGCAGTCTGAACTTCACTCCCTAACAAGAGGCCAAAAACCTTCCTAGGGAATCCACTGAGAAGAAAGGTGACGCAACGGCTGCAGCATCTGTATAAACCTATTCTCTGCCTCACCATCCAAATCTCAAACAAAAATCTGTGTTCTTAAGAGCACATCCCAGAATAAATCTATAAAGTGATATCTGACATCAATGTCACCATACACTATTTTTCTGGAGTTCTCTGCTTTCCCAAACATCGCAAGAGAGCACATGCGAAGTTGCTGCAAAACTTTGGGCTCCTGTGCAGGCCTCTCAGTGTTGTGAAAAGCCTCACCTCCAAACTCACCCTGAGCAAAGATGATGGGGAGCAGAGAAACCAGTTTCTGCATGTTTCTGTCACCTCTCCGCCTCCAACTGCCTGTCTTCCTTCCAAGTTGCAAAAACAATACAGAGTACAGTGTTTCACAGATAAGGAAAACAGCTAGCATTTGTTACTACTCGGAATAAAAGAAGTGGTCAGAAAGCTTACAAAGTTGTATCGCTATAAAGAAATAAAAGCATTTTCCCCATCCCTTTCTATCTAGGCTCTTTCCAGGCAACAACGTTTCTGCCCTGTTTTTTTAAGGGGGAGAGGTTGGAAAATACATTTATTTGCTCAGGCAGCCAGATACTTAAAAATACACGCAGGGCACAGTAATAAATGTATTCTAGGTGAGAAACCTCCGCCTCCCAGCAGATCAGAAACTGAAATGGTTTCATCCCACAGGGGCTGAGGAAGCCGTTTGTGAGGAGCTGGATTGTTGCCTCAACTCGCTTGGAAGACTGGGTCCTAGGAAACTAGCAAACAAAGCCCGCCGACCACCGCCGCGTGGCGATCTAGCTATCGCTCGGTATCCCGCACCACGACCACCCCGATACAAGGCCTGTCTGTGCCCGGCGGGGCGGCAGGTCCTGGTTCTCCACTGAACGGGCCACGGGACCAAGCTTTTCTCTACACCCCTTTCCGCGCCTTCAAAATGTGCAAGAAAAGCCGTTTGAACAAAACAAAACTTCAGCGGGAGCGGTTCTCCACCTCATCTTGGGGGGAAAAAAAAAACCCGGACCGGCTATTGGTGGAGCAACGTGAAACCCCTTTCTTTTCGGGGTGGTCCTGGGAGAAAGAGGCCCTGCAGTGACAACAAATGCAACGAGGTGCCTCGGCTTCCCCAAGACAGCCCGAGCCCTCCTCGTCCACCTCCCACACCCTGCACGCTCCAGAAGTTGGTGCAGAGAGGTCCGGGCCGAGCCCGCAGCGGGCTCCCGGAGAAGCGGCGGCCAGCTGGTACCCCCGGAGTCCCGCGGAGGCCCGGGGCTGCGGGACCGGACGGGAGGGGAGTTCGGGGCCCACGCTCACCTGGTCTGGGGCCTCGGATGCGGGCCGACACCAGGGGGCTGCACAGACCGAGCCCCGCGGCCCAGAGCAGCAGCCACCGCGGCCCCATTGTCCCGGGGCTCCGCGCGCTCGGCGGGGCCGGGGCGGCGCGGCTCGGGGAGNCGCGCGCTCGGCGGGGCCAGGGCGGCGCGGCTCGGGGAGGCTGGCCCGCCGCCCGGAGGCTCGGGCAGCACGCGCGGAGTCTAGAGGGCGGCCGCGCGGGCAGACAGGGCGCTCGCCTCTGGGCAGGATGAGGCAGTTCGGCGCGTCTGGCGGCGCCGGTCGGGATAAAGGGCCCTGGGGCCGCGGGCGGGGGCGGGGCGCGCGAGCGCCGGGCCGGGAAGGGCGCCCCCCGGCGGCCAGTGTGCGCCTCGGCGCGGCCGCCGCCCGCCCGCCGTCCTTGCGCCGGCGCCCGGCCAGCCGGGGCTCGGCCATCTAGCCGCCCCTCCTCGCGCTTTGGGCCGCCCGCCCCGCGGGGGAACCCGATTGAGAAGTCGTTTCCTCGGCCCGTCGAGGCGGGCCCGAGAGCCATCAGCCGCTCACCCGGGGAGCACGGACTTGAGCGGGGAACCTCGGGTCGCGGCCCCCACCAGCCCGTCCCTCCCCGGGCCCGACTCGGGCCGAGCGCTGCGCCGCATTGGGAGCCACGGGAGCTTGGCCACAAGTGTTCAAGCGACTTGTGCTTTTGTAACTCGGAGTTAGTGGATTTGAAAGCTTATACTGTCGATGCAGGGTGGCCGGCGGATGGGAAGAAGCTCTTCACTTTGAGCAGAATTTTGACGCTTCTTATTCGCTTGCCTTGATTTCGCCCCTTAGANACTCCCCTGTGGAGCCTCCAGAGGAACCCCACGATCCATGTCAGCACTGGAGAGGAAACCTCAGGTTCTGACCTTGGCTCCAAATGAGGACTTAGGAGCCGGCTCCCACTGCACGGGAACCCCGAAAGGCCCCTCACAACTCACGTGGTGACTGGCCTTTCCTGAGGCCACAGGGGCGGGTTCCTGAGGTCCCCGTCATAACTCGAGAGAAACCTGCCACAACTCGAGAAAACCCAGGAGGTTCACCCCTCCAGCCCAGATGAGGCCGTTGTCCACTGCCATGTCTCGGGGCAAGTCAACCCTTCCCTCTTGAACCTCAAAGGGGTCCTTCACACCCTTTCAGTGACTCAAGAAGTACCCCGACATGCCCTTCTTCGCTCGAGAGGAACACCGAGGGTGTGGCCACAACTCAAGTGTGGCCCTGTTTCCCCACCCGCCACTCGAGATGAGGGTTCTTTCCCTGATTCGTCTGGAACAATTCCCAGCATTCCCGTCCATCTCAAGAGGAGGCACTCTCCAAAGGAGTGTTGAGAGGAACGCCAGTGGTCGTGCCACCATTCTGAAAAACCCCCAGATGTCTCTATCCACTCCAGCGGAACCTGGTTGTCCTGCTCTGCCTTGACTGTCACCCCGAGGATCGTCTAACACCACGGTGGCACTAAGACGCCCTGTGTCAACTCAACGGGAAGCCTGACCCTGCTGCTACAGCTCAGGAGGAAAGCGAATGTGCATGTCTCTAATCAAGAAGAGGCCTGAATCCCCTCTGGAGCATCCAGAGTAACCCCACAATCCATGTCAGTACTGGAGAGGAAACCTCAGGCTCCAGATGAGAACTTAGGAGCTGGCCCCGACTCGGCAGGAATCCCCAGAGGCGTGGAGACTTCCTTTCCTGAGGCCACAGGGGCGGGTCCCTGAAGTCCCTGTGGTAACTCGAGAGGAACCTGTGACAATTCGAGAGAAACCAGGAAGTTCTCCCTGCCAGGCAATTTGAGGCCCTTGCCCTCTACGGCAACTCAAGGGAAGTCACCCCTTTCCTCTTGAAGCTCGAAGGGGTCCTTCTCACCCTTGCAGCGGAGCCCCATTTCCCCGTCCTCTGCTTGAGACAAAATTTCCTTTCCCTGCTTTGTCGGGGAAGGATTCCCGTAGTTCCTGTAGCATCTCAAGAGGATGCACACTCCACAGGAGAGACAAGAGGAACTCCAGGTGTTGTGTCACCATTCTGAAAGATCCCCAGATGTCTCCATTCACTCCAGAGGAACCTGGTGGCCCTGCATCACCTCGACTGTCACCCAGAAGTTCAGCTCGCACCAGGGTGGCCCATGTAACATCCCTGTTGGAAAGCCGAAAGCCTTGAGTAAAAGCCACAGACCTCTGTGTCAAGTCGATGGGAAGCCTGACCCTGCTGCTACAGCTCGGGAAGAATGAGGACATACACTACTCCAATCTGGACAGGGCCTGACTTTCCTGTGGAACCTCCAGAGGAACCTCATGCCCCATGTTAGCACTGGAGAAGAAACCTCAGGTTCCAGCCTTGGCTCCAGATGAGGACTTAGGAGCCAGCCCCGACTGTGCAGGAATCCCGAGAGGCCTCTCGCTACTCGCATTTGGATTGACCTTTCCTGAGGCCACAGGGGCGGGTCCCTGAGGTACCCGTCATATATTGCGAGGAACCTGCCACAATTCGAGAAAAACCAGGAGCTTCTCCCATCCAGGCATGATGAGGTTCTTTTTCACTGCAGCAACTCGAAGGACATCACACCTTCCTTCTTGAACCCTGAAAGCGTCCTTCATACACTTTCAGTAACTGAAGATGTTCCTGACATACCCGTCTCCACTCGAGAGGAACACAGAGTGTCCTCCCACAACTCAAGAGGAGCCCCATTTCCCGCTCTTCCTCTCTAGACGAGGGTTCATTTCCCTGCTTCGTTGGGAAAGGATTTGTGGCATTCCCATCACATCTCAAGAGGAGGCCCTCTCAACAGGATATTCGAGGGAAACTACAGGGTCATGTCACGATTCGAAAAGATCCCCACATGTCTCAGTCCACTCCCAAGGAACATTATTTCCCTGCACTGCCTTGACTGTCACCCCGAGTATCAACTCACAACACAGAGGCACGTGTGAGAGCCCTGTGGGAAAGCCTCCAGGGAAAGCCACAGATCCCTGTGTCAACTCGACAGGAAGTCTGACACTACTGCTACAGCTCGGGAAGAAAGTGCACATGCATGTCTCCGCTCGAGATGAGGCTTGATTCCCCTGTGGAGATTGCAAACGTACCCCAAGATCCATGTCAGCACTGGAGAGGAAATCTCAGGTTCCAGCCTCGGTGTCAGACGAGGTGTTAGGACCCTGCACTGACAGGAGAGGAATCCCTAGAGGCCCCTCAGAACTGGCATGGAGACAGGCCTTTCCTGATTCCACATAAGCAGGTTCCTGAGGTACCCATCGTAACTCGAGAGGAACCAGCCCCAACTCGATAAAAACCAGGAGGTTCTCCCCTCCAGGCGATCTGAGGCCCTTTTGCGCAGCAGCTTCTCAAGGGAAATCACACCTTCCCTCTTGGATCTTTAAAGGGTCCTTCACACCCTTCAAGCAACTCAAGAAGTTCACCGACATACCTGTCTCAACTCAGGGGGAACACCGAGGTTCCCGGCAAAATCAAGGAGAGCCCCGTTTTCCCCTCCTCCAATCGAGATGACAGTTCCTTTCCCTGCTTTGATGGGCAAGGTTTCCTGGCTTTCCGGTCGCATTTCAAGAGGAGCCACTCTCAACAGGCAAGTCGAGAGGAACACCAGGGTCCCTGAAACCATTCCAAAAGAGCCCTAAATTTCTCAATCCACTCCAGAGGAACCTGATTTCCCTGCGATGCCTCTTCCATCACAAAACGTATCAACTCACACCATGGTGCCAAGTGTGACAGCCCTGTGGGAAAGACTCGAGGGAAAATCACAGATCCCTGTGTCAACTCGACGGGAAAACTGACACTGCTGCAACAGCTCTGGAGGAAAGTGGACGTGCATGTCTCCACTCAAGATGAGGCATGATTCCCCTGTGGAGACTGCAGAGGAACCCCAAGATCCATGTCAGCATCGAGAGGAAACCTCAGATTCTGGCCTCGGTTCCAGAAGAGGTCTTGGGACTTGGCACCAACTGGAGAGGTATCCTGAGTGGCCCCTCGCAACTGGCATGGTGATTGGCTTTTCCTGAGATCACAGGATTGGGTCCCTGAGGTTCCAGGTGGTAACTCGAGAGGAACCTGCTGCAATTTGAAAAAACTAGATGGTTCTCCCCTCCAGGCGAGATGAGGCCCTTTTCCACTGCAGTGATACGAGGGAAATCACCCCTTCCCTCTTGAACCTTGAAAGGGTTCTTCACACATTTAAAGCAACTCAAGAAGTGCCAGACATACCCGTCTCCACTCGAGAGGAACACTGAGGNCCAGGCGAGATGAGGCCCTTTTCCACTGCAGTGATACGAGGGAAATCACCCCTTCCCTCTTGAACCTTGAAAGGGTTCTTCACACATTTAAAGCAACTCAAGAAGTGCCAGACATACCCGTCTCCACTCGAGAGGAACACTGAGGGTCCCGTCACAACTCAAGAGGAGCCCCATTTCCCGATCCTCCACTCTAGACGAGGGTTCATTTCCTGCTTCGTCAGGAAAGGTTTTGTGATGTTCCCATCACATATCAAGAATAGGCACTCTCTACAGGAAATTTGAGAGGAAATTCAAGGGTTGTGCCACCATTCCAAAAGACCCCCAAAAGTCTCAGTCCACTCCAGAGGAACCTGATTTCCCTGCACTGCCTCGACTGTCACCCCTAGTATCGACTCACATCACGGTGGCACGTGTGACAGGCCTGTGGGAAAGCCTCTAAGGAAAGCCACAGAACCCTGTGTCAACTTGATTAGAAGTCTGACACTGCTGCTACAGCTCAGGAAGAAACTGGACGTGCATATCTCCACTCGAGATGAGGCATGATTCCCCTGTGGAGACTCCAGAGAAACCACAAGATCCATGTCAGCACTGAAGAGGAAATCTCCTGTTCCAGCCTCAGCTCCAGACGAGGAGTTAGGACCCTGCACTAACTAGAGTGGAATCCCGAGAGAACCCTCGCAACTCCCATGGAGACTGGCCTTTCCTGAGGCCACACGACTGGGTCCCTGAATTCACCGTCTTAACTCGAGAAGAACTTGTGGCAACTCGAGAAAAACTAGTATGTTATCGCCTCCAGGGGAGATGAGGCTCTTTTCTGCTGCAGCTTCTTGAGGAAAATCACACCTTCCCCCTTGAACCTCGAAAGGGTCCTTCACACCACTGCTTCAAATCAAGAAGTTCCCTGACATGCCCATCTCCACTCGAGAGGAACACCGAGGTTCCCAGCCAACTCAAGAGGAGCCCCGTTTCCCACTTCTCTGCTCGAGAAGGGTTCTTCTCCCTGCTTCATCATGAAAGGATTCTTGGCATTCCTGTCACATCTCAAGAGGGGGTGCTCTCAACAGGAAAGTCAAGAGGAACTCCAGGGGTCATTCCACCATTCCAAAGCACCCAAATGTCTCAGTCCACTCCAGAGGAACCAGATTTCCCTGCACTGCTTCGACTGTCATCCCAAGTATCAACTCACACCTTGGTGGCACATGTGACAGCCCTGTAGGGAAGCCTCGAGCAAAAGGAACAGAACCCTTGGTCAACTCGATGGGAAGACTGACACTGCTGCTACAGCTTGGGAGGAAAGCGGACGTGCATGCCTCCACTCGAGACGAAGCCTGTCTCCCCTGTGGAGACTCCAGAGGAACCCCAAGTTCCATGTCAGCACCAGAGAGGAAACCTCAGATTCTGACCTCGGATCCATAAGAGAACTTAGGACCCTGCAACAACTGAAGAGGAATCCCGAGTGGCCCCTTGCAACTTGTATGGAGACTGGCCTGTCCTGAGATCACACGATTTGGTCCCTGAGGTTCCACGTCGTAACTCAAGAGGAACCTACTGCAATTTGAAAAAAAAAAACAGGAGTTTCTCCCCTCCAGGCGAGATGAGGCCCTTTTCCACTGCTGTGACTCAAGGGAAATCACCCTTTCCCTCTTGAACCTTGAAAGGGTTCTTCACACCCTTGAAGCAAGTCAAGAAGTTCCCAACATACCTGTCTCCACTCGAGAGGAACACTGAGGATCCCGTCAGAACTCAAGAGGAGCCTCGTTTCCCACTCCTTCTCTCTAGACGAGGGTTCATTTCCCTTCCTCATTGGGAAAAGATATGTGGCATTCCCATCACATCTCAAGAGGAGGCGCTTTCTAAAGGAAATTCGAGAGGAACTTCAGGGGTCGTGCCACCATTCAAAAAGACTCCCACAAGTCTCAGTCCACTCCAGAGGAACATGATTTCCCTGCACTGCCTCGACTGTCAACCCAAGTATCAACTCACACCACGGTGGCACGTGTGACAGCCCTATGGGAAAGCCTCTAGGGAAAGCCACAGATCCCTGTATTAACTCGACGGGAAGTCTGACACTACTGCTACAGCTCGGGAGGAAAGTGCATGTGCATGTCTCCACTCGAGACGAGGCATGATTCCCCTGTGGAGACTGTAGAGGAACCCCAAGATCCATGTCAGCACTGAAGAGGAAATCTCAGTTTCCAGCCTCAGCACCAGGTGAGGAGTTAGGAACCTGCATTGACTGGAGTGAAATCCCGAGAGGCCCCTTGCAACTTGCATGGAGACTGGCCTTTCCTGATGCCACACGAGCGGGTCCCTGATGTCCCCATCATAACTCGAGGGAACCTGCCACAACTCGAGAAAAATTAGGAGGTTCTCCCTTTCAACGAGATGAGCCTCTTTTCTGCTGTGGCGTCTGGAAGGAAATCACACCTTCCCTCTTGAACCTCGAAAGAGCCTTTCACACCCTTGCAGAAAATCAAAAATTTGCCTGTCATACCCGTCTCCACTCCAGAGGAACACGGAGGGTCCCAATACATATCAAGAGGAGCCCTGTTTGTCCCTCTACTTCTCGAGATGAGGGTTCCTTTCCCTGCTTCATCAGGGAAGGATTCCCCGTGTTCCAGTTGCATCTCAAGAGGTGGCACTCTCAACAGGAAAGTCGAGAGGAACTCCAGGGGTCGTTCCACCATTCCAAAAGACCCACAGTTGTGTCAGTCCACTCCAGAGTAACCTGGTTGCCCTGCACCACCTCGCATGTCACCGGAAGTATTGGCTCACACCACGGTAGAACGTGTGACAACCGTGTGGGAAAGCCTTGAGGGAAAGCCACAGACCCCAACTCGATTGGAAACCTGATCCTGCTGCTACAGCTTGGGAGGAAAGCGGATGTGCAAGTCTTCACTAGAGATGAGGCCTGACTTCCCTGTAGAGCCTCCAGAGGAACAACCCGATCCATGTCAGCACTGGAGAGGAAACCTCAGTCTCCAGACGATGACTTAAGCCGGTCGCGACTGTGCAGGAATCCCAAGATGCCCAATGCAACTCGCTTGGAGACTGGTCTTTCCTGAGGCCACAGGTTCGGGTCCCAGAGTCCCCTGTCATAATTGGAGAGGAACTTGCCATAACTCGAGAAAAATCAGGAGGTTCTCCCCTCCAGGCAAGATGAGGCACTTGTCTGTTGTGGTGTTTCGGGGGAAGTCACCCCTTCACTCTTGAACCTCGAAGTGTTCCTTCACACCCTTGCAGAGACTCAAGAAGTACCCCGACATAGCCTTCTCCACTTGAGAGGAACACCAAGGGTCCCCCCAAAGCTCAAGAGGAGCCCATTTCCCCCCTCCTTTGTTCGAGATGAGGGTTCTTTCCCTGCTTCGTCGTGAAACATAGCCTGGCCTTCCCGTCGCAACTCAAGAGGAGGTGCTCTCCACGGAAAATTCGAGAGGAACTCCAGGGATCATGCCACCATTCCAAAAGACCCCTAAATGTCTCAGGCCACTCCCGACGAACCTGATTTCCCTGCAATGCCTCGTCTGTCACCCCGAGTATGGACTCACCACAAGTGGCACGTGTTACAGCCATGTGGGAAAGCCTCGAGGTAAAGCCACAGAGCCCTGTGTCAACTGGACGGGAAGCCTGACTCTGCTGCTATGGTTCATGAGGAAAGGGGACGTGCACGTCTCCACTAGAGATGAGGCCTGTATAGCCTCCAGAGGAACCCCGCGATCCATGTTAGCACTGGAGAGGAAACCTCAGGTTCCGACTTCGGCACCAGATGAGGACTTAGGAGCCGGCCCCGACTGTACAGGAATCCCGAGAGGCCCCACGCAGCTCATGTGGAGATTGGCCATTCCTCAGGCCACAGAGGCGGGCCCCAGATGTCTTCGTCTTAACTCAAGAGGAACCTGGAACAACTCAAGAAAACCAAGAGGTTCTCCACTCCAGGCAAGATGAGGCTCTGGACTGCTGCCAAGTATAAGGGGAAGTCACCCCTCCCTCTTGAATCTCGAAGGGGTCCTTCACACCCTTACAGTGACTCAAGAAATATCCTGACATACCCTCATCCACTTGAGAGGAACACTGATGGTCTCGCCACCACTCAAGAGGAGCCCCTTTTCCCCCTCCTCCGCTCTAGATGAGGAATCTTTCCCAGCTTCGTCGGGGAAGGATTCCCGGTGATCCAGTCGCCTCTCAAGAGGAGGCGCTCTCAACAGGAACTTCGAGAGGAACTCCAGGTAACGTGCCACCATTGCAAAAGACCACTAAATGTCTCAGTCCACTCCAGAGGAACCTGATTTCCCTGCATTGCCTCAAATGTCACACCGAGTAGGGAAACACCCCATGGTGGCACCTGTTTCAGCCCTGTGGGAAAGCCTCGAGGGAAAGCAACAGACTGCTGTGTCAACTCAATGGCAAGCCTGACATTGCTGCTACAGCTCTGGAGGAAGCAGACGTGCACGTCTCCACTCGAGACGAGGCCTGTCTCCCCTGTGGAGCCTCGAGAGGGACCCCACGATCCAAGTCAGCACTGAAGAGGAAAACTCAAGTTCCGGCCTCGGCTTCAGACAAGGATGTAGGAGCCGGGCCCCACTGTGCAGATATCCCTAGAGGCCTCTGGAAACTAGCGTGGAGACTGTCCTTTCCTGAGGCCACAGGGGAGTGTCTCTGAGGTCCCCCTCCTAACTCGAGAGGAACCTGCCGCAACTCAAGATATAACAGGAGGTTCTCCCCTCCAGGTGAGATGAGGCCCTTGTCCGCTGCAGCATCTTGGGGGAACTGACCCCTTCCCTCTTGAACCTCGAAGGGATGCTTAACAACTTGAAGCGACTCAAGAAGTACCCCGATATACCCTTCTCCACTTGAGAGGAACACAGAGGGTCCCGCCACAGCTCAAGAGGAGCCCTGTTTCCCCTTCCTCAGCTCGAGATGTGGTTTCCATTTCCTGCTTCATTGGGGAAGGTTTCCTGGCTATCCCGTCACAACTCAAGAGGAGGCGCTTTCAACAGGAAAGACTAGAACTCCAGGAGTCGTGCCAGCATGCCAAAAGACCTTCAAATGTCTCAGTCCACTCCAGAGGAACCTGATTTCCCTGAACTACCCTGACTGTCACCCCAACTATGGATTCACACAATGGTGGCACGTGTTTCAGCTCTGTGGCAAAGTCTCGAGGGAATGTCACAGATCCCTGTGTCAACTCGATGGGAAGCCTGACTCTGCTGCTAAATCTCAGGATGAAAGTGGACGTGCACGTCTCCACTCGAGATGAGTCCTGACTCCCCTGTGGAGCCTCCAGAGGAACACCACAATCCATATCAGCACTGGAGAAGAAACCTCAGGTTCCAGCCTCGGCTCCAGATGAGGACTTAAGAGCCGTACCCGACTACGCAGGAATCCCGAGAGGCCCCTCAGACTCGCGTGGAGATTGGCCTTTCTTGAGGCCACAGGGGTGGGTCTCAAATGTCACCATCTGAACTCAAGAGGAACCTGCCACAACTCAAGAAAAACCAGGAGTTTCTCCCCTCCAGGCGAGATGAGGCCCTCGTCCGCTGCTGAGTCTCGGGCGAAGTCAACCTTTCACTCTTGTACCTCGAAGGGGTCCTTCACACTCTTTCAGCGAGTCAAGAAATACCCCGACATGCCCTTCTCCACACAAGAGGAAACCTGAAGGTCCCACCACCACTAAAGAGGAGCCCCGTTGCCCCCTCCGCCGCTCAATATGAGGGTTCTTTCCCTGCTTCCTCAGGGAATGATTCCGATCTTCCCTTCGCATCTCAAAGGAGGTGCTCTCCACAGGAAAGTCGTGAATAATTCCAGGGGTCATGCCAGCATTCTAAAAGTCCTCGAAATGTCTCAGTTTACTCCAGAGGAACCTGATTTCCCTGCACTGCCTCAACTGTCACCTCGAGTATGGACTCTTACTACAGTGGCAGGTGTTTCACTCTTGTGGGAAAGCTTCAAGTGAATGATGCAGAACCCTGTGTCAATTCGATGGGAAGCCTGACTCTGCTGATACAGCTGGGGAGGAAAGTAGATTTGCAATTCTCCACTCGAGATGAGGCCTTACTCCCCTGTGGAGCCTCCAGAGGACAACAGGATCCTTGTAAACACTGGAGAAAAAACCTCAGGTTCCGGCCTCTGCTCCTAGCGAGAACTTAGGAAGCGGCCCTAACTGTGCAGGAATCCCTAGAGGTCCCTCGCAACTCACGTGGAGACTGCACTTTCCTGAGGCCACAGGGTCGGGAACCTGAAGCCCCCATCGTAACTCAAGATGAACCTGCCGCAACTCGAGAAAAACCAGGAGTTTATCCTCTTCAGGCGAGATGAGGCCCTTGTTTACTGCAGTGTCTCAGGGGAAGTCAACCCTTCCCTCTTGAAGCTCGAAGGGGTCCGTCACACCATTGCAGCAACTCAAAAAGTACACCGAAATACCCTTCTCCACTCAAGAGGAACACCGAGGGTCCAGCCACCACTCAAGAGGAGCCCTATTTCACTCCCCTCCACTCGAGATGAGGGATCCTTTCCTGCTTTGTAGGGGAAGGGTTCCCGACCTTCCCATTGCATCTCAAGTGGAGATGCTCTCAACATGAAAGTCACGAGGAACTCCAGGGGTCTTGAAACCATTCCCAAAGATCCACAAATGCCTCAGTCCACTCCAGTGGAACCTGATTTCCCTGCAATGCCTCGACTGTCACCCAGGGTATGGTCTCATACCATGGTGGTACGTGTTTCAGCCCTTTGGGAAAGCCTCGAGGGAAAGCCACAGATCCCTTTGGTAAACTCGATGGGAAGCCTGATCCTGCTGCTAAAGCTCAGGATGAAAATGGACCTGCACGTCTCCACTCAAGACAAGGCCTGACTCCCCTGTGGAGCCTCCACAGGAAGCCCAAGATCCATATCAGCACTGGAGAGGAAACCTCAGGATTCAGCCTCGGCTCCAGACGAGGACTTAGGAGCTGACCCCAACTGCACAAGAATCCTGAGAATCCCCTTGCAACTGACGTGGAGACTGTCCTTTCCTGAGGTCACATGGCTGGGTCCCAGAGGTCCCCATCTTAACTTGAGAGGAACCTGCCCTAACTCGAGAAAAACCAGGAGGTTCTCCCCTCCAGGCAAGATGAGGCTGTCATTCTCCGCCGAGTCTCTGGGGAAGTCACCCTTTCCCTCTTGAACCTCGAAGGGGTCCTTCACACCCTTGCAGCGACTCAAGAAACACTCTGACAAATCCTTCTCCTCTCTAGAGGAACACGGACGGTTGCAGCACCACTCAAGAGGAAACCCGTTTCCCCCTCCACCGCTCGAGATGAGGATTCTTTCCCTGTATCTTAGGGGAAGGATTCCCGGCGTTCCCGTCACATTTCAAGAGGAGGTGCCCTCAACAGGAACTTCTAGAGGAACTCCAGGGGACGTGCCACCCTTCCAAAAGACCCCTAAATATCTCAGTCCACTCCAGAGGAATCTGATTTCCCTGCATTGCCTCGTCTGTTACCCGAGTAAGGACTCACACCACAGAGGCGCGTGTTTTAGCCATGTGGTAAAACCTCGAGGGAAAGCCACAGACCCCTGTGTCAATTCAACGGGAAGACTGACCCTGCTGCTATGGCTCAGGAGGAAAGGGGACATGCACATCTTCACTCTACACGAGGCCTGACTACCCTGCGGAGCCTCCAGAGGAACCCGAGGGTCCATGTCAGCACTGGAGAGGAAACCTCAGGTTCTGGCCTGTGCTCCAGGCGAGGACTTAGGAGCCGGCCCCGACTGTGAAGGAATCCCGATAGGCCCCTCGATACTGTTGGGGAGACTGGTCTTTCCTGAAGCCACAGGGGAGGGAACCTGAAGCCCCCATTGTAACTCGAGAAGAACCTTCCCCAACTCGAGAAAAACCAGGAGCTTCTCCCCTTCAGGAGAGATGAGTCTTTTGTCAGCTGTGGCATCTCAGTGGAAGTCAGCCCTTCCCTCTTGAACCTCGAAGAGGTCCTTCACACCCTTGCTGGGACTCAAGAAGTACCCTGACGTACCCTTCTCCATGCAAGAGGAACACCGAGGGTACCGCTGCAGCTTAAGAGGAGCCCAGTTTTCCCCTCCTCCGTTCGAGATGAGGGATCTTTCACTGCTTCGTCGGGGAAGGATTCCCGACCTTCCCATTGCATTTCAAGAGGAGGCGCTCTCCACGGCAAAATCAAGCAGAACACCTGGGGTCATGTCACCATTTCAAAAGACCCACAAATGTCTCAGTCCACTCCAAAGTAATCTGATTTCCCTTCAATGCCTCCTCTGTCACCCTGAGTATGGACTCACACCACAGTGGCACGTGTTTCAGCCTTGTGGGAAAGCCTCGAGGGAAAGACACAGACCTGTGTCAACTAAATGGGAAGGCTGACCCTGCTGCGACGGCTCGGGAGGAAAGCGGACGTGCACATCTCCACTCGAGACCAGGCCTGACTCACCTGTGGAGCCTCCAGAGGAAACCCACGATCCATGTCAACATTGGGCAGGAAACCTCAGGCTCCATACGAGGACTTTGGAGCCAGCCGCGACTGCACAAAAACCCCAAGAGGCCCCTCGCAACTCGCATGGATACTGGCCTTTCCTGAGGCCACAAGGGCGGATCCCTGAGTTCCCTGTTGTAAGTCGAGAGAAACCAGCCGCAACTCGAGAAAACCAGGAGGTTCTCCCCTCCAGGCGAGATGAGGCCCTTGTCAGCTGCTGCTTCTCGGGGGAAGTAAACCCTTCCCTATTTAGCTTTGATGGGGTCCTTCATACCCTTGCAGATATTCAAAAAGTACCCTGAAATACCCTTCTCCACTACAGAGGAACATGGAGGGTCCAGGCACAACTCAAGGGGAAACCCGTTTCCCTCCCGTCCACTCGAGATTAGAGTTCTCTACTTCTTTGTCGAGTAAGGATTCCTGACCTTCCTGCCATGTCTCAAGAGGAGACGCTCTCAACATGAAAGTCATGAGGAACTCCAGGTGTCGTGCCACCATTCCAAACGACCCACAAATGTCGCAGTTCACTCCAGAGGAAACTGATTTCCCTGTACTTCTTCCACTCTCACTCTGGGAATGGTCTCACACCACTTTGGTACGTGTTTCAGCCCTGTGGGAAAGCCTCGAGGTAAAGCCACAGATCCCTGTGTAAACTCGAGGGGAAGCCTGACACTGCTGCTAAAGCTCTGGATGATAGGGGACATGCATGTCTCCACTCAAGACGAGCCTTACTCCCCTGTGGAGCCTCCAGAGGAACTCCAAGTTCTATATCAGCACTAGACAGGAAACCTTAGGCTCCAGCCTCGGCTCCAGACGAGGACTTAGGAGCCAGCCATGACTGCGCAGGAATCACAAGAGTCCCCTAGCAACTTTCGTGCAGACTGGCCTTTCCTGAGGCCACAGGGGCAGGTCCCAGAGGTCCCCATCTTAACTTGAGAGGATCCTGCCCCAACTCGAGAAAAACTAGGAGATTCTCCCCTCCAGGCTAGATGAGGCCCTTATCCTCTGCTGAATCTCAGGGGAAGTCACCCTTTCCCTCTTGAACCTCGAAGGGGTCCTTCACATCCTTGCAGCAACTCAAGAAATACCCCGACATACTCTTCTCCACTCTAGAGGAACACTGAGTGTTCCACCACCACTCAAGAGGAGCTCCATTTCCCCCTTCTTCACTCGAGATGAGGGTTCTATCCCTGTTTCATCGGGGAAGGATTCCCGAGGTTCACTTCACATTTCAAGAGGAGGCACACTCAAGAGGAACTTCGAGAGGAACTCCAGGTGATGCGCCAGCATTCCAAAAGACCCCAAAATGTCTCAGTCTACTCTGATAAACCTGATTTTCCTCCATTACCTTCACTGTCACCCCGAGTAGGGACTCACCCTATGGTCACACCTGTTTCAGACTGTGGGAAAGCCTAGAGAAAAAGCCACAGACCCCTGTGTCAAATCGACTGGAAGGTTGACCTTGCTGCTACAGCTTGGGGGAAAGTGGATGTGCAAATCTCCACTTGAGATGAGGTCTGACTCTCCTGTGCAGCCTCCAGAGGAACAACATGATCCTTGTCAGTACTGGAGAGGAAAACTCAGGCTCCAGACGAGTACTTAGGAGCCAGCCTCTACTACGCAGGAATCCCAAGAGGCCTGTTGCAACTCATGTGAATAATAGACTTTCCGGAGGCCAAAGGGTCGGGTCGCAGGTTCCCAGTCGTAACTCGACAGTAACCTGCCACAAATCGAGAAAAACCATAGGTTCTCCCCTCCAGTAGAGATTAGGCCCTTGTTCACTGCAGTGTTTCCGGGGAAGTCACCCCTTCCCTCTTGAAATTCGAAGAGGTCCTTTACACCCTTGCAGCGACTCAAGAAATACCCAAACTTACCCGTCTCCATGCGAGAGGAACACCGAGGTTCCCGCCACAGCTCAAGAGGAGCCCCGTTTCCCCCTCCTCCACTCGAGATGAGGGATCTTTCCCTGCTTCATCAGGGAAGGATTACCTGCCTTCCTGTTGCATCTAAAAAGGAGGTGCTATTCAAGGCAAAGTCAAGAGGTACTCCTGGGGTCATGCCACCATTCCAAAACCCGTAAATGTCTCAGTCCACTCCAGAGGGACCTGATTTCCCTGCACTGCTTCGTAAGTCACCCCGAGTATGGACTCACACCACAGTGGCACGTGTTTCAGCCATGTGGGAAAGCCTTGAGGGAAAGCCACAGATCCATGTGTCAACTTAACGGGAAGGCTGACCCTGTTGCTATTTCTTGGGAGGAATGCAGACGTGCACATCTCCACTAGAGACCAGGCCTGACTCTGCTGTGGAGCCTCCAGAGAAACCCCGCGATACATGTCAGCACTGGAGAGGAAAACTCAGGTTCTGACCTCTGCTCCAGGCGAGGGCATAGGAGCCAGCCTCGACTGCGCAGGAATCCTGAGGAGCCCCTCGCAACTCGCATGCAGCCTGGTCTTTCCTGAGGCCACAGGGGCGGGAACCTGTAGCCCCCATCGTAACTCGAGAGGAACCTGCCGCAACTGGAGAAAACCAGGAGGTTCTCCCCTCCAGGTGAGATTAGGCTCTTGTCCCCTGCGACGTCTTGGGGGAAGTAACCCTTTCCCTCTTGAACCTCGAAGGGGTCCTTCACACCCTTGCAGAGATTCAAAAAGTACACCAAAATACCCTTCTCCACTCGAGAGGAACACCGAGGGTCCAGCCACAACTCAAGATGAGCCCCTTTTCAATCCTCTCAGCTCGAGATGTGGGTTCCTGTCTTGCTTTGTCGGGAAAGGATTCCCGATCTTCCTGGGGCATCTCAAGAGAAAGTGCTCTCAACATGAAAGCCACGAGGAACTACAGGCATCTTGCCACCACACCAGAAGAGCCACAGATATCTCAGTCCTCTCCAGAGGAACCTGATTTCCCTGCACTGCCTCGACTGTCACCCCGGATATGGTTTCACACAATGGTGGTACGTGTTTCAGCCCTGTGGGAGAGCCTCCAGGGAAAGACCCAGACCCCTGTGTAAACTCAATGGGAAAACTGACCATGCTGCTAAAACTTGGGATGAAAGCAAACATGCCTGTCTCCACTTGTAACGAGGCCTGATACCCTTGTGGAGCCTCCAGAGGAACATGATCCATGTCAGCACTTGAGATGAAACCTCACTCTCCAGACGAGGAAGTAGTAGCTGGCCGTGACTGCGCAAGAATCCTAAGAGGCCCCTCACAATTCACGTGGATATTGGCCTTTCCTGAGGTCACAGGGGTGGGTCCCAGAGTTCCCTGTCATAACTCGAGAGTAACCTGCCAAAGCTCGAGAAAAACCAGGAGGTTCTCCACTCCAGGCGATATGAGGCCCTTGTCCGCTGTGGTGTCTCCAGGTAAGTCACTCCTTCCCTCTTGAACCTAGAAGATGTCCTTCACAGCATTGTAGCGATTGAGGAAGTACCCAGATATACCATTCTTTGCGTGAGAGGAACAACGAGGGTGCCGCGTCAGCTCAAGAGGAGCCCAGTTACCCCCTCCTCCTCTCGAGATGAAGGATCTTTCCCTGCTTAGTCGGGGAAGTATTCCTGGCCTTCCCATCGCATCTCAAGAAAAAATGATCTCCACAGCAAAGCCGAGAGGGAACTCCTGGGGTCGTGCCACCATTCCAAAAGACCAACAAATGTCTAAGTCCACTCCAGAGGAACCTGATTTCCCTACATTGCTTCGTCTGTCACATTGAATATGGACTCACACCACAGTGACACGTATTTCAGATATGTGGGAAAGCCTCGAGGTAAAACCACAGACCCTTGTGTCAATTCAATGGGAAGACTGACCCTGCTGCTACGTCTCAGGAGGAAAGCGGACGTGCACATCTCCACTCGAGACCAGGCCTGATTCCCCGGTGGAGCCTCCAGAGGGACCATGCGATCAATGTCAGCACTGGAGAGGAAACCTCAGGTTCCAGCCTCTGCTCCGGGCGAGGACTTAGGACCCGGCCCCGACTGGGCAGGAATCCTTAGAGGCCCCTTGCAACTCGCGTGGAGACTGGTCTTTCCTGAGAACACAGGGGCGGGAACCTGAAGCCCCCATCGTAACTCTAGAGGAACCTGCCCCAACTCGAGAAAAACCAACAGGTTCTCACCTCCAGTTGAGATGAGGCCCTTGTCAGCTGCAGCGTCTCAGGGGAAGTCACCCCTTACTTGTGAACCTCAAAGGGGTCCTTCACACCCTTGCAGTGACTCAAAAATTACACCGAAATACCCTTCTACACTCGAGAGGAACACCGAGGGTCCAGCCACCACTCAAGAGGGGCCCTGTTTCACTCCCGTCCACTCGAGATGAGGCTTCCTTTCCTGCTTTGTAGGGAAAGAATTCCCAACCTTCTCGTTGTGCCTCAACAGGATGCGCTCTCAACATGAAAATCACGAAGAACTCCAGTGGTCATGCCACCACTCCAAAAGACCCCTAAATGTCTCAGTCTACTTCACAGGAACCTGATTTCCCTGCATTGTCTCGACTGTCATCCCGAGTAGGGACTCACCCCATGGTGGCACCTGTTTCATCCCTGTGGGAAAGCCTCGAGGGAAAGCTACAGACCCCTGTGTCAACTCAGCTGGAAGGCTGACATTGCTGCTACAGCTTGGGAGGAAAGCGGATGTGCAAGACTCCATTCGAGATGAGGCCTGACTCCCCTGTGGAGCCTTCAGAGGAACAACATGATCCATGTCAGCGCTGGAGAGGAAACCTCAGGCTACAGAAGAGGACTTAGGAGCCAGCTGTGACTTCACAGGAATCCCAAGAGCCCCCTTGCAACTCGCGTGGATAATGGCCTTTCCTGAGGCCACAGAGGCGGGTCCCACAGTTCCCTGTCGTAACTCGAGAGAAACCTGCCACAACTCGAGAAAAACCAGGAGCTTCTCCCCTCCAGGAGAGATTAGCCCCTTGTCCGCTGTGTTGTCTACGGGGAATTCACCCCTTTCCTCCTGAACCTCGAAGAGGTCATTCACAACCTTGCAGGGACTCAAGAAGTACCCCAACGTACCCTTCTCCATGCAAGAGGAACACCGAGGGTCCCGCCACAGCTCAAGAGGAGCCCAGTTTCCCTCATCTCCGCTCGAGATGAGGGATCTTTCCCTGATTCTTTAGGGAAGGATTCCCGACCTTCCCGTCGCATCTCAAGTGGAGGCGCTCTCCATGGCAAAGTCGAGAGGAACTCCTGGGGTCGTGCCACCATTCCAAAAGACCCCTAAATCTCACAGTCCACTCTAGAGGAACCTGATTTCCCTGCAATGCCTCATCTGTCACCCCGAGTATAGACACACACCACAGTGGAACGTGTTTAAGCCATGTGGGAAAATCTCGAGGGAAAGCCACAGACCCCTGTATCAACTCAACCGGAATGCTGACCCTGCTACTACGGCTTGGGAGGAAAGCGGACGTGCACATCTCCACTCGAGATGAGGCCTGACTCCCCTGTGGAGCCTCCAGATGAACCCCAAGATCCATGTCAGCACTGGAGAGGAAACCTCATGTTCTGACCTCTGCTCCTGGCCATGACTTAGGAGCCGGCCCCGACTGCACAGCAATCCCAAGAGGTGCCTTGCAACTCGCATGGAGACTGGTCTTTCCTGGGGCCACAGGGCTGGGAACCTGAAGCCCCCGTCGTAACTCGAGAGTTACCTGTTCCAACTCGAGAAAAACCAGGAGGTTCTGCCCTTCAGGCAAGATGAGGTCCTCGTCTTCTGCCGAGTCTAGGGGGACGTCAACCTTTCCCTCTTGAAACTCGAAGCATTCCTTCACACCCTTGCAGAAACTCAACAAATTCTGCGACATAGCCTTCTCCACTCTAGAGGAATACTGAGGATTCTGCCACCACTCAAGAGGAGCTCGTTTTCCCCTACTCCACTCGAGATGGGTTCTTTCACTGTGTCGTCAGGGAAGGATTCCCGGCAATCCCGTCACATCTCAAGAGGAGGCGCTCTCAACAGGAACTTCGAGATGAACTCCAGGGGACTTGCCACAATTCCAAAAGAACCCTAAGTGTCTCAGTCCACTCCACAGGAACCTGATTTCCCTGCATTGCCTCGACTGTCACCCTGAGTAGGGACTCACTCCACGGTGGCACCTGTTTCAGCCCTGTGGGAAAGCCTCGAGGGAAACTCACAGACCCCTGTATCAACTCAACCAGAAGGCTGACCTTGCTGCTACAGCTTGGGAGAAAGGCAGATGTGCAAGTCTCTACTTGAGACGAGGCCTGACTTCACTGTGGAGCCTCCAGAGGAACAAAACGATTCATGTCAGCACTTGGGAGGAAACCTCAGGGTCCAGACGAGGACTTTGGAGCCGGCCGTGACTGTGCAGGAATTCCAAGAGGCCCCTCGCCACTCACGTGGATACTGGCCTTTCCTGAGGCCACAGGGGCAGGTCCCAGAGTTCCCTGTCGTAACTCTAGAGTGACCTGCCTCAACTTGAGAAAAACGAGGAGCTTCTCCCCTCTAGGCATTTGAGGCCCTTTTCCACTGTGGCATCTCGAGGGAGATGCCCTTCCCTCCTGAACCTCAAAGAGGTCCTTCACACCCATGCAGCGACTCAAGACGTACCCCAACATACCCTTCTCCACGCGAGAGGAACACCAACGGTCCCTCCACAGCTCCAGAGGAGCCCAGTTTCATCCTCCTCTGCTCGAGATGAGAGATCTTTCCCTGCTTAGTCTGGGAAGGATTCCCGGGCTTACTGTCCCATCTCAAGAGGAGGCACTCTCCACGGCAAACTCGAGTAGAACTCCTGGGCTCATGCAACCATTCCAAAAGACCCACAAATGTCTAAGTCCACTCCAGAAGAACCTGGTTTCCCTGCAATGTTTCATCTTTCACACTGAGTATGGACTCACACCACAGTGACAAGTGTTTCACACATGTGGGAAAGCCTCGAGGTAAAACCACAGACCCTTGTGTCAATTCAATGGGAAGACTGACCCTGCTGCTA
>SJYV01016691.1:0-10391 GCA_006410875.1 Neotragus pygmaeus | reverse complement strand
ATTTACTGATCTAATTATTATTATTTTTTTTCTTCTTTCTACTTTGGATTTCATTGTTCTTCTTTTTCTAGTTCTTTATGGAGGACACATAGATTATATTTAGATCTTTCTTCTTTTCTAATACATGCCTGCAATGCTACAAATTTTACTTTAAGTACTATTTGTGTTGAATCTCCCCCAAATTTTGATAAGTTGTGTTGTTTTCATTTAGTTCAAAATACTATTAAATTTCTCTTGAGACTTCTTCTTTGACCCACTTATTATTTAGAAGTATGCTGCTTAATACTCACATTTCTGGATTTCCCAGTTATCTTCCAACTACAGATTTCTAGTTTTATTCCACTGTGCTCTGAGAGAAGACGCGGAATGACTTCTGTTCTTTCAAATGTCTTCAAGTGTGTTCTATGGCCTAGATGTGGTCTGTTTTGATGAGTGTTCCATGTGAGCGTGAGAAGAATGTGTATTCCACTGCTGAGAATAAACTTTTAGTTATGCAGTCACCTCTCCTTTTCGTAATGCAGCTTCAAAAAGCAACGACAACCTCCCGGTCAAGCCTGTGTGGGGCTCCGGGTGGGAAACAGGACAGGTCTGCGGGCGACAGGACTGCTGTAACGTGGCACCTACCTGCGCGCCTGAGTTGCCTCAGCAGCCACACTCCTGCGCGCTCGGGGCCTGTGCACGGCGTGGGGACCGCAGCTGTCTCAAGGCCGCATCTCCGTACTGGATACCTGAGCCCATTCTTTCTGGGTCCAGCTCACCTGAGGATCGAGTAAGTCTTTAGAAGAAGTTTTTATGTTTCTGTGACCCCCAAAATATATTAAGTGAAAAAAGCTAAGTGCAGAACACTGTATATATAAAACATTCTTTTGAATAAAGAGGAAAAATACATACATATTTGCTTGCATGGGCATAAAAATATCTTTGGATGGGTACATAAAAACTGGTAATAGTACCCAGTCAACTGTGGCTGACTTTAAGAAAGAGCTCTAGATGCAGGGGATAGGAGATAGGGGAAATAGAGGGTGAATTTCACTGTATCCTCTTTACTTGAATCTGGAATTATGTGAATATATTATGTATACAAAAAGCATTGAAATGAAACCACAAAGATAATCATTCTTCACTATGAGACTGGTAAAGACCCAAACATGATAATATACCCTATGGACATGGCTTTAGTGAAATAAAACACCTTCATTCATACTAGTGGGATGATAAACTGCCTCAAGCCTGAAAGGAGGAATCTGACAACCTCTACATAAATTCCAAATGCCTATGTTCTTTGACCCAACAACTCCATTTCTGAGAATTTATCTTACATATACATTCACACACACGTGAAATGATATACAAAAGGTTATTTACTGCAACATTGTTTGTAACATCTGGCAACAACTCAAATGTCCAAAGCAGACTGGTTAGATAAATTATGGCAATATACAAAATTGAATATCACACAAAGACACTATGCACATATATGTCCATTAGCACAATGTCTATGTTGAAGTCTCTAACACTGATTTGTAATCACTGGTAGGTACAGTAAGTGCAGAATGTATAATATGCTACCCTTTCTGTATAAAGTGGTAGAGAAAATACAGGTTTTTAAACCATATGAATATACTGCCTATTTAGAAGATTACAATGAAAAAGTACTGCTGAAGGATTTTAACACATCTGTATATTTTTTCACTTGATGTAATTATGATTTTGATGATTTTAGGATAAAAAGATCTTGAAGGCTTTATGTGTGTTAACTTATACGCACTGTCTTCATGGGTACTACAGGGGGAAGGTAATCTAAATAAGTTGAGCCTGATTGTACTCAACACAACGCCAATTTTAAAGTTACCTACTTATGCTATAGACTCTTTAAAAAAAATAACAGTACTGTACCAGGTTGAGTAACTATTTTGTTGCTTTTTTCAGGCCAAAAGCCCACAGAGGGATGGAGCACCCCTCTTTTTGCTGAGACCAGAGGTCTGTCTGAGACCCAAAACTCTCCCACCACCCTCCCTGCCCCACCCTCTCTGTCAGTTCCCCTCTCACCTTCTCTCCTTTACCTTCCTCTCTCTTCTCCCTCAGCATTTACAGGTGCTAAGACTTCTTCCACTCCTGAAACCTTTCATGTTAAATTAACCCTCTGCCTCCTCCTCCAGGGAGACACCCAGGCTCTGCTTCCTCATTTCCTCTGTGCTCAGCTGCTCCATCTCTTCCCTGCATCATTCTGCTAGTAAAGATGACTAGTGACTTCCTCTTGCCCACCCCACCGGATACTTTTCGGCTCCAGTCTTAGCTTACAAGACTTTTCTCCCATGTATTTGATAACGAACAGCCTTTTGGCTGAATGTGGGCAGAAGTGACACTCGTGTTCCTGGGCGTCTTCCTGAATCTCTGACCTTTCCCTCTCCTTCTCTCATCCTTTGGTCTCCAAGGCTTTGTTCTGGGCCACTGCTCGTCCCACTCTTCACTGCCCTCTGGAGGATCACATTCCTTCCCCAGGTGCACCTGCTCCTATAGACCGACGGCTCCCAAGTGGGCACCACCAGCTGGGTTCTTCCCACAGGTTCCTGGATGGCGCCCTGTGCCTGTTCCAGTGATGCCACCCAGGGAACATTTCAGAACACAGCCATCCTGATTCCCGTGAACTGACTTCTCCTCTGGTTCTGCCATCTCATCACTGAGCTACGCAGCTGCGGCATGGAGTTACCTGTGGCTCCTCCTCTCTTCTGACCCCTGCTCTTCCAATATCCCACAAAGTCAAAAGGCCCTGCCCTGCTACTTATCATCTGAGTCAGGACGCCACTGCCAACGTGTTTCTTAGCTTCATCTATGTCTCTTCATCTCTGCTGCCACATCCTTGTTACAGCTTTAATCAGGCATCTTTTCTTGAATTACCCAAACATGCCTCGGTTGGTATCCTGGCCATCAGCCCTGGGCTCCCTTTGGTCCGTCTCTGATGTGACTGCCTACACACACGATGTGTCTCCAGCCACAACCTGACCATATCACTCTCTGCCTCCCACCCTCGAATGGCTTCTCAGCCCTACACCAGTGGTCCTCTATCTTGGACGAACATGAGAATCACACGGGACAGCTTTTTAAAATGATGATTCTGAGGCTTTAACTCAGCATCTCCAGAGGTGGGCCCTAGAATCCAAATCTGTACGTATCCCGGGCAACTCTTGAGTCCAGCCAAGGTGGAGACTCAGTCACCCACGGAGCAAAGTTCGAGCCTGCTGCCTCTCCTCGGCCTTCTCTCCTGCCACTCCCCACCGTGGTCTTTCTCTTCTAGTAACTGCAACTTCCCCCCAGTCTCCACTCATGCTGCCCCTCGCATGGCCTACCCTCCTCCCAGCCCCACGCCCGGCTCCTTCTCATCACACTCTGAAAGCCTGAGCTGAGTCACTGTCTCCTCCTGGAAGCTCTTCCTGATATCACCTCCTGAACAAGCAGGCTCTCCTCTGTGTGGCCCCAAGATCTGGTGCACTTCCCAGTTACTGGAGTGACCACACTGGATTATAATTATCTTTTGACTGTTTCCCATGAAAGAGTTTCTTGAGGGCAAGGGTTGGGATTAATTTATTTTTGTATCCCAGCACCTGACAAAGAATAGGCATTCAGTTAAATAAATCAATTAAAAATATAATGTCCACATGTGATTTTGGTGATNTCTTTTGACTGTTTCCCATGAAAGACAGTTTCTTGAGGGCAAGGGTTGGGATTAATTTATTTTTGTATCCCAGCACCTGACAAAGAATAGGCATTCAGTTAAATAAATCAATTAAAAATATAATGTCCACATGTGATTTTGGTGATATTTAAATAAAAATTAACTCTAATAAATGACAACTATATATTATTTTGTCAGCTGCCTATAGTAGGGTTGTTTTAAACTTATTTTTACTGAAGCAACAAGTAGAACAATAATGAGACAGGTTACTACTGCGACATGCTCAGTTAGCTTCAGAAACAAATTCTCCACGATGCCCAATCTGTAACCAGCAGCATTAAGCGAGGTGCCCATAACTCATTTCCCATCACACAGTTGCTTCTCTGCCACCACACAGCTGAAGAAGTCCCTGTGAAGGAGGCCTGGGCTTCTACCTCCAGTGTAGACAAGACCTTCAGACCCCTAAGAGGCCACTGCAGGTCGGCAGGTAGAGAGAGGAAACTCCATGACCAAATCACTTCTGGAAATACTGAGAAGTGACACTACTGAGCTAGAGAGGAAAATGTGCTAAGGGAAAGTTTCTTAATGGGAAGTTCTTACCTGATTCAATTTTGTTGAGTATTTTTCTTGCACACTGTACAAAGGCCTCTTCCACATTCTCCCCTGTTAGTGCACTTGTTTCCAGAAACATCAGCTCTAAAATCAACATCAAACAAAACATGAAGCCATATTTAGAAGATAATCACAATTATTCAACTCATAACCACCTGCTTAATATATTATCCTCTTAGAATAGCATACAAAATAGAATTTTGTCCTTATAACCAGGTATTTCTGCAAATATAAAATCAATAAATGTCAATACATGCATATTTTTTAAGTCTTAACAGAATTCCAACTTTTTCTGAAAAGTAACTAGCAGTGTGTGCTAGCACTCACATGTGCTGAAGAAGAAACTAAGCAAGCAGGACGCTGGCAGGGAAGCAGGCTGGCTGAGGCACCCGGCTGCTGGCATAAGACTCAGCAGCAACTCCTTTCCAACAGGCTTCAGGTCACCAGACACAGCCTGCAAGTGCTGGCATCAGGGGCCACATGGCGTGTGGTCCCTGACACTGAGAGGTCTTATATGAACGAGCCCTCTGCTTTCCACTTGGCGGTCACTCACCCAGGCAAAGGCCTCTCTCCTTGCTTTTGTGAGCAAACCACAACCTCTCCAGACACTTGTTTCCTTATTAGTAAAAATGAGGTGCATGTAAATGATAGAGAAATTCCTTTTGACCATTAACATTCTAAGTTTACATATTTCTAAACAGCTTCTTTACAAATTCATGACGGCTTATGATTTTATTGCATGCTTATTTTCTTAGCAGAAAACCTGTTTGTGAGAGTGTAAGTTAGCAGTCCTAGAGTCCCACTGAAAGTTGCTATTAGCGTATTTTATTTCCTGACTGGTTCTAAAAATTAAAGTTATTTTAAAATGTCTGAATTCTCATCATTTTGCTGTCTGTAGGGAATCACTCATTTTATGTGTCATCCTTATGTATTCTACATGAAAGTTCAGCAAGTTTCAAAGGCATCTTTAGCCAAATGACTTAAATTTAATGTAAGCAAAATAAAGCCAGTAAGTCTAGTATCTTATCTACTGCTTCACTTTCTATTTAGATCTAACATTTCACCAACTTAGCTTCAAATTACATTTAAAAATGATAACATCATCTGATTAGGGCCTTTAAAAATTGTTATAATTTTCACTTCAAACCAAAAGCTGTGATATTAAAGATCCTAAACTGAAACACCATCACAGAATGCAAAAAGATTAGCTTTTATCATCATAGCAACCTCTGCAGGCACAATGCAACAGGGTGAAAATATGCTAAATGTCTAATAAAAACAATAGGAGGTTCCACACTCCCTTAATACAGCTTCATCTTAAACCTCCAGGAGCTGTGACAGGTGAAAGGCCACTTGCCATTTTCCTGAGCAAATCGGGAGGCCTCCAGAAAAGTGACTTCCCGATCGGTGTCCAAGTCCTTCTTGTTCCCACAGAGGATGATGACAATGTTCTGGCTCGCGAGCATTCGGGCATCTGTTAACCAATTAGTAAGCGCATTGTAGGTTTCTCGGCTGCGTAATATAAGATTGTGAGAACAGTACATGTATTTTATACAGCTAGCAACTCTTTCCAGTCACTCACACCGCTCACACCGCCTCTACATATGCAGGGCAGTGCCCACAACCTTCAAAGCACTCAGAGGATCTGGGCGCCCCAAGAGCACACCACATGCTAAGGGTGGGTTCCATCTTGTTTCCAGGGAGATGCCACAGCGAGTCAGACAGCTTGCCACCTATTGTTTCCCCAAGCAGGGCGCAGGTATTTACTCGGGTCTTGGTTCACATAACATGCAAGCAAAACCTAAGGCTAACTGCTGTCACTCGACGAATCCGTGCAACACGATGGCCCTTTGTTTCACAGGAATTTATCACGCTGATTCTCTGTGACACACTCTTATCATCTCCCATTTACACGAGAAACCTGAGGCCCAGAGAGACTGGTTAAGTTGCCCAAAGTCACACACCTGGAGCCAGGACTTGACCAGGTCTGTCTGCCTCCAAGACTGTGTTCAGCTCTTATCTATCTAAGGGCAAAATCCTCGTATATTCTAAGGACTGACCGAGATAGTGCATTCAGATCCTTAAGACGGGCTAAGGCCTTTATAGGAACCAGCTCAGCTACCCAACAGCCTCAGGAGCATCATGTGGTCATCATGACGCAGTGGAACAGACAAGGAAACTAAAGTCCAGCGGGCTCACACTGTTTTGGGACAGGAACCAGGATGTGAACCCAGGCCATCACAGCATAGAGCCCCTGCTTGTTGGAGGACAATCACTAACAATTTACCACGCGCAAAGCTTCAAGCTGTGAACCTTAAGGAAACACAATGACACTGGAGATGCTTTATCTATCTGAAACTTGGGAACATGTTTCACATGGTAAAGCGGTGAAAGGGGCTGCTCTGGAAACCTGCAAGACCCTCAGGGAAAGGGCGGAGGGTCTTGCTGAGTCTCACTTCTGCCGTCTGCTGACGCACCAGCGGTTTATGGGGAGGTGCGGACCCCAGGGAGCATGGGCTGAGTAGGGCTGTTGTTACCTGGTGATGTCGTAGACAAGCAGTGCCCCCGCTGCGCCTCTGTAGTAGCTTCTTGTCACAGACCTGGAAGAGTTACAGGTTTTTACTTTCACAGGAGCAGAGCCCTTGCTCATGAGCAGCAGCCTCCCAGGCAAAACACCCATTTTTTGCCTTGACAACTGCAATACAGTGACAGACACCGCTCTTAAGAGGAATGATACAAAGACATTTGAAAGCAGACATGAAGGGCTGTTCCGTCCAAAACAGTATCAATGTAGTGATAAGGAGGTGGGGCCATGAGGCTGGGGACGAGTGTGCCCCTCATGGAGTTGGGGAGGCCCCGCAGAGCTGAGGGGACCTTCGAGAACANAAAGACATTTGAAAGCAGACATGAAGGGCTGTTCCGTCCAAAACAGTATCAATGTAGTGATAAGGAGGTGGGGCCATGAGGCTGGGGATGAGTGTGCCCCTCATGGAGTTGGGGAGGCCCCGCAGAGCTGAGGGGACCTTCGAGAACATGTAGGGGACAGACAGGAAGGCGGCAGCAGGACTGCAGTGCACGAGGCCCTCAGTGGCTCCTCTGCTTGTGTGGGGTCCGTGTCTTCCAGGGCACGGGCCGTTGCACGCCCTGCCCCAGGCCTGGCCGTGCAGCTCGTGCTCCCTCCCTCCTGGGGGCACACCAGTCTGAACTGAGTGCCCACCCCGGTACAACACATCCCTTCTCACAACCTCCGGGAGTTTTCCTTCAATAAACACTTGCCTGAATCATGACTCTTTCCCTGTTCATTAGATTTTCCCAGGGGCAGAATAAAATGTGCTTGGCACCTCCTGTCTTGAACATGGTGCAGGCAGCAGGATGCTCCTGCTACTGTTCCAAAGGGGATTCTTTTGCACCCAGACTTCTCAGTAGCTGCTTCACCAGTGCCTCTTCCTCCTCCTCCTCCATGACACAGCCCATCTGGACCATGCAACTCCAAGGACAGATGACCCAGTGGCACCTGCCCTCCCCCTCTGCCTTGACCCCCTGCATTCTCCCTCTGCTCTACAGCCCACTCCGCGTTGCATCACTGGAGACACTCTGATTTCACTCTCATACTTAATGGAGAGTCTGGCTGAGTGTACAATTTTAGGTTGGAAAAAAATTTTCATGTTGAGTTCTGAAGTCACGGTTGTAATTATTGTCCAGCTTTCGACTGCTGCTGCTGAAAAGCCCAGTGCAGTGGTCATAGTAATCCTTGAGATGTGCCTGCTTTTCCCTCCTGGAATCTCTGGTATCTCCAGCCCACCCCTGGCGTTCTGAGATTTCACATGGCAGACCCTGGCCTCATCTGTGTTTGGTGTAAGATGGAATTTTATAGACTCATTTCCTTTAGGAGAAAATCTTCAGCTGTTGCTTTTGTTGTTTCCTCTCCCCCTCTGCCTTCGGGAAGGCATCACTGGTCAGGTCGTGGCCTTCCTGGACTAACTCTGCACGATTCTCTATGTTGTCTCTTCTCTTTCTCACCTCGAGTTTATTGTTTAACTTTCTGGAAGAGTATTACTCTATTTAATACATTATTTTCTCTTTTTAAATTTAAATTTTGTTTTTATTTCCTTGATGCAACTTTTACTCTTACTTGTGAGGATATAGTAGTTTTTAGTTTTTGTCTATTCCCTGAGAGTTCTTACTTATTTTGGGCTCTTTCTTTTATTTTAGAAGCTTTCTTCACATGTCTGGCTATCCACGGATCATTTATATTGATCACTTATATTCAAGAGCAAGGAAAACCAAAGTGTAAAAGATGCGTTTTATGTGTGGGGTTGGGGGGCTCCACTGTGAGATGGCTGGGCAGAGATCAGGCTATTTCATTGGGGAAACCAAAATGTTAGTACCTTTAAGCCTTCTCCTTTTGGCTATTCTTCTGTGGAGAAGAATCATTTCCTCTGCCTGAGACATATATACCTGGCTGTCAGTAACTAAGGAGGATGTGGGGGAAGAGATAAGGGTCAGCAGTTTTCAATTAACTTCCATCTTTCCAGTCCTTGCCTCACTTACCCCTGCCCTCTAATGGGTCCGTACTTTTAGTTTTTTCAGGAGCCTTCACACTATTCTCCTTAGTGTCTGCACCAACTTACATTCCCGCCAGCAGCATAGGAGGGTTCCTTCCTTTCCACACCTTCTTCAGCATTTACTGTTTGTAGATTTTTTGTGATGGCCATTCTGACGAGTGTGAGGTGATAGCTCACTGTAGTTCTCATTTGCATTTCTCTAATAATTACAATGCTGAACATTTTTTCATGTGCCTATTGGTCATCTGTGTGTCTTCTTTGGAGAAATGCCTATTTACGTTTTCTCCCCACTTTTTTGATCAGGTTTTTTAAATACTGAACTGTATGAGTTTGTGTATTTTGGAATTTAGTAATCCCTTGTCAGTCACATCATCCGCAAGTATTTTCTCCCAGTCTGTAGGCTGTCTTTTTGCTTTGTTTATGGTTCACTTTGCTGTGCAAAAGCTTTTAAGTTTAATTAGGTCCGATTTGAAAAATTTTTGCTTTTATTTCCATTATTTTAGGAGATGGATCCAAAAAAATATTGCTGTGACTTATGTCAGAGACCTCTGTTTTCCTGTAGAATTTTTATAGTATCTGGTCACACATTTAGGTCTTTAATCCATTTGGAGTTTATTTTTGTGTACAGTGTTGGAAAATGTTCTAATTTCATTCTTTTACATGTAACTGTCCCCTTTTCCCAGTACCACTTATTGACGAGACTGTCTTTTCTCCTTTGTATATTCTTGCCATCTTTGTGGAAGATTAATTGTGTGGATTCCTAGGTTCTCTGTTCTGTTCTATTGATCCATATGTCTGTTTTGGTGCAATACCATGCTGCTTTGATTACTGTAGCTTTGTATTCTTGCCTCAAGTCTAGTTATGATATTTTTTGAAGCAAACAATTATTAAGCATTTAAAATACTATACTTGACTTTAGGTGAAATGCTTGCACTGGGATTGAGTTTAACTGAATTTTGAAATTGTGAATATCTTTTGCTTGACTTTGTGCATTGACTCAAAAAACACAACCAGAATATTAATCTATTTTCCTGCTTTAGCAGTTGTTGTTTGTTGTCTAGTGTTTAAGCTGTGTCTGATTCTTTTGTGACCCCATGGACTGTAGCCTGCCAGGCTCCTTTGTCTATGGGATTTTTAGAGGCAAGAATACTGGAGTGGGTTGCCATTTCCTTCTCCAGGGGATCTTCCCTACCCAGGTATTGAACCCATACTTCCTGCAGGTGGACTGTTTACCACTGAGCCCACTTCAGTAGTTATGGAATGTCAAATATGGAACTTATCTATGTTGATTATGATTGAGTATAACAAAAGTGCTAAGGAGAGAATATTTTGTGGACTGTTTTCAGTTCAGTTCAGTTGCTCTGTTGTGTCCGACTCTTTGCGACCCCATGAATCACAGAATGCCAGGCCTCCCTGTCCATCACCAACTCCGGGAGTTTACCCAAATTCATGTGCATCGAGTCAGTGATGCCATCCAGCCATCTCATCCTTGGTCATCCCCTTCTCCTCCTGCCCCCAATCCTTCCCAGCACCAGGGTCTT
>SJYV01016686.1:319915-337392 GCA_006410875.1 Neotragus pygmaeus | reverse complement strand
TTGAGAAAACACTGAATTTGTTTATGCACAGAATACATTTTTGATTTTCTGATCTCTCAGGCAGATTTGGAATCATTAGTACCAAGAGTTAGTGATTTTTTTAAATCTTCATTATTCATTAAAGTTTGCTTGCTTTGTTACAATAATTTTTATTTGTCTTTGTTAAAATATTGCCTTTGTTTTATGTTTTGTTTTTCTTTAGCCACAAGACATGTGAGATGTTAACTCCCAAACCAAGGATTGAACCATCACTGTCTGCCTTGGAAGGCAAGGTGTTAACCACTGGACCACCCACATGTCCCAAGACAGTGATCTTTTCTAATAACATAGTGAGCTTATCAGGATTTCCCTATCCAGTATGTAGGAAACAGAATTTCCTTTAACTCCACAGAGAGTAAAAGCTACTTTATGAAAAAGAATAAATTACAGGCTTTTTAAAAGAAAGAATTTCCTAAAAGTGGTATAGGCAAGTCAAATATTTCCTGGAAGACATCAATAAAAAGATCTGTTTACAAGGATTAAGACAATAGAATGTTTTCACTGCAAAGTAAAATGGAGTTAGAGTAAATTATTCATTTGAATGTGAGAATGACTCTTTGTGACCCAGCCTCCACTGTAATATGTTCACAAAGCAGTGAAGAGCTCCCTATGCTGATTTCAGTGTGTCTGGAAGACTCTGCCCAAGGACTGGGGTTCATAAGCCATTTTTCTTCAAGCTCCTGGCCTGTGGATATTCCCTTTATAGAATATCTAAGTTTGGCTGGAGCTTTGCAAAAGCAGAATAATAAATGCTATCCTTTCCATATAGAACCTTGTAAAATGAGCTTGTAATACCATGTTTATCATAGGAATGTTTCTTCGTCATATTGGAGTGACTATTATTAAATTTTTGAAAGTTGAATTAGAAATCTGGAATATTTTTAACCCAATTAAACCATATGAAGTTGTTCACATTTTCACTTTTTTTTTTTTTAATTCTGCTTCAGTTTAACCTGATTGGGTTATCTATGTATTGCAACAGAAAAATGATGGGATTGTTTTAATTTCTATGCACACTTAATATGTCCTTAATAGGCATCCTGCTCCCTGAAGAGTCAAAAGTGAATCTTATTTCCTCCTGAACATACTTTAAATAATTTAATTATTTTTTTAAGGACTTGAAAAAAAATGGAAAGCATTGNATGGGATTGTTTTAATTTCTATGCACACTTAATATGTCCTTAATAGGCATCCTGCTCCCTGAAGAGTCAAAAGTGAATCTTATTTCCTCCTGAACATACTTTAAATAATTTAATTATTTTTTTAAGGACTTGAAAAAAAATGGAAAGCATTGAAATTCCATTATTACTACTTTATTCCTACTATGATTATTAGTAGTAGTTCAAATATTATGTAATTAGAGATTAATGGTTTCTTATTGGGTTTCTTAAGTGGTCTTATTGGTAAGAACCCACCTGCCAATGCAGGAAACATAAAAATATCTGGCTGGATCCCTTGGTCAGGAATATCCCTTGAGGAGGGCAGAGCAACCCACTCCAGTATTCTTGCCTGGAGAATCCCATGGACAGAGGAGCCTGTTGGGCTACAGTACATAGAGTCACAAAGAATCAAATATGACTGAAGGATGTGGCATGTGTGTACACATTAATATAAACATCGTAGGCATCATCAGTCTAAGGGGTTAGTTATTCATTCTATTTGGTTAATGTCTCTATCAGATAGCTAGTTAAATATGTTGATTTTCAATCACAAATAAAAACAGTAATTTTATAATTTGCTCTCATTTCTATATTCAGATTCATAAAGAAGGCTGAGCACCAAAGAAATGATTCTTTTTGAATTGTGGTGCTGGAGAAGACTCTTGAGCATCTCTTGAACTGAAGGGAGATCTAACCAGTCAATCCTAAAGGAAATAAACCCTGAATATTCATTGGAAGGACTGATGCTGAAACTGAAGCTCAGATACTTTGGGCACCTGATGTGAAAAACTTACTCATTGGAAAAGACACTGATGTTGGGAAAGATTGAAGGCAAAAGGAGAAAGAGGAAGCAGAGTATGATGTGGTTAGAGAGCATCACTGACTCAATGGACATGAATTTGAGTAAATTCTGGGAAATAGTGGAGGATAGAGGAGCCTGGTATGCTGCAGATTTGCAAAGTGGGATTGAAAAGCATCAGACAGGACTAAGCACACACATACATGCTGGGAGCCAGCCTGAGGAACTCTGCCCATGGCAAAGGTCATGAGGAAGGAGGCTTTGGCATACTCAAAGGCGTGATCAAGCCTCAGGAAACTTCCTGTTCCTGAGCTTCTACCCCCAAAACCAGAGTCTACCTACTTTACTGTTTCATGCTCTCACCTACACCTGTGACTTTATGGGGGCCTGTTCCCCACCAGTTCTCTCGGAGAAGGAGTAAACATGCAGCTACAGTCAATAAAAATTCCTGGGTGTGACAAGAGTTTTTTAACTTACAAACTCCTCTGAAGGTTATCTAGCCTGCCTGTACAGGTTCATCCAGCCACATGTGATTGTTTACAGCCTCCAAACCGTGAGAGGCACGAGATGTTTTAGACTTACTAAAGGTGAATTCTTTGGGGAAGTTAGAGATTATTAGTATAGTGGGTTGGTTAGGAATTATATTGGTGAAGGGTTTTTCATTTGTTGTGCCAATAATTGCTGCTAATTCCCTGTCCTGGATGGGACAAGGGTGTCTCAGATCAAACCTCTCTGCTGACAGACTAGCTTGTGTGACAACCTCTCAACCATAAATAGCACAGAGAGTTTGGAGTATTTTGAAAGTCTTAATTAGCATAGGGCTTTTCTCATTGTTGAGTCAATGATTGCCGCCAGGCCTCCATATCTTTAGGAACCTGGGAATATATTAATCAATGTATTTTGTTATAAATCATTGTGTCCTTGCTATGTAAAAATGTAACTTTATCACTATCTTAAGACTAAATAGATCTTAAGGGGAACATTGATGAAGGGTTTTCACTTGTTGGGATGATGTTTGCTGCTAAATCTCCATATTCCCTGCTCTTATAATGAATATAACTAGCATATAGGATAAATAAGTATTAATCATGTTAACCTTGGGTTAAATAAATTCCTTTCTTAGTTGTAACCCACTACACCCTCACCCTATAGGAATGCAACTTTATCTGCTACCTTCAGAGGGTGGTGCTTGGTTTAAGAAAAAACACTCTTGGAAAAAATAAGATTTTTGGTTATCAGAAAGGATTGTAAAATGTCAGCAGGCCTCATGGCCAGAAGATGGTGTAAAACCCCTAAAACCTTTTTTTTTATACATTTATGTGAAGCACCTGATTTTGATAAAGATCAGGACTGCTGACCCCCGTGTTGACTCTGTATTCATCCCTATGTATAACAAAAGGTATATAAACAAACCTAAAAATAAAAAATTCAGATCAGTTTCTGGAAAGACTGATTCCCCCATGTCATTTCTTTCTTGCTCTCCATTTTTCTGGCTGAATCCCCATCTGGAATGTGGATACTCACTAAGCCTGCTAATTTTGCCTGGGCTTCTAAGATCAGACTGGGGAGGCCTCAGTGCCTCCTCTCCTTCGGGAGAAAGGAAAGACTCCTGTGGCCTATGTAGGTGGTGATTGGTATTCCATGTAAACCAAGTTATTCAGTATCCTTTTCTCCACTAATTTTCTAATCCCTCTCTATAATTAAATAAGTTTTTTCCTAGCATGCTGACTCCGTCTCACCTTCGAATCACCCCAGACCCACCGGGGCTGGACCCTGGCACAACACACACAGAGTTAATTTACAATGCTGTGTTAGTTTCAAGTGCATGCAGAGTGATTCAGCTCTTCATATATTAATATACACATCTCTTCTTTGCAGTTCCCTTCCCCATATAAGTTATTATGGTGTACTGAGTAGAGTTGCCTGTGCTATACAGTAAGCCCTTGTTGATTATTTTATCTATTGTTGTTGAGCTGCTAAGTCATGTCTGACTCTTTTTGACCCCATGGACTGAAGCATGCCAGGCTTCCTTACCCTTTACATTCTCCCAGAGTTTGCTCAGATTCATGTCCATTGAGTTGGTGATGCCATCCAACCATCTCATCTTCTGCTTTCCCCTTTTCTCCTCCTGCCTTCAGTCTTTCCCAGCATCAGGAATTTCTCCAGTGAGTTGGTTCTTCCCATCAGGTGGCCAAAATATTGGAGTTTCAGCTTCAGCATCAATCCTTCCAATGAATATTCAATGTTTTTTTCCCTTTAGAATCAACTGAATTGATCTCCTTGCAGTCCAAGGGACACTCAAGAGTCTTCTCCAGCACCACAGTTCAAAAGCATCAATTCTTCAGTGCTCAGCTTTCTTTATAGTCCATCTCTCACATCCATACATGACCACTAGAAAAACCATAGCTCTAACTATATGGACCTTGGTTGGCAAAGTGATGTCTCTACTTTTTAACATGCTGTATGAATTTGTCAAAGCTTTTCTTCCAAGGAGCAAGAGTCTTCTAATTTCATGGCTGCAATCACCATCTGCAATGATTTTGGAGCCCAAGCAAATAAAATCTGTCACTACTTCCACTTTTTTTCCATCTATTTGCCATGAAGTGATGGGGCTGGATGCCACCATCTTCGTTTTTTGAGTGTTGAGTTTTAAGTCAGCTTTAACACTCTTCTCTTTCAACTTCATCGAAAGGCTTTTAAGTTTCTTTTTGCTTTCTACCATTAGGGTGTAATATTACTCTCAAACTGATAATTTAATTAATTTGTTTTTTGTTTTTTTTGAGTATTTTTCTCAGATGAGACCTGTGTAGCAGAATATTTTCATTATTTTCAGCATATATTTAATGGTTTGGGCTTTTTTTTTTTTTTTTTTCTCTTTTAATTCTCTTGTTTGTACCTTTCTTTCTCTTCTGTCTGCTCTACCATGATGTATGATGAGTTATCTTTGTGAGCTGCTGGTGCTCTTCTGAGGTTACCTTAAGGCTCAAGTATCTTAAGGCCTATGGATGGTACAAGGATCTCTCTTTCTCCACATAGTTAATTTATAAATATGCAGATCATCAAGTCTAGACACCAGGAACAACTTCTGTTCAGTTTTTTCTCTCCAGTCTCCTGTGGCCTCACAGCTTGATGTATTTAACCTATCTGTGCATGCTATGTGCTAAGTTGTTTCAGTCATGTCAGACTCTTTGGGACCCTATGGGCTGTAGCCTGGCAGGCTCTTCTGTCCATGGGATTTTTCCAGGCAAGAATACTGGAATGACTTCTCATGACCTCCTCAAGGGGATCTTCTTAACCTAGGGGT
Source organism: Neotragus pygmaeus (assembly GCA_006410875.1). Taxonomy (NCBI): domain Eukaryota; kingdom Metazoa; phylum Chordata; class Mammalia; order Artiodactyla; family Bovidae; genus Neotragus; species Neotragus pygmaeus. The sequence goes on along the minus strand of SJYV01016686.1, from coordinate 332,090 downwards.
TGAACCCGTGTCTCAGGCATCTCTTGCACTGGCAAGTGGGCTCTTTACCACTAGCACTACTTAGGAAGGTGACAACTATAGACATCTCCACTGAGTAATTTTGTCCCAGACTTTTCACATAGGGAAACGTGACTCGGGGTGGAGAAAGCCCTAGAAGAGGCTTTATGCTGCCTCTATGTTGTCTATGCTCTGGAGAAGCAGATGGCTCAGATATGCACATCAGATTAGAGAAAACTCAGTGTGAAATAACCCACTATCTTGCACCCTACTAAGTTACTACTAAGTTGCTTCAGTCGTGTCCGACTCTGTGCAACCCCATAGATGGCAGCCCACCAGGCTCCCCCGTCCCTGGGATTCTCCAGGCAAGAACAATGGAGTGGGTTGCCATTTCCTTCTCCAATGCATGAAAGTGAAAAGTGAAAGTGAAGTTGCTCAGTCGTGCCGACTTTTAGCGACCCCATGAACTGCAGCCTACCTGACTCCTCTGTCCATGGGATTTTCCAGGCAAGAGTACTGGAGTGGGATGCCATTGCCTTCTCCGTCTTGCACCCTACACAATGTGTTTTTGTAAAACATAAAATTATATATGCACATATGTATTAATATCTACATCATTCTAGGGAGAGGTTTATATTGCAGGTTCTTTTTACCACCTAATAAATCTAAACTAACATCTAATGCTGTCAAATTGTATACACAAATTGTACAATGTCAAGGTGTATTTACCCCTATCTAGACAACAAAATGTTACATTTTACTGCAATAGTCTGTGTCTAAGCTTCTTTATTTGACTTATTGAGTATATTTGCTTAACAAATTTCCTCCAAAAATTTTTAATATTTATATACATTTCCAGACTATTTTCTTAATGTATCTGACAGAATATATAAATTATATTTCTTTACTTTCATATATAAACATATATAATAATAATTTTAGCCATATTTTTTTTTAATCAGCAGTATCCACAAAATACTTAATGAAAGAGGAGAGTGAAAAAATTGGCTTAAAGCTCAATATTCAGAAAATGAAGATCATGGTATCTGGTCCCATCACTTCATGGGAAATGGATGGGGAAACAGTGGAAACAGTGTCAGACTTTATTTTTGGGGAGCTCCAAAATCACTGCAGATGGTGATGGTAGCCATGAAATTCAAAGACGCTTACTCCTTGAAAGGAAAGTTATGACCAACCTAGATAGCGTATTGAAAAGCAGAGACATTACTTTGCCAACAAAAGTCCGTCTAGTCAAGGCTACGGTTTTTCCAGTGGTCGTATATGGATGCAAGAATTGGACTGAAGAAAGTTGAGCACTGAAGAATTGATGCTTTAGAGCTGTGGTGTTGGAGAAGACTCTTGAGATTTCCTTGGACTGTAAGGAGATCCAATCAGTCCATTCTAAAAGAGATCAGCCCTGGATGTTTTTTGGAAGGAATGATGCTAAAGCTGAAACTCTAGCACTTTGGCCACCTAATACGAAGGTTTGACTCATTGGAAAAGACTCTGATGCTGGGAAGGATTGGAGGCAGGAGGAAAAGGGGATGACAGAGGATGAGATGGCTGGATGGCATCACTGACTCGATGGATGTGAGTCTGAGTGAACTCTGGGAGTTGGTGATGGACAGGGAGGCCTGGTGTGCCGCAATTCATGGAGTCACAAAGAGCTGGACATGATTGAGTAACTGAACTGAACTGAACTGATTTACAAAATATTCTAGTAGCCCCAAAGAGTGCATGACAGAAAAATGGAAGTTAATGTTGCTCAGAAGGTAAAAATAAGTAATTTTAACTAAATATTATAGAAATATTGTGTTCATAAGTTATATTATGTGTGCCTGTTGTGCCTTAACAGGATGAGAGAAAAGGTAAGTTGTGTACTGGAGGGCAAGGGGGAAAAGATGGGGAGAATTATGGGGATGGGAGGTTATGGTTAATTTAAAAATTGGTGTGGCATCCCCCAGATTTGGTCTATTGAAGTTTCTTTTCTTTTTAGAATGATGAATTTGCCTCTGGTTTGGCTTTAAATTCTGTTGATAATTGGAAAATGCTGAAGTACTGGAGAATAATAAATCAGTTTAATACAAGATCTGAAAGGGAGTCCTTTTTCCTGAAATAACTGTGCTGTTTCTCCACAGGATGAATTCTGTGTGAATTGGAACATCTAGGTAATTTACCCAAGTGAAAAATTAGGGACTAAATGAACCATGCAGTGTCTTTATGCTACTTAACATATAAGAAACTATGAAGGCAGAACCCTGTGTATGATTTTGGTAATGAAGCCACATAGTTGCCATGGAACTCCTGCTCTGCTATTAATTTTGTTTTCTCCCACAGCTTCAATGTTTCAGAGCTTGGCCAGAACTATGCAGCCATATTTCCCATGCAAAATATTCAAGGGAAAATATCAGTATTAATATGAGAATTTAAGTATAAATTAAACAACTTTTTTTGAAGATTAAAATCATCACAGCAGAGATGATGCAGATTTCTATCTTTTGAGGATCTGGTATTTGCAAAAAAGATGTTTTAAATAAATTTTCTGTCAGTGATATTACTCTTGCACATGCAAATTTAAAACAGCAAGAATAATATGAAGGAAGAGTTGGGAAACCATGCTATGAATGCAGTGAATTCATTCATTAAATTGTACTAATTCTGGGCTAGATTGGACCATGTGCCCACAGTAATGAGACCTGAGCTACTAGGAAGTGATATTATTATGAATTATTTAATATATCATTAAAAATAAGAAAAACACAGTCTTGTTTTCTTAGGTTTAAATCTGAATAGCATGTATTGTTAAAAGAGTATTTTATGCTAATTTAGGAAATCCATGTCAAAGGCTGGCCAGGCCTTGACAGATTGTAGCTGATCAGTCAAAATTACCAAGCTTTGACTTTGCTATAATTATTTGCATCTTTTCAATCGTTTGGAACTCAATTTGGAACCCAGAAGTAAGAAAAATCATTTTTGGCAATCAAAATAATGACTATGAACAAAGTTCATCTATTCAACCAAAAATTATTTATTGAGTCTATTTCATGTCTGACTACTTGGTAGGAAGAATTGACCAAGACATCCATAGTTCTCCTACTCCCAAAGTTCACTGGTTTATGTTACATATGGGTGAATATTTTTATCCTTCCTTCAGACACAATTAGAAATAAGATTACTTTTGTGCATTATTTCAAGTTCCAGAATATTGCTGTTCTTATTATTTGAATAGATATAATCAAACACTAGAATCTTATGATGGGAAGTAGGCAAAGTGTGTCAGATAATGGAGGATTTAATATCTACCAGTACAGGGGAAAAATACTTTAAACAACAGTTGTCTCTTCTCTACCTTCTAAATAAATAAGCAGCAAGAAAACTTCACCTTGTTTTTAGAGCAGTATCTCAATTTTCTTACTACAACCCATTATTTTGAAGTCATCAGCTTAATTGTGACTGATATCTACCATTTATTGTATTTTTTAGGACCAGCAATTACATCTTAAATATCTTGCCTTAGTTGGAGAATCATAAAAGGACCTCTGGATTATTTTAAATGGATTTAACTGAAAAACTAAGGAATCTCTCTGGGTTGTAATTTGGTTTTAGATTAAACAGAAGAAGAATATAAATGCATAGGGAAGAATGGAAGAAATTGCAAGTTAGTGAACTACATATGCAAAGTAATGTTAAAGAGATACAGAGTCAAGAGCTTTCTGTATGAAACTTGTAAGAACACATAAGAGCAGTAACACTGTGTATGTGTGTGTGTGTGTGTGTGTGTGTGTGTTCAGTCTCTCAGTCCTGTCGGACTCTTTGCCATTCCACTGGCTATAGCCCACCAGCCTCCTCTGTCCATGGGATTTTACAGGCAAGAATACTGGGGTGGGTTGCCATTTCCTCCTCCAGGGGATTTTGCTGACCCAGTGATCAAAGCCATGCCTCGTGCATCTCCTCCATTGGCAGGCAGAATTTTGAACATTTAGATAGATGCGATTAGCCCTCAAATTGTAATTACCTCTCAAGAAATAAAATAAGGGACACAGGAAATACTGTGACCCTAAAGAGAGTTTAACAAATAACTTCTCAATTTAAACTTTTCATACCTTTTGCAGAATGACTAATATCTTAGCTTCCAGGGTGGCACAGTGGTAAGGACTCTGCCTGCAATGCAAGAGATGCCAGAGACTTGGATTTAAATTCTGAGTTTGGAAGATCCCCTGGAGAAGGAAATGCAACTCATTCCAGTAACCTTGCCTGGAAAATCCAATAGGCAGAGGAGCCAGGCAAGCTACAGCCCAGGATTCACAAAGAATTGGACATGACTGAGTGAGCACACACTCACTGTATTGGAAAATATCAAGTATATAGTAGACTGTCATTAACTATAGTCACCATACTATACATTAGATTCACTATGTTATAAATTTCTTATTCATCATATAACTGAAAGTTTGTACGCTCTTCACTTCAGTTCAGTCGCTCAGTCGTGTCTGACTTTTTGCGACCCCATGAATCGCAGCAAGCCAGGGCTCCCTGTCCATCACCAACTCCCAGAGTTCACTCAGACTCACATCCGTTGAGTCGGTGATGCCATCCAGCCATCTCATCCTCTGTCGTCCCCTTCTCCTCCCGACCCCAATCCCTCCCAACATCAGAGTCTTTACCAATGGATCAACTCTTCACATCAGGTGGCCAAAGTATTGAAGTTTCAGCTTCAGCATCAGTTCTTCCAATGAACACCCAGGACTGGTTTCCCCTAGGATGGACTGATTGGATCTCCTTGCAGTCCAAGGGACTCTCAAGAGTCTTCTCCAACACCACAGCTCAAAAGCATCAATTCTTCGGTGCTCAGCCTTCTTCACAATCCAACTCTCACATCCATATATGACCATTGGAAAAACCATAGCCCAGACTAGACAGACCTTTGTTGGCAAAGTAAAATCTCTGCTTTTGATTATGCTATCTAGGTTGGTCATAACTTTCCTTCCAAGGAGCAAGTGTCTTTTAATTTCATGGCTGCAATCACCCTCTGCAGTGATTTTGGAGCCCAAAATACCAACCTCTATTTTTATCACCCTTACCAAGATAAATCATGACTAGTGAATAAATTTATTAGATAATATACTGACTTTGATAAAGCAGGTGTATAAAGAAAAGAAATCAGGAAGTCCACCTACTATTGGCTACATATAATATTTTATCCTTTTCCACCTTCAACACATATAAAAGTTTTCATCTCTAAAGATGTAATTGTGATATTTGCATCATGAAAATAATATATACTAAAGTCATTATTGCCTAAATTATTATTCAAGGGCTTTATCACTCAATAAATTAGAAAGGGCTTCCAATTTTTATATAGTTAATATTAAAATAAAAACTGAAACATTTCACACCTGGATTACTTTTCAAATATTTTAAGCTTAATCTTTTGTTTTGCAAAACTCTCAAATTAGTATAAGCATTCTGTTAGCAAAAACAGTCAATTAATAGCCTTGAATGATATCATAGTCCCAAAAGCTGTATTTACTCATATTAAGAGACCAAACATCATATACAAAGAAGTACATAAAGATTCTAAATCCATTTAATCGATCATCTGCAAGAATGCTGAAACTACCACACAATTGCACTCATCTTACAAGTTAGTAAAGTAATACTCAAATTCTCCAAGACAGGCTACAACAGTACATGAACTGTGAACTTCCAGATGTTCAAGCTGGACTTAGAAAACGCAGAGGAACCAGAGATCAAATTGTCAACATCCGTTGGATCATCAAAAAAGTGAGAGAGTTCCAGGAAAACATCTACTTATGCTTTATTGACTATGCCAAGGCCTTTGACTGTGTGAATCACAAAAAATTGTGGAAAATTCTTCATGGATGAGAATACCAGACAACCTGATATGCCTCCTGAGAAATTTGTATGCAGGTCAAGAAGCAACAGTTAGAACTGGACATGGAAAAACAGACTGGTTCCAAATAGGTAAAGGAGAGTGTCAAGGTTGTACATTGTCATCCTGCTGATTTAACTTATTTGCACAGTACATCATGAGGAACACTGGACTGGATGAAGCACAATCTGAAATCAAGATTGCTGGGAGAAATATCAATAATCTCAGATATGCAGATGACATCACCCTTATAGTATGAAGGGAAGAACTAAAGAGCTTCTTGATGAAACTGAAACAGGAGATTGTAAATTTGGATTAAAACTCAACATTCAAAAAACAAAGATCATGGCATCCAGTCCCATCTCTTCATGGCAAATAAATGGGAAACCATGGAAGCAGGGAGAGACTATTTTTTGGGCTTCAAAGTCACTGCAGATTTTGACTGCAGCCATGAAATTAAAAGACACTTGCTCCTTGGAAGAAAAGTTATAACCAACCTAGACAGTATATTAAAAAACAGAGACATTACTTTGCCAACAAAGGTCCGTCAAGTCAAAGCTTTAGTTTTTCCAGTAGTCATGTATGGATGTGAGAGTTGGACTATAAAGAAAACTAAATGCCAAAGAATTGATGCTTTTGAATTGTGGTGTTGGAGAAGACTCTTGAGAGTCCCTTGAAGAGCAAGGAGATTTAACCACTACATGCTAAAGGAAATCAGTCCTGACTATTCATTGGAATGACTGATACGGACCTGAAGCTGAAACTCCAATACATTGGACCCCTGATGTGAACAACTGACTCATTTGAAAAGACCCTGATGCTGGGAATGATTGAAGGTGGGAGGAGAAGGGGATGACAGAGNCTGACTATTCATTGGAATGACTGATACGGACCTGAAGCTGAAACTCCAATACATTGGACCCCTGATGTGAACAACTGACTCATTTGAAAAGACCCTGATGCTGGGAATGATTGAAGGTGGGAGGAGAAGGGGATGACAGAGGATGAGATGGTTGGATGGCATCACCGACTCAGTGGGCATGAGTTTGAGTACACTCTGGGAGTTGGTGATGGACAGGGAGGCTTGGCATGCTGCAGTCCATGAGGTAACAATTCCTCACAATAAATCAGTGGATTATATACTGTTATTTCACTTGTTGTAAGAATAAGAAAACTGATATTGACAACTTTTACATTGACTAAAATTGCATAAAAGGTAAATAATAGATTTAAGATTTGAATTTATTTCACTGCTGTCTGTTGAAATATCCTAGTGGGATGTTAATTACTATGAATTCCTAATTCATTATATTGAGATTTAGGGTCTGTGAAAAACATGTAAACAGTTCAAATTTATGGTTGAATCTTTAGAGAGAAGCCAAGGGCCAATGTCCAAAAGAGTCAGCACGTTTTTATAAAGATAGTATGTATTTATAATCTGAGTTTAAAACCTGATTCCAACATTCATATGCCTGAGATTCAACTTTCTAATTTATAAAATTGTGAAATAAAGACTGCTTTTCTTGATTGTTTAATGCATCTAGGTAATGCATTCAAGAACCCTGTATCCCTGAAAGTGATTTAGAAAATATATTTTCTACACAAATGTTCAACTCAAATGGACCTTAAATTTGAGGTAAAGACATTCACAATAAGGTGAGTAGTTTTTGGCTGGCCAGATAGCACAATGGAATAAATCTCTTTCAGCCTGTCAAATCTTAAGCTAGAGATTACTTGCAGAGAAGCATCTGGTATTATCCCTGCATTAAACAAAGAAGTGGAATTAACTGGTCCAAGGCTGAGATAATTTTTTCCTTTGGACAACACTTTTGGGGTGTCTATGATAAGCAAATTCTTTTACACATCTTAATAGGATATCATCCTTTCATGATTATAATATGTTTTAATAAGGTCCCTAGGATCTTAGTATGTGTGCATGCTCAGTCACGTCCATTTCATTGCAACCCCATGGACTGTAGCCCACCAGATTCTTCTGTCCATGGGATTTCCCAGGCAAGAATACTGGAATAGGCTGCTGTTTTCTTCTCCAGGGGATCTTCGTGACTTGGGGATTGAAGACATGCCTCTTCCATCCTCTACAGTGCAGGCAGATTCTTCACCCCTGAACAAGCTGGGAGACCACACTAGGATCTTACTCAAAGAGAAATAGTATATTCATAAAAATCAATAAATAATGCCAAGATGTGTGATACTGGGAGACAAAAATTGATTTAGACGTAATAAGAATAGGGCAGGAAGATGGGCTGAATGGATTGGAAAACACCTTTGGGGGGAATAAAGATTCAAGGAGAAAGGACACAGATATAAGAAGTCAAATTTGATAAAGGAAAGAAAATGAAAAGATTATGTATATTTTCTTTCAGGAAGGATAATCTGGAGAAGAAAGGGGAGATGCATTTTGTAATTTAGGTTTTAGATACCTATTGGAAATATTTGAAGGCTTTGAAACTGATGAGGATATTGTGGGACCCTTCCTGATGGCAGACACCTGCTTATCCTATTTCATGTTTATATATATATATATATATATATAAACAAGCTTTAGCCTCCTAGACCCTCCCCAAGTTCCAAAGAACAGACTCAGACAGTTACTAAGCTGAGAAGTGAGGGAATATGGAAGCAAGGAAAAGCAGCCAAAAAAAGTAATGATAGCTTAAGCAGTAATTCAGGAGGAAAACACTAAACACTAGTTGAGCAGTCACTGGACCCTGGTTCTTCCTCAAGGAAGGTAGATGACAATCTGCCACATGTATTTAAGTTGCTTTACAGAAACCAAATCCTTCGCTAAAAGTCATGGGGGAGAACTTTTGACCCTAAGCTGCCTGTTCTCCTTGCTTAGTGTCTTCCATAAACTCTGTACTTTTCTTTACCACAGCTTTGTGTCATTAGATTGATTATGCTGTGCTCTGGAGTGTACCCAATTTTGGTTAGGTAACAACTTGGTTGTTAGATTTAAATTTCATCCTTTAAACTTTGGTGCATTGAGCATTGGGTGATTTCTCCAAGAATAATCAGTCAGAATTTTACAACTTCTTTATTTTTTAAATGTGGTTCTCCTCAATTTCCCTGGTGGCTCAGATGGTAAAGCATCTGCTTACAATGTGGGAGACCTGGGTTCAATCTCTGGGTCAAGAAGATCTCCTGGAGAAGAAAATGGCAACCTACTCCAGTGTTCTTGCCTGGGAAATCCCATGGATGGAGGAGCCTGTGGGCTACAATTCATTGGGTAGCAAAGAGTCAGACACAGCTGAGCGACTTCACTTTCACTATTTAATTACTTCTTATTTAAACTGGTTGCCTAATTGTTTTCTCCCATGTGGTGAATGACATGTGCACTCAAACACACACACACACACGGCATTCACATAATTAACTTTTATCTTTTTAGTCAAGCGGAGTGTATAAATCACAATGGAAGGAAGGACTAGAATTGATGTCTTTACCTTGCTACCTTTCTGCTAATATTTTAAAACTTGCTAATGCAGGTCAGGAAGCAACAGTTAGAACTGGACATGGAACAACAGACTGGTTCCAAATAGGAAAAGGAGTACGTCAGGTGTGTATATTGTCACCCAGCTTATTTAACTTATATGCAGAGTATATCATGAGAAATGCTGGGCTGGAAGAAGCACAAGCTGGAATCAAGATTGCCAGGAGAAATATCAATAGCCTCAGATATGCAGATGACACCACCCTTATGGCAGAAAGTGAAGAGGAACTAAAAAGCCTCTTGATGAAAGTGAAAGAGGAGAGTGAAAAAGTTGGCTTAAAGCTCAACATTCAGAAAATGAAGATCATGGCATCCGGTCTCATCACTTCATGGAAAATACATGGAGAAACAGTGGAAACAGTGTCAGACTTCATTTTTCTGGACTCCAATATCACTGCAAATGGTAACTGCAGCCATAAAATTAAAAGAGACTTACTCCTTGGAAGGAAAGTTATTACCAACCTAGATAGTATATTGAAAAGAGACATTATTTTGCCGACTAAGGTCCATATAGTCAAGGCTATGGTTTTTCGTGTGGTCATGTATGGATGTGAGAGTTGGACTGTGAAGAAGGCTGTGAGGTTGGACTGTGAGTGCTAAAGAGTTGATGCTTTTGAACTGTGATGTTGGAGAAGACTCTTGAGAGTCCCTTGGACTGCAAGGAGATCCAACCAGTCCATTCTAAAGGAGATCAGTCCTGGGTGTTCTTTGGAAGGACTGATGCTAAAGCTGAAACTCCAATACTTTCACCACCTGATGCAAAGAGTTGACTCACTGGAAAAGACTCTTATGCTGGGAGGGATTGGGGGCAGGAGGAGAAGGGGCTGACAGAGGATGTGATGGCTGGATGGCATCACCAACTCAAAGGACATGAGTTTGAGTGAATGCCGGGAGTTGGTGATGGACAGGGAGGCCTGGCATACTGCAATTTGTGGGGTTCAAAGAGTCAGACACGACTGAGCAACTGAACTGAACTGATCTGAATTTTATATAACTGCAGTCTTTTTATATATTATTTAATTCTTGAGATTAATTTAAATTTTATACATAGTATGATGTAGAATTCAATATATACTTGAGGAATATAATTGAAATTGCAAACAATGTTTTCACTTGATGGTTGTTAAAAGAATACAGTTTATTTTATGTTTTAATTTTCTCTGTATCAAGCGGGTGTCATTGAATAGTTTTAGTCTCCTAGAAAATATTATTCTCTGTCTTTAAATAAAGTTTTAATGATATAGTCAAGGTTTAATTATCTGTTCTCCAAAGTATCAATCTCTCTGTAAGTAAATGTTAGTCAATCAGTCGTGTCTGACTCTTTGTGATTCCATAAACTGTAACCTGCCAGGCTATTCTGTCTGTGAATCTCTCTAGATGTATTAAAATTTGGGAGGTCGAGTTCTTATTTTTAGATCATTAATTCACTTATGCCTCATTTCTCCAGAAAACATATTCTAAGGGCTTTGTAATTTCGTATCAATGACCTATCCATTTAACTCTCAGGTAGTCTCTATATCAACAAAATATGCCACGTTCTCTTCCTGCTTTATCATGGATGATAAGCACATTTTAATTTTTTCTTTTCAATTTATGCTTATTAATATTACACTGCCTAGTCATATCCAACTCTTTGCAACCACATGGTCTGTGGTCTACCAGTCACCTCTGTCCATGGGGATTCTCCAGGTAAGAATACTGGAGTGAATTGCCATGCCCTCCTCCAGGGAATCTTCCCAACCCAGGGATTGGACCCAGGCCTCTTGCATTGTGGGTGGATTTTTTACTATCTGAGCCACCAGGGAAGCCTCAAATTTTTACTTGTTGGCAACGCCATGCAGCATGTAGGATTTTACTTCCCCAACAAGGGATCAAGCCCATTTCCTCTCCATTGGAAGCCACAAATTTTAACTGGACCACTGGGGAAGTCTAATATTCCTCTAGAAGATGATTTATGGCATAACACTGTAAAACAATCATAAGTGATGTACAAGAAGAAGGCTTGGTAATACTTCTAAAAATTTTTATTGCCTTTATCAGTAAACAACTATATTAAATGATACTTCTAAGGAAATGCTAAATTTTAGACCCCTCTACTAATAAGTAAAATCCCTAATCCACATGTAATAATGTTAGCAATAACCCAGAATTGGGAAAAATTGCATCTCATTTAAAGAAAAGCTCTATGTAAATTTACTAAGATGAGATTTAGAAGAAGCAGAGTGCAGAAATCAGTTTCATATTTTGTCACTATGTTTTTTATTTTTTGGAATGGACAACTGATGAGCAATTCTAAGAATAATCTGCATTTAATTTATTATAGTTATTTTAGCAAAGAAGAAATGAAATCATTTCATCACATCTTGCATGCCTGCTAAGTCACTTCAGTCATGTCTGACTCTTTGTGATCCTGTGGGCGATAGCCCACCAGGCTCCTTTGTTCATGGGATTCTTCAGGCAAGAATACAGGAGTGTAGTGCCATGCCACTCTCCAGGTTATCACATCTATTCATATGTAAAAATATTCATACCATTTTGCCAGCTTTTGGTTTGTTTACGCACGTTCCTCCATTTTACAGATAAGATGGTGTAGATCCCAGGGGCTTGGACCATCTTAGTGCATTGAATTGCTATTGTCCTTCGGCTTCTCTTGGGAAGAAAAACTACCCAACCTGACAGTTATGAAAAGTTCACCCAAATGTTAGAAATTACATTGAGAGCAGGCCTGAATACATCTTCTCTGCTAAGATAAATCAAGAGACGCCATGCTTGGA